>SJXQ01005536.1:0-124519 GCA_006408695.1 Aepyceros melampus | reverse complement strand
CCTTGATTTCACCCCCACTTCTAGTGCTTTTAAGATGTTACTCCATTATCTTCTGGTTTGTACAGTTTCTTATGGAAAATATTTAGTCCCTCTTACTTTTATTCCTCCATATATAGTCAAAGCTATGGTTTTTCCAGTAGTCATGTATGGTTGTGAGAGTTGGACCACAGAGAAGGCTGAGTGCCAAAGAATTGATGCTTTTGAATTGTGCTGCAGGAGAAGACTATTGAGAGTCACTTGGGCAGCAAGGAGATCAAACCAGTTAATCCTAAAGGAGATCAACCCTGAATATTCATTGGAAGACTGATGCTGAAGCTGAAGTTCCAATACTTTGGCCACCTGATGCAAAGAGCCGACTCACTGGTAAAGACCCTGCTGCTGGAAAAGATTGAAGACGAAAGGAGAAGAGGGCAGCAGAGGATCAGATGGTTAGACAGCAGAGGATCATGTCACTGACTAGTGGACATGAATTCAAGCGAACTCTTGAAGGACAGGGAACCCTGAGGTGCTGCTGTGCATGGGGTCACAGAGTCTGATGCAAATTAACAACTGAAAAACAAACAAATATAATGTGTCTTTTTTTCTATGGCAGCATCTAATATTTTCTCTTTATTACTGTTTTTCAGCAGTTTGAGTGTGGTCTTCCTTGATGTGGTGTCATTTATGATTGTTCTTCCTGGGATATTCTGAGATGCTTGGATCCCTGGGTATATTCAAAAACTCAGAAGTCTGTGGTTTTACCCTACTTGCAAGCTAACAAGTTAGCTAACCTCAGTTTTAAAGGAGTGCCTTATTTCTCACACCAAAATTAACTAGAGTATGAGCATTTCTGTCAGTCCCATTTCCTACAAGGTAATGTGAAGAAATCCATGTGGCACCTAAACAATTCAAGTGAGCAGTGTTATAGGCAAGGATCCAGAGCTTAGGAAACTGGAATCTTTTATAATTGGAAACAAGCTGGGTCTTTGCAGTAGTTGCAGTGAGCAAGGACTACTCTCTAGCTGCGGTGTGAGGGCCTTTCATTGCAGTGGCTTCTCTCATTGTGGAGCGCAGGCTCTGGGGCACGTGGGTTCAGTAGTTTTGACTCCCAGGCTCTAGAGCACAGGCTCAACAGTTGTGGTGCATGGGCTTTATTGCTCTGTGGCACGTGGGATCCTCTTGGATCAAGGATCAGGGATCAAGTCTATGACTGCTGCATTGGCAGGTGGGTTGTTTACCACTAAGTCACCAGGGAAGTCCCCTCGCCATTGTTTTTTTAATTTTGTTTCTTTCTCTGACTCCCTACCCCTTTTAGAACTTCAAATATACATATTTTAGAATGATCAATGCTCCCCCACAGAACCCAGCATGCTCCCTCACAAAACCCAGTTGTGAGTTTTTCTTTCTATATATATATATATATATATATATATATATATATTTAACTCTACTTATTTTGCGTCATTTCTATTTCTGTCTTTTCAGGTTTGTCTTCTCTTCTGCTATATCTAATATATTATTAGCCCCTTTCAGTGCTTTTTTATTTTAGAGATTTTATCTCTTAAAGTTCCATTTTGTATCTTCTGTTTATCTTTCCATGATATGCATGTTTCCCTCTACCTTCTTAACATATGGAGTATATGTATAGTCAGTATTTTAATGTCTTTATTGGTCATTACATCATCTCTGTCATTTCTGACTTTCTGTTGTTTGATTTTTTTTCTGGTTATTCTTCATATTTCTCTACTTCTTTGTTTGCCTCGTGATTTTTGATTGTATGCCAAATTTGATTTTTACAGTTTGCAATGCTAGATATTTTCTTTTTATTCTTTTAAATAGTGTTGAACTTTTTACTTTTTTTTTTTTTTCCTGTTATGCAGTTACTTGGAATCAGTTTGTTCCTTTCATGGCTTGTTTCCAAGTTCATTAGAATGGGTCCAGACCAGCCATTGTCTAAGGTTATTTTATCCCCACTACTAGGATGATACCCTCCTGGGAATTCTAACTAATGTCCATGTATTATGAACTCTTTATACTTTGGACTCTGAGAACTCAAATGGTTCTCAGCCTTGTGTGAATTTTGGCTTAATTCTCCCCACTGGTTCTTTTCCTACTGTCAGAGACTTCCTTTTATTTGCCTATATGCCAGTGGTTGTCAGATATTCAAGGGAATCCCTCTGCAAATCTCTATTTCTCTGTGCAGCTTCTTCTTTGTTACTGTGCATCACAAACTCTAACTGCCTTGGCCTCCCTGGATTCTAACCTCTATCTCATCAACTCAGCAAGGCTGCAGGGTTTTATCTGGGTTCTCCCTCCTTGCAGGGCCTGGACACTCAGGCAGTAAGCGGGGCAATAGTAATGAGGCTACACTCATTTGTTTGTTTCTTTATTCTCATTTATCACTGCTCTTCACTACCTGTTGTATAATATCTGAAAACTTATGTATATTTAATCTTGTTCTTCAGTTGTTTATGTTAGACAGGCAAGTCATATTCTTTTTACCTCATCATATCTGGAACCAAGAGTCTGTCATTCCTTCTTAATTTATTAACTGGTATAATTCTAAAAGAGTAATTTTCTTTCATCAACTCCTTGGTTATCCTTTGTACATTCTATTTAAAAGAGGCTTGATTCTTTTCCTTTGCTAGTTTGCAAAGTGACATGTTTGTTTCCTAGTACCTTCTAACAGAGACCACAAATTTTAACATATTATGAACTTGAAATTATATTTTTATGTGTCTTAATATATTGCAGTTATCATTCTCATGGATGCCTAATTTCCTTCATCTTTGGCCAGTAATGGGCTCTTCAGTTTCACTCTTGTATCCTTTTAACATAATATTATTAGTCTTTGATACTACTTTGCTTTTCTGTCATGATAAGATGTACTGTAGATGCTAGGAGACTCCTGGATTCCTGATATTATATTTTCATGAATTTTTTCCAGTCTGGGACTGCCCATGTGGGTACAAGTTGGATATAGACAAAACTGCATCATTTTTGTTGCATCATCAGTTAATTAGCCTATGTTAGCAGTAGATAGCGATCAAGTTTTGGAAAATAACCAGGACATTACACATATCAGAGAGCATCATTAGGTGATGAAATTATGAAAGTCAGACTGGTTAATTCAATTATGGATCATTTTTTGGACAAAAGAAATCAGAGGGATAGCACCCAGGGTAAAACTGAAATGGAGAGACAATTAGAGTAGACAGAGACAAAAAGATCTAGAGGGGCTGGATAGAGTGGCAGAAACCTAGTTAGAAGGAATGGAATTAAAAACAGAGACACGTGATAGAAAGGGTGTGTTTAAAATGGTGGCTAGAAGGCAGAGCTTGAGAGTCCCCAAGTCACGGGAGCTCCCAGCAGGAGGGAACCATGAAGTGTATTTGGGGAAACCTCATTATATTCGTCATAATGGCATAATAAATAGATTTGGGTGGATGAGGCTAATGATGAGTGACATGAAGCTATTAACGCAGAGACAGAACCTTCTTCTTTGATAATCAGGGAAATTCTCTTCCAGGGTGCTAGAATTTTATCCATTTAATTTTTAATTTTATACTGTGCAATCTAGTCCTCTTGTGATAGTTAAGTTAAAACACATAATTATTAAGTTTCAACTTAGCTGGAATCACAGTGTGATCACATTCCTCTGTATTGGCACCCACATTCGCACCCACTGTGATTAGGTTTTTGGCTCTTGAAAACACCAGAAAAATCCTGAAACCAAGAGTCTCTTGGATGGTGTCATTGGAATAGATGGCATCTCATCATTCCAGTTGGATTCCTTCTAGTGGCACTCCCATATGGTAACTTTAACTGCAGATTGGAGAGTAATGCTTTCTGTCCTATAAAAGTCCAATATAGATACTTACAAGGTTTCTTAGAGTTAAATAAATAAATATTTTTCATATATATATACTGCTTTCAAAGCACTTAATTCTGATATAAGCCTAAAGAAGATACAAGTTATTGAACATCAACTATGTTTTATTGATTTTATTTGATTTAATACTTAGTTTTATTCATAATTTCCTGGTTGTTTTTGATGTTTATATATCACCTTTGCCATATAGGTATGCTCTACTCTTTTTTTCCCTTAGGTTTAGAACATTAACTGGAAAAATTTAAAGTAGGTAAGAAGGTATTTTATATGGTCATTTGGTATTAATTTTCTTTTTGACTATTATATTGCTTTACACTAAAAAGGTTCTTCCATAAAGGGAGATTGACTATGAAGTAAGCTTGCTCGATAACACGATTTCAAATACTGAATCAAAAGGTTGGCTACCCTCATTCTCATTTTATCATTTTACATGATTACATTTGCATTACTTGAATACGTGTTCTTTTCTCCCATTTGATTATGCTTTTCTTTGAGTGTGGTGATATTATTTTAATTATAACAATTTATGTGCATTGAATGCTTACTCAGTACTAGGCATTATGGTAAGCACTGATAAAGATTATTTTATTTAATCCTTACAGCAACCTCATAAGGATAGGAATTTTTATGACACTTACTTGACAGTCGTGAATATTTAGGATTAAAGCACTATTGTAAATTGCCCAAGGACAGACATTTGGTTTGCAAGCCCAGGCTGTTTGATATCAAAGTCCATAATGTCATCCACTGTGCTAAATTGATGGAGATATTAATAAGAATCACAATACTTGTGTTTAACCACTGATAGGTTAAAAGTATGTGTGGATAGATACACATATAGATACAATACAAAGAGAGAGTGTGAGCAAGAGAGCAAGACACACACACGTACACAAACATATACACATTGTGATTATATTTTAAAAGTAGTCCTGGAAATTGTGTTTGTAATGTTTATTTGGGAATCTTCAGATATTTCTGGTTTCTGATTTGCACTTTTTATTTTTAAAAGTTTCTTGTAGTGCTCAGAAAGCTCTGATGTGCATAGATACT
Source organism: Aepyceros melampus (assembly GCA_006408695.1). Lineage (NCBI taxonomy): Eukaryota > Metazoa > Chordata > Mammalia > Artiodactyla > Bovidae > Aepyceros > Aepyceros melampus. The sequence continues at coordinate 119,595 of SJXQ01005536.1, read as the reverse complement.
AAAATCCTGCACATTCACTGAGAGACTGTTTAGAAAAATAAATATGCTAGTGAATTAAAAAATGAAGCTATTTTTAAAATCATTGGTAATATGGAAAATTTTCAAAGAACCATACCATTTACTCACTCACTCATTTGTTTATCATCTGTATAGTATATTGACCTCCAGATGTGAACTTCCAGATGTTCAAGCTGGATTTAGAAAAGACAGAGGAATCAGGGATCAATTTGCCAACATCCTCTGGATCATCAAAAAAGCAAGAGAGTTCCAGAAAAACATCTACTTCTGCCTTATTGACTATGCCAAAGCCTTTGACTGTGTGGATCACAATAAACTATGGAAAATTCTTCAAGAGACTGGGAATACCAGACCACTTGACTTGACTCCTGAGAAGTCTGTATGCAGGTCAAGAAGCAACAATTAGAACTGGACAATGGAGCAACAGATTGGTTCCAAATCAGGAAAGGAGTATGTCAAAGCTGTATATTGTCACCCTGCTTATTTAACTTATATGCAGAGTACATCATGTGAAATGCCAGGCTGGATGAAGCACAAGCTGGAATCAAGATTGCTGGGAGAAATATCAATAACCTCAGATATGCAGATGACACCACCCTTATGGCAGAAAGTGAAGAAAAACTAAAGAGCCTCTTAATTAAATTGAAAGAGGAGAGTTAAAAAGTTGGCGTAAAGCTCAACATTCAGAAAACTAAGATCATGGCATCTGGTCCCATCACTTCATGGCAAATAAGTGGGGAAACAGTGGAAACAGTGAGAGACTTTATTTTCTTGGGCTCCAAAATCACTGCAGATGGGACTGCAGCCATGAAATTAAAAGATGCTTGCCCCTTGGAAGAAAAGCTATAAACCAACCTAGATAGCATATTCAAAAGCAGAGACATTACTTTGCCAACAAAGGTCCATCAAGTCAAAGCTATATTTTTTTCAGTTGTCATGTATGGATGTGAGAGTTGGACTGTGAAGAAGGCTGAGCGCCGAAGAATTGATGCTTTTGAACTGTGGTGTTGGAGAAGATTCTTGAGAGTCCGAGGGACTCTCAAGGGAGTCCCTGCAGGGAGATTCAACCAGTCAATCCTAAAGGAAATCAGTCTTGAATATTCATTGGAAGGACTGATGCTGAAGCTGAAGCTCAAGCTCCAATACTTTGGCCACCTGATGCTAAAAACTGACTCACTGGAAAAGACCCTGATGCTGGGAAAGGCAGGAGGAGAAGGGGATGACAGAGGATGAGATGGTTGGATGGCATCACCAACTTGATGGACATGAGTTTGAGTAAGCTCTGGGAGTTGGTGATGGACAGAGAAGCCTGGCATGTTGCAGTCCACAGGGTCGCAAAGGATTGGACATGACTGAGTGACAAAACTGAACTGAATTGATAGCATATTGACACAAACATACTTTTCACAGACAGAAAACAGGTCTAGGAAGATGTACAATGAGGTGTTATTATTATTAGTTTTAAATAGCAAATTATTGACAGTGACTTTTGCTAAGTGGTGGGGCTAGGGGTGTTTTAAATTTTTTCTTTCTTTTTGCTTATCTTTTTCCAAGTAAATACAATGAATATGTATTGGGATAGTCATAGGAGAAAGCAAAGAGAGGTTGTTTTTTAATTTAGAGAGCTGTTAACATTAAACATGATCCTTCCCTGTGGCAGAGCAATTTAGGGCTAGACTTTTAGAGGTCATTGTTGGGGTTGGGACTCTTTGGTAATAAGATACTCTTAGGGCACAAAACCTAAGGGTGTATCAAAAAAAAACTAAGAAGAATAATATTTTAAAAAGAATATTTGAAAATATTCAATATTTTATAATATTAAAGAAATCAAATTAATAAAAACACACTTGGAACAAATTATCAAAAACTTACATAAAGGCAGGATCACACAAGACTGTGATTAGAGATGAGTCAGGTGGATTGTGGTAAATCCTGTGTTTATGGCTAATTTTTAGTAGAGTGAATTACAGTTTTTGATAAATTTTATTTCCATAGGGCAGGAAAATTAGCTAAACAATTAACTCTAGGAAAAATTCTTCGGCTTCTTATAGCTCTGCGATATTTACTATGTACCCAAAATAATACTTACTGCACTTCTTATAGTTCTGTCCTTAGGTGATTGAAGGTGTTTCAGAAACTGTCTGTGGAATCACAGACATGGCTTGTCATTTCTCAGCATATATAAAATACATTTCCTCAAACATTTTTTTCAGTGAGCAACTCACTATATATAATAGCTTTGTACAAAATAATTTCTTGTGAAAGAAGATGGACCTGTGACTGAGCAATATGTGTTGAAGTGCTCTTCAGGGAGTTCGTGTTTTGTCTGTCTCTTTGGTCCTTTTAAATGGAAAGAACAAAGTAGACCCCAATCCCTGTGTTTCTGGGTAAATGTATTTAATAGCTTTTGAGTAGCAGAGGTTTCTAATCTTTAAAGCGAAATCAATATGATACTCTTTTAGAGACTTCTTTCTAATGCAAAGAAAAGAACCTTAAATTGTCAGTGTTTTCACTTAGAAAGAAGATGGATGTAGAAAAAAATTGTGACAGAAGGTGAGAATTCATGTTTCACAGATAGTCATTAGGGTCTTCTTTTTTTTTTTTTTTTTTGGTTCAGTTCAGTTCAGTCGCTCAGTCGTGTCCGACTCTTTGCAACCCCATGAATCGCAGGCCTCCCTGTCCATCACCAACTCCCGGAGTTCACCCAAACTCATATGCATTGAGTTGGTGGTGCCATCCAGGCATCTCATCCTCTGTCGTCCCCTTCTCCTCCTGCCCCCGATCCCTCCCAGCATCAGAGTCTTTTCCAGTGAGTCAACTCTTCGCATGAGGTGGCCAAAGGACTGGAGTTTCAGCTGTAGCGTCATTCCTTCCAAAGAATACCCAGGACTGATCTCCTTTAGAATAGACTGGTTGGATCTCCTTGCAGTCCAAGGGACTCTCAAGAGTCTTCTCCAACACCACAGTTCAAAAGCATCAATTCTTCGGTGCTCAGCCTTCTTCACAGTCCAACTCTCACATCCATACATGACCACAGGAAAAACCATAGCCTTGACTAGATGCACCTTTGTTGGCAAAGTAATGTCTCTGCTTTTCAATATGCTATCTAGGTTGGTTCCTTGCATCCAAGGGACTCTCAAGAGTCTTCTCCAACACCACAGTTCAAAAGCATCAATTCTTCGGTGCTCAGCCTTCTTCACAGTCCAACTCTCACATCCATACATGACCACAGGAAAAACCATAGCCTTGACTAGATGCACCTTTGTTGGCAAAGTAATGTCTCTGCTTTTCAATATGCTATCTAGGTTGGTCAGAATTAGATTAAAAATTTCCCCAGTCATATCAAAGTGTAAGTGTCAATATCTCTGAACAGCTGTACGTTGTTTCAGAGTAGTTGCTTTCTCATTTTTTAAAATTTATTTTTTTCTCTTCATCTCTTTTTTCTTAACTTCATAAAAGGCTTTCCAGAATTTCTTCCTCCTCACTCTACAGCAGAGACTTTGCAAAGTGATTTATTCATACTTGTGCGTCTTTTCTGAGCAGAGCACCAAAAAGGATGTCTTTCTTGGGCTATACTTACATGACATGAGAATAACTAAAAAGTGAAAAATACTGCAGCTACCCTCATGCCAACCAAGCAACAGCAAAGAAGTCTCAGTTAGAAAGCTGCCTAAATCCCTTTCCTACAGTAAAACAAAAATCTGGATTCATTTAAATAATATTTTTCACAACTCACTATTCCCATGATAATCTAATCAGCATTGTCAGATTGCCAGTTTAGTAATTCAAAGGTTGTTTCCATTAATTAGTTTTATAACTGGATGACTTGACTCTCCTGCTGCCATATGAAAACTAGCAGAGATGAATATGTTGTGCTTAACAAAATAAATAACTGCTGAATTTGAAAAATGGAGTCAATTTGTCTTCTGTCTTTTCAGTGGCAGATGCGAGATGACAGCTAAATGAGTGATCAGTCCATTTAAGAGGAAAATGTATATCAATATTGCCAACCACTGCCATCAGACACACATACATAATTTGATAGGCTGACACAATTCTGTAGGTAAGCAATGTAAAAGGCACTAAAATTATGGTAATCTTGATCCATGGTGAGGAACTTTGAGCCCTTACTCGTTCATTTATCTAGTACTGAGTGCTCAGGGCTCAGTTGTGTTTGACTCTTTGTGACCCCATGGACTGTAGCCTGCAAGGCTCCTCTGTCCATGGGAATTTCCAGGGAAGAATACTGGAATGAGTTGCCATTTCTTTCTCCAGAGGATCTTCCCAACCCAGGGATCGAATCCATGTCTCTTGCATCTCCTGCATTGGCAGGCTGATTCTTTACCACTGAGCCACCTCGGAAGCCCCATCTAAGTACTGAAAGAGTCCGTCTGGTCAAAGTTATTTTTCCAGTAGTTATGCATGGATATGAGAGTTGGACTATAAAGAAAGCTGAACGCTGAAGAATTGATGCTTTTGAACTGTGATGTTAGAGATGTTAGAGAGGTCTCTTGAGATTTCCTTGGGACTGCAAGGAGTTAAAACCAGTCAACGCTAAAGGAAATCAGTCCTGAATATTCATCAGGACTGATGCTGAAGCTGGGGCTCCAATACTTTGGCCACCTGATGAGAATAAATGACTCATCTGAAAAGACCCTGATGCTGCAAAAGATTGAAGGCAGGAGGAGAAGGGGACGACAGAGGATGAGATGGTTGGATGGCATCACCAACTCAATGGACATGACTTTGAGCAAGCTCCAGGAGTTGATGATGGACAGGGAAGCCTGGTGTGATGCAGTCCATGGGGTCGCAAAGTGTTGGACACGACTGACTGACTGAACTGAACTGAATTGACTGAAAGTTTGAGTCTTGCCCTTGGGCACTTTCGCACCTACCTTCTATTCAGGATCACTTCCTTGGCAGGGTCCTCAACTTACCTCAGGCCAGGTGACTGTTAAAAGGCACAGAGAAGACATCCGTTCCAGGTCCTGAAAGTCATTGTGAACACAAGCTCTCTCCTACTCAACTTTCATTACCCTGTATACATTTGTCAAAAGCCTATGTCATGTCAGAATCTAATCTGGGGACTAGTACCACACAGGTGAACAGATGACTATCAAAATCCATTGCAAAGAAATGAAATTTATGGGAAGACATATTGACTATATTTCTTCAACAGTACTGGTTCCAAACCTTTTTTTTTGAGTCACAGACTCTTCTGAAAAAGGAATGCTTTTATACAGGTATTGCTCCTTGGGCACTTCAGATATGCACAAACCTAACTGAATTTTGCATTCTTTTTTTGTATATAATTTTTCTGTGAGTATAAGGATTGATGGATATGGACTCCAGGCCAAGAAGCTGTTCGAGCTTTTCTCATTTTTATACATTCAGGAGCAGACTGGCCCTCAGGCTACTTCATTTGTCTTCTGTGGAAGTCTCTAACCGAATTGCTGTATAGCGTTTTGCTAGGCATGGAACATGGTGACTGTGGTAGACAGTCTACAAACTGACCATGATACTGTATCTACTATAGGAGTGTTTTTGAATACTTTGCTTACTGAAACAGTTGTCTTATCAGGAACAAAGAATACATTTCTCTTCAGAACTAGTACTTAGAAAATTTGTTTTTTGAGCAACTGGATTGATTTTATTTTAATTACAGACATAGTGAAATTGACTTGTATTAGTATTTTCTTGGGTGAATTATTTGCTGGAAAGCACAAATTTGCAGTGTATCTCCAATAGTTGCTCAGTTGGTATTTTTGTTTCTTTATAGCTCACATTATTAAAGAAAAAAATGAAATCCAAGTGAATTAACTTGGAAAGATATCCATGATATAATGTTAAAAAATGAATTGCAGAATAATGCACAGAATAGGATAGCATTTTTATAAAACAAACAGTCCCCTTATGAGTATGAGGATAGAAATAAATTGTAAATGTGAATTATAAAAGAAGGGAAGTTAGAATTGGAGAATCAATATGGGGAGAGTGAACTCTTTGTTACCTTGATATTTAATTTGTAACAACAAGCATGTTTCAGTAGAAAGATTACCGCCCTAAGCAATCTCCATTCTCAAATGAATTAGTTTCTGTCCTTCTAGTAAGGGGGTCGGATGTGTAAAATGGCCATTACAGTGTAATGTGGTCAGTAGAGTGGCAGAAAGTGATGCTGCCACAAGCCAAGAACACCAGGAACCACCAGAAGATGGAAGAGGCGAGAAGGGGGATTCTCCCCAAGAGCTTTCTTCTTTAGAGTGTGCCCCAGAATGCCTTGATTTCAGGTTTCTGACATCCAGACCTGTGAGAGAATGAATTTCTGTTAAAACCACCCAGTTTGTGGTTGATTGTTAGCGTTGTTCTAGGAAATGAACAGAGTTTAATAAGAGAGGCTTTGGTGGGAGAGTGGTTGGTGAGGTTGACCAGCCCTGAAGGGGAGACTGCCTTGTGCTCTGACTCCTTACTTCTCCCAGTTTCTTCTTTTCCTCTGTCTTAGATTCAGAAGATCCTGCCTGATTCCCATGAGAGCGGGAGCTAGAGCTCTTGTGTTCCTGGTGTTGGCAGTGAGCACATGATGAGAGAAGGAGGCTTGGACACAGCGTGTGGGGTTCATCTGTGAGTCAGAAATCACTTGAAGTATAGAGGAATTTAAGGAAATAGGCATAGCAACTAACTAGTGTGGTGATGGTTATGCTTTGCTTAATTTAAAAATAAGGCCTGTTTGCCATTGGGAGTATCATTTGCACAGAAAGAATTAATAAAGTCCTTAAAAATGTCTTATAATCATGTTTGCACAATTGATTTGCTTAGTAAATTATTTGTAGAGATGGTACAAACTTAGTTCCAACCTGGCTAATTTATGAGAATCTAATTTAGTTCATTCAAAATTATTGACACTTTATTGTAGATAAATGCAAATCACATATTTGCTTTTATGTTTGCACTCAACTTTATTGTAGGTCATATAAATAGAATAAATTAAGAGAAAATACCTTGGGACAAATAATGATATGCTCAAATACACTGATGTGCGGCTCACTTAAAGAGTCATTTTTACTAACCTAAAAACTTTTAGTCCTTCTCTATCTTTATGGAAAATGTATATCTCTAGTTACTAATTAGAATGCTCATTTAAAAAAATGTTGAATTATTCTCTTTTAGCTATGTTCCATATAATCAGTGATAGCATTCTCTTAAAAAGCAGACATATCCTAGTAAATAAACGTGACTGGGACTTCCCTGTCGGTCCAGCGGCTAAGATGCCAAGCTCCCAAGGCAGGGGACTGGGTTCAATCCCCAGTCAGGGAACTAGATGCCACAAGCTGCAACTAAGAGTTTGCACATCACAACTTAGAGTCTGTATGCTGCAACTAGAGATTCTTCATGTGCTCAGTCGCTCAGTCGTGGCCAACTCTTTGTGATCCCAGGGACTGTTGCCTGCCAGGCTCCACTCTCCATGGGATTTTCCAGGCAAGATTGCCATGCCACAGCTAAAAGATCCTGTATACTGCAATGAAGATAGATCTACATCCTATAACTAAGACCCAGCACAACAAAATATACATACGCGCTCACACACACACATACACACACACACACACACATTTTAAAAAGTGATTAGAACACTCCTGGAACACTGCAGACTTTGTTCTTTCTATTTCACTGTGGCATCTGTGAACAGCTATAAACAGGGGCTGTCTCTGAAATGCAAATGGTGCTTTGGTTTCATATGAGGCAGAACTTTAATACCTCTCTGCAAGGGGAAAAGTCCAGATGAGTTTATAACAGCTTTACTATATTATTACAATTACTTTTAAAATATATTATGACAATTCTTTATTCTCTGTAGTAAGGTAATTTTTGTCATCTTTCTTCTTGTTTTTATTCTTCTTTTATTGTCCTTGGTTTTCCTTTTTTTTGTTGTTGTTTTTTTTTTTTTTTTGATACATGACAGTGTTTTTAGTTTGGTCCTATTGTTACCATTGCTAAATTTAAAACTGAACTGTGTGAATTAAGATTATTGTTCATGAAGTGGATAATAAGTAGATGATACACAAATAGATCAATAGATAGATGGTGAGAGGAAGATACATGGGGCTGGAGTCTCTTTTTTGATGGTTTAAGATCCTTTTTTTTTAATTTAGCTAGGTAATATAGTCCTGTGATGAGGGTTGCTCATTAGCTACCCTGTTCACTTTATCGATTCAATTTATTTACTTGCTAAGACAAAGTGATAACATGCAGTACTACCTCATTGAATGTGCTTTATAAACCATGAGCTCTGCTTGTACATTGTTGGTCAAGGTCCATTAATCAATCTGGAAAGTATTGATTAAGTCTCCAACTTCTCACTTTCTAAAATCAACAATACAAGATAAGGCTTAGATATGCAGAGAAGGTCTGGTGTTGGTGAGAGTTTGTGAGACAGATGCCTTATGTCCTTTGAAGTCAGAATCACAAGAGAACCAGAGTAAGCAGGGAGTGACATAAGAGATTAAAGACTGGCACCAACTGGGGGAGAAATAGAAAGTCTGTTTTCTACCGATATTTGGAAACAAGATTTTATATAGTTGTGAAAGAAAGTTGTGCTTATTTTTATAGCTGCATTACAAATGTAAGAATTCTTGAAAGGACTTATACCCATAACCCTAACCTTAAAGGACTAAAAAGCCTCTTGATAAAAGTGAAAGAGGAGAGTGAAAAAGTTGACTTCAAGCTCAATATTCAGAAAACGAAGATCATGGCATCTGGTCCCATCACTTCATGGGAAATAGATGGGGAAACAGTGTCAGACTTTATTTTTTTGGGCTCCAAAATCACTGCAGATATGGTGACGGCAGCCATGAAATTAAATGATGCTTACTCCTTGGAAAAAAAGTTATGACCAACCTAGATGGCATATTCAAAAGCAGAGACATTACTTTGCTGACTAAGGTCCGTCTAGTCAAGGCTATGGTTTTTCCTGTGATCATGTATGGATGTCAGAGTTGGACTGTGAAGAAGGCTGAGTGCCAAAGAATTGATGCTTTTGAACTGTGGTGTTGGAGAAGACTGTTGAGAGTCCCTTGGACTGCAAGGAGATCCAACCAGTCCATTCTGAAGGAGATCAACCCTGGGATTTCTTTGGAAGGAATGATGCTAAAACTGAAGCTCCAGTACTTTGGTCACATCATGTGAAGAGTTGACTCATTGGAAAAGACTCTGATGCTGGGAGGGATTGGAGGCAGGAGGAAAAGGGGACGACAGAGGATGAATGGCTGGATGGCATTACCTACTTGATGGATGTGAGTGTGAGTGAACTCTGGGAGATGGTAATGGACAGGGAGGCCTGGTGTGCTGTGATTCATGGGGTTGCAAAGAATCGGACATGACTGAGGGACTGAACTGAGCTGAACTGAACGGAAATTTGCAAGTTCTTGGACCTCACCTTGTATCTACTGAATCCAAAACCTTGGGTGGATCCAGCATTCTGTGTTTTAACAAGCCCTCCAGATGATTTTGATCCATGCTAGAATTTGAAAACCATGGATCCCTGCTGTTGTCTCTGCTTGTTTTACTTTCAAGGCCTGATTTTTTTTCCTTTTCTTAAGAGCCTCCCACATTTATAGGACCTAAAAAAATACCTCATACATAAGATGTACTTGATAAATAGTTGCGTTATGAATGCTCAAAACTCTGAGATTTTGAAAGAAAGGAGAATGTCTTAATTTGACTTTCTAGCACCCTCCCAGCCATGGTATTTCTGATCACCTCTGCCCATCACTAGAATTGCTTTTGTGTTTTACGTCATACAAAATTTCAAGTGTTCCATGAATAACAGTAAAACATGGAACCTGCCCTCAGGGAGCCACAAGTAAAATGTGACATCTCAAAACAATTACACTAAAGTGTGCAAATGATGTGTTTATGGTGAGCATTCTTCCAAAATTTCTTAGAATGGGATCATCATAATTATTTTATGTACTTTTCCTCAGAAATACCTGTATTTCACTCTGATTACATGTTCCATATTTTGGTTTAGAAATTACAGTGACTATGGTCATAATGAAGCTAATGAAAGAAGGGAAATGGATATTTAGAGAAGTAAGGATTTTAATAGAATCCTTAACCTGAAGACAAGACACTCAAACCATTCAGGTATTTTGACTTGGGTTGGGGAGAGAATAATAGTTTGAGAATTTGGAGAGCTATGGGATCCTTCCAGTTTAATACAATTACTTACCACAAAGGGACGTGTGTTGGAGTGGTATAAGAGTAAGGATCAAAATTCTGACTTACATGTATTTGCTGTATAAATTTCAAGTTATTTAATTTCTCTGCATGCCTAGTCACATAGTTGTATCTGACTTTTGTGATTCCATGGATTGTGGCCTGTCTTCTGTCCATGGGATTATTTTTCGAGCAAGAATACTGTAGTAGGTTGCCATTCCCTTCTCCAGGGGATCCTATATACTGACTTCTATGAGTTTTCCAATCCTTAACCTTTGTAACCCACAAAAATGGAAGTTTCACATGATTCAAATCAATATCTACCTCAAAGAATTGTGGGGATTTGTGAAGTCAGTATATAGGATGCCTGGTACATATAAATTTATATATGAATGTTCTGAATTATTTTTGAGAACATTTTTAGTATGGAAGGGGCCTGGTTATTTTTTAATCCTGTATTTACTACTTATGTGGACATAAAGATGTAATATCTTACATGCTTATTGTTAATATTTAAAGTATTCACAATTTAGTGTTGGTACTTGTCTTGAAATGAATTTGCGTAGAACACTTACCCCTATTTTGCTTTGGTTTGAGCAGGGAGAAAAATAGCTAAAGGCTGTCAGTCTTTGGTATATTAAAAAACATTATTCATGTTTTCATTTAGGCTCTCCTGCAGGACACAAAGCCTGAGCAATGGGTGTAAAATGGCTTTAACCTGTCAGCAATAGCCCTGTTTCCCCTATGGAGCATCTCTGCTAGGCAGGGGGCTGTCACATCGGTGTCAGTGCCATACAGTCCACACTGATTGAAATTCAGTCCCCAAATACCAGTTAATAATAAGGAATAGTTGGTTTTTGAGGAGGAGACAAGAATCTGTGATAATGCTTTATAGAAAACAGTGTCAAAATTCATGACTTGCTGCCTGTTTGGAAAAGAAGGCAGAAAGAGAGCTGGACATGCTGCATGTTTTTATTCACTAAAAAAAAAAAAAAAAAAACAGTCTTTGCAGCATTATTATCTTTGGGTGTTGGCACTGAGCAGGGCTGGTGGAAAGGCTTATTTCCATCTTGAATCTTTATCCTCGATCAGGGTTGTGCTGGGTTTTCCATCGCTTGGCAACAACATCCAGTTCTAGGTTGAAAACTCATGGGACGTCTTCTGGTTGCCAGAGAAAATCATCTAGGATGTGTCATGCCTGCCATTTGTTCAGGCAGTAGTTTGTTAATACTGGTTCTCTTTTCATTTCTCTTCTCTCTCAGCCAGCATTTAAACAGTTGTTGAAGGAGAAAGATACGTAGTGTCCTCATGCCTTTATCTCACTTCTGATTCATCTTTCTTCCCTTGATGGGATCTGTGAAGAAGTCTCAGTGATGGGGAAAATGGCATTTTGAAATTTCAGCTCTTTCTTTCTGAAAAAAAATTTTTTTTTGCTTCCAACCAGAGGGGTAGATGGTGTAGGTGTGGTGGAAAGAGCTTAGAATCAGGTGGTCTCACTGGCTCTATTGATTTCACTGGTAAAATAAGGGGGTTTGGATTATATTATGAACATATGAATAAATGTTTCTTGAAGTCCATACTAGCTCCTGCAGTTCATATTATAATCTAACTCTATTTTGTCTTAAAGAGAAACATCGCTCTTCTCAATAGCTGTCTTGCTGTGACTTTGGAGACATCACTGTTTCTTTCAGCAGCTAAGGATGGCCTCACTATAACATTTACAACTTGACTCTAAGTAAGAAGCATAGAGTAGGAAGAGCACGAGATTTTATGATCCTTTTGGGTCCTCAGTACCTGAGACATAAAAATGTCCCTGTTACATTTTTTGCTGAGTAAGTCAGATGGGAAGTTAGGAGTGTGGGTTCTATTACTGAAGCAGGCTGGCTGTGTAACCTTGGCCAGGTCATGACGGCCACCTGGGCTTGTGGTGGGGAGGCTGTCCTAGGTGACCACAAACATCTTTCCTAGCTTTAAAATTCTGTGAATCTGGATCCCAAAACAAATTGCTTTTCGAAAGCTCTGTTCATACATTTTTATAAGCACTCACATTTTGAACATTCATGAAGTAGAACACAGTTATGTTTTAGTATGAATGTTTAAACTGGTTGCATAAGAGTACCTATAAATGTTAATTAGATTAATCAGCTTTCATCTGGAAACTCACAGGATGGAAACACTGATACTTTAGTTTGGTTCCTTTTTGAGGAGCAGAGCTGATTCACAGGAGGGAAAAGGAAGCCAGGGGAAGAAAAGGCAAAATGTAGTGGTGTTGAGCGTGGGGCAGCTGGAGCACTGAGAAGTGTGAAGACAGATGCTGGCAGGGTGGGAGGAGAGGTTGAAAAGAAAAGCAGGGTACCTTGTGATGTCCTTGGCCAAGATACAATCAGGCAGAGTCCTGGTGCTGGGAGCCACATGTGCACATGGCTGCTTCCTCTTCCACATGGGTTTGTGGCCGCTAATTCTTAGCAGTCGCCGTCTAGCTGTTTGTACTTTCAAGATTTGAGTCCCAGCAATATGGGTGCATCCTTAACCTCACTGTGCTTCAGTCTCTTCATCTTCAAACTGGGAATAATAATGAGGATTATGTGACAGTACATGGAAAATGCTTAGGTTAGTGCTTCATGAATGTTAGCTTAAAATTAATAAACATCAAAACGTTAGCCATTATCTTTATTATTGCTACTACTGTCACTCATTCATTAGATGAAGTAGACCAGCTCACTGCTTAAATGGAAGCAAGCAGAGTGTTGGCAAGGTAGCTCCTGCTTTCATCTCAGAAAACTACCCAAACTTTCCCTCTGAAGAAACACTTTCCTCTCACATGACTTTAGTTCATTTTATGACAACCTCATTCTCTTGGGCAAAATATTTCCCTCTTACTGTGATACTCTTTCAAAATGGACATATTCACTGAGGAGAGCATATTAAGTCCCTAAGATATTAATATTATTATGAAATAATATCTAGAGTCTCTTTTCTGTTTGATGAGAGAGAGAATGAATATGAGTAAATTGAAAGGTAAGAGTGAATTAGATCTAGGAAGGGGAAAGGATTATGTCCTTAAAGAGCAACAAGAAAGTGGAGGTGAGCAGGAAGACTACAAGAAAAGCAGCCATCAGAAGGACAAGTGTCTCTATTTCAGACTTCTGTTCTGCAAAAAGGTTGCAATTAGTAGACTGTAATTTCATGAAAATTTAGATCCAACATAATTTTTTGTAATTCCCACAGTAATAGCCCTGGGGCTTAGTATTGTTTACATCTTAAATTGAATCTTCATTTATATTTGCAAGAAAAATCTTCAACTTCTCTTCCTTTGGATATTTTGTTGATATCTCCAGTTTTCTGCCACTGTATATTTAACAGAGACACAATGGGGCTTGCTCAGTATGGATCTGATAGTAAAACAGGCTGTAAAAGATAAAAAAGGTGGAGGCCAAAACATCACCCAGGGAATTCTGTAGGCAGAGCATGTGATTATAGGACCCTGCAGTCAGGGGACTCTTGAGAATGATTAGTTCTAGTCATCAGAATGAACAGAAATATGGATATTGGCAGACAAAAGCTATGTGGAATATCTTAAAGGGGAATGGAAAGTCTTTATATGAAAAATTGGATTAACATCTGATTATTTAAAGTCAGTGTGTTTTGGAGTTATATACGACCACGAGTAACTTAAAAGCTAGCCTTTGGTGGAGAGGAGAGTCATTGGTCTTTCCCTTCTTCTTGCATCACCTTTATATCCCAGAAAGCAAGTGCTGCTCCCTTTATGGTTTCTTCTTTTACAGCTCTAAGTCCATTTCATCCATAACACTTCTCTTCATGCTTCTAAACACAGGTATTATTCTTACTTCCTAACTATCTGGACCTCTTTATGGACACTTCAAATTTCTACCTGTTATTCTTGTATATTATTTGTCTGCATATCTATATTATAAAGTTTTTGAGAAAAAGAATTCCATCTGTATATCCTATACAGTATATTGTTAATATAGACATAATAAATAATTGTGGTCGAGTAAAAATTTCAGTTTTTATAGGGAAAAATTTAAGAGTATCAATCCAAATTAAAAGAAATTTGTCTTCCTGGAATTGGTGACTTGAGAGTAAGGAATGTCATCATATTGACTAAGCAATTGCTAGTGATAAACCAAAGTCAAGTATGTCAGTCAAAAATTTCATTTTAAAGCAAAACCAATAAGACAATATTTGAGCCCATTGGTTCATGCATCATAATTATACTTGCACAGTGTATTCTGTTTTCTTTGAACTGAAAAAATTCTGCTTATGTCAGAGTATTGGGATTTCCAATGTACTAGAATGATTTTTCTTTTTTTACCAATAGATATGGTTATTTAATTTTAAGGGATTTTAAAATATAATTTATATATAAAAATTCTCAGAATGCAAAACATAGTTCATGCCTCTTTATCTTAAAACCTTATTTTCTTTCACACAACTCAGTGATGTTTTCTAATAATTTATTGTAGGTTGGTGTCTAATATTTCCCTAAATGTCTTAGAACTTGATGGTTGATTTTAAACAAGTGCAGTAAGTCTCAGAGAAGCCATTGGATCCAGGAGAAGGAGCATCATGTTAGAGGGTCTGGACTGTGTCAAGAGTCTGGCCCATACTATGCAGACAGTGGCTGCCGAGGTCTTTAAAGTGGTTTCTCTTTGCTCCATATCTAAATGAAATTTAGTCTAAAGTATCTGAGGTCTTTAGTAAAAACATCTTACCCAATGTGGGTGGACTTAACCTCTTGGCCTGGAATGGAAGGGAGAACACAGGCCTCACCTTCTCCGAGGAGCATAGCTGGGAGATCAGGTCTGGCTTTATGCATGTGACTGCCTCCATAGGGTCGGGCAGCGTGGACACTTTCTCTCCCCAACTGCACTGCTTTGTTTTTTCTGAAGGACTTACAAGATACAAGATTCTTGGGTAGTAACACTGCAAGAGTAAAAATGTAGTAAAGGAAGGACACAGAATGCATGAATTTGTAGCATTAGGTTTCCTTTTTTCCTTTTTCAGTTTTGATCGAGATTTTGCTTTGAACTATCTAGAACAAATTATATGGTGATTTATATTTTACAGTGTAAACATTATAGGATGTCCTATCCTATAATGTTTTCCCCAGTATTGCTTTCCTGTGATGACATCTTAATCCGTTCCAGCCCCCAGCGCATTGTGAACTTGAACTCATCACTCTACTGCTCCCTCAGTCCATGTGTGGTTGTGACATAGGTGTCCTTCCCCTATGAGAGCATCTATCTCACACTTTCAAAGTAACCAGATGAGGGGAGGGGAAGTTCTGTGTGTAGAATTGTTTTCAGTTTTATTGAGATGTAATCGACTTATAATGTTGTATAACTTTAAGATGGGAAGTCCTGGTGGCCCAGTGGTGAAGAATCCACCTGCCAATGTAGGAAACACGGGTTTGATCCCTGGGTTGGGAAGATCCCCTGGAGAAGGAAATGGCAACCCACTCCAGTATTCTTGCCTGGGAAACTGCATGAACAGAAGAGCCTGGTAGGTTGCAGTCTGTGGGGTCACAGAGAATTGGACACAACTTAACAACAAAAAAGATGTGCAGCATGATAATTTGAAATGTGTATATATTGTGAAATTATTACTGCCATAGAACTGCTCATTGCAGTATTATTCACAATAGCTAAGGCAACCTGTCTAAGAATGAATGGATAAAGAAAATGTGGTCTGTATATGTATATATGTATCAGTTCAGTTCAGTCGCTCAGTCTTGTCCGACTCTTTGCGACACCATGAATCGCAGCACGCCAGGCCTCCCTTGTCCATCACCAACTCCCGGAGTTCACTCAGACTCACGTCCACTGAGTCCGGGATGCCATCCAGCCATCTCATCCTTGGTCGTCCCCTACTCCTCCTGCCCCCAATCCCTCCCAGCATCAGGGTCTTTTCCAATGAGTCAACTCTTCGCATGAGGTGGCCAAAGTACTGGAGCTTCAGCTTTAGCATCATTCCTTCCAAAGAAATCCTGAGGTTGATCTCCTTCAGAATGGACTGGTTGGATCTCCTTGCAGTCCAAGGGACTCTCAAGAGTCTTCTCCAACACCACAGTTCATATATACAGACAATGGAATATTATTCATCCATAACAAAGAATTGGAGAAGGAAATGGCAGCCTACTCCAGTTCTCTTGCCTGGAGAATTTCAAGGACAGAGAGCCTGGCGGGCTACAGTCCATGGGATCACAAAGAGTCAAACATGACTGTGTGGCTAACTGTATAATAAAGAACAAAGTCTTGCCACTGTGACAGCATGAGTAGACCTAGAGGAAATTATGCTAAGTGAAGTAAGTCAGATAGAGAAAGATGAATACTGTATGGTCTCACTTATATGTGAAATCCAAAAAGTTGCATTTAGTCTTCAGCCTTTCTTTAGTCTCCTAGGAGGGCAAATTATT
This sequence comes from Aepyceros melampus, assembly GCA_006408695.1. NCBI lineage: Eukaryota > Metazoa > Chordata > Mammalia > Artiodactyla > Bovidae > Aepyceros > Aepyceros melampus. The sequence goes on along the minus strand of SJXQ01005536.1, from coordinate 102,926 downwards.
GCCTCTCCTTCAGTCTGCCCTCCCTGCTTCAGCCTCTCAGGGCACAGTCCCACCATCTGCCAGCATGCTGTGCTTCTACCTCCAAAGAGAGCAGAGTGATACCCTTTGTATATTTTTAAGCTACTGATTTTTGCCTGATATTCAGTATTGGTTTTTTTGTTGTTGTTATTGTTGTTGTTGACATTCAAATCTTCCTTAAGTAACTTGAACAGATGTATTTGAAACAGGAATATGCTATGTTTGGAACTCTGTATTTAATATTTAAATTTTGTTTAAAATTCTTATTTGCATGCTATGTTGTTGCATTTAAGAAATAAAAAAAGCAAGTCAAATAAGATAGTATATTTGGAAAGTGAGACACCATATAAGTTCAAGGTATATTAATAAGAATCTGGCAGCCCTGAATGAATGCCAGTATTTCTTAATGTACACATTTCCTATGATGCATTCAAAAGATAAAATTGATTAAAATAATCATATAAAATGTGACACTAATTAATCTAAAACACTATATACTATTTTAATAAACATTTATTTAGTATTTGCTATGTGCCTGGGTACTGTTTTAGAACTAGGGATATTTAAAGAATAATCATACATGACCTCTGTTCTCCAGAGGTGTTCTCAAGAGCTCAGAGTCTAACCAGGGACATTGCAAGAATAGAATTAACTACTTTGGGGTTAGCAGCATAGGAATTCTAAGAAGATTCTTATTTTTGAAGTTCTGGGAATGCTTTATATTGAGATTCCCTCTTTACAAAGCTAACTTGTTTAACTTGAGGGAAGTGGTTTGAAACCAGGTTGCTGCTGCTGCTTCTGCTGCTGAGTCACTTCAGTCGTGTCCGACTCTGTGCAACCCCATAGACGGCAGCCCACCAGGCTCCGCCGCCCCTGGGATTCTCCAGGCAAGAACCCTGGAGTGGGTTGCCATTTCCTTCTCCAATGCATGAAAGTGAAACGTGAAAGTGAAATTGCTTAGTCGTGTCCGACTCTTCGCGACCCCATGGACAGCAGCCTACCAGGCTTCTCCGTCCATGGGATTTGCTAGGCAAGAGTACTGGAGTGGGGGATACCAGGCTAGACAATGGATTTAGAGTTGGGTTAAATATGAAGTCACAGCATTCACCTTTTTCTTTCTTGTTCTTCATGCTGAAGCTACATAGAACTGAAATCCCAAGCAGCCCACTGGGATTAAACTTGTGAATTTAATATCAAGCTGGAAGGTAAAGGCCAGTCTACATCTCAGATGAGGCCCTACAGCCTATGAATGAGCTGAAGTTCAAATTTATCTGGGTGTCCCGTGTTTTGCCTGACAGCTCTATTCCAGTCCAATACATGACAGCTGGTGGTGAGTGCTGAGGAGAAAATGAAGCAGGGAGGCCCATGAGGAGTGCTAAGAAGGTGGGGAGAAGGGGTTGCTGTTTACAGCAAGATAGGGTGGACAAGGGAGGCCTCTCCGAGGCAGGGTTTGAGCAAAGACCTGCAGGAGGTAGTCAGTGAGCCATGTGTCTGTTTGGGGGAAGAGCATTCCCGGCAGCAGGGACAGCAAAGGATGCTGAGGTGGGAGTGTGGCCGGTACTTTCAAAGAATAGCAAGTGGGCTAGGAGGGCTGGAGTGGAAGAGCAAGGGGAAGAACAGTAGTGTATGAGGTCAGAGGAGTAATAGGAGCCGGATGGCGTAGAGTGTGGCAGGCCATTACAGAGACCTTATTTTTAACTCAGATGGGAAGACATAGGATTTTGAAAATAGTAGTGACATGATTTGAATTTCTATTTAAAAAGTATCACTTCGGCTGTGTGTTAAAAAGGACTGAAGGAGGGATTTGGGAGACTCTAATAAAAGCCACCATAGTGATCCAATAATTAGTGCTGATGACTTGGCAAGATGATGGCGGTAGCTGTGATGGCAGTAAGTGGTTATGTACCACCTACCTGTATCCCAATATGTTAGAGAAATTGAGAGAAGAGAAGCTCTTGTGAAGCCCTCATTATGAAAAGAGATGGCAGATGGAGGAGCAGGTGAACATGACTGGGGACCCCAGGTAGGTTTCTAGGTGGAGGTGATGGAGGTGAGCCATGGATGCTGACGGCAGTTGTGCTTGTGGAAAAGAGCATGAGAGCCAGTCCATTCTGCTTCTTTCTCTTGTTCCTGCTGGTAAAGGACCCCTCCTTCTATCTGAAGTGGTTCCAACTGTTGTGTAGTTCATTCCCAAGGAACTGTTGATTGCTGTTGCTCCTCCAGAGGCAAAAGTTCTGCCTCTAAAAAATAATAATGTTTTAATTATTATTAATTAAATCAATTATTTAATAATCATATAAAATTATATAAAAATTATAAATTAATTATTAATTATTTAATTATTTAAATATGTATTGTGTGTGTGTGTGTTAGTTACTCAGCCATGTCCAACTTTGTGCTACCCCATGGACTGTAGTCCGCCAAGCTCCTCTGTCCCTGGAATTCTTCAGGCAAGAATACCAGGGTGGGTTGCCATTCCCTTCTTCAGGGGATCTTCCTGACCTAGTAATTGAACCTGAGTCTCCTGCATTGCAGATAGATTCTTTACCATATTAGCCAGGGTATGATATGGTAAATACACACCATACAATGTATGTATACATCAGATGTATACATACAATACACCAATATGTATTATAGATAATATTAAAATAATATGATTTATCTCATCTGTTTATAAACATCTTAGCTATGATTCTCAGTTTTTCCTTTTTATTAGCAGTATGTGAACTTCATACCTCCCATTACATATTTTTTGGTATTATTCTGTGTGAGAACAAACTACCTTAGCAGGATAGGATCCTAGACTGCTATAGCTTTTGAACTCCATTGTACATGTGAGGAAGTATTTCTAGAGCATAAAAAGTCATTTACAGCTGTACCCCCTGCCTCCTATAGAGGTCTATGTTATATACTTTAGTTTTGAATTGTTCTGAACAGTCTTTTTAAAATTTTGTTTTCTCCTGTATACTTTTAGGGGATGAAAAATCTAAACAAGCAGATATTTCACAATAGGAGATTAGCTGTGACTTAACATTGTCTCCCAAATACACTTGATCCTGTGGACACTGGTTCCTTCTTTCCCTGGTGAAGGAACTGTTTCTCTCCATCCCAACCCATTTTGCTGATCCTCTGCCGTGTTCATTTTGTTCTTTCTAGACACAGGTGAAGGTGACACTGAGCTTTGCATTTTTCTTTTTTTTAATGTGAAACAGGTGTGGATAAGCTCTCACCTCAAATTTTCTTTAGGAGGAAATACATTTTCCCTGCCAGAAGATGTTATTAAGAGATTAAGTAAATTTTAAAGAGTGTGTTTGTTTTAATAAAAATCCTATTTAGTTTCTAAACAACATGTATGCATTTGTAGTCTGCATTATAGAAAAACAGATAGTGTAATAGCTGGATGGATATTTGATCACTCTTCTCCATGTACAACTGTAAATGAGTGACAAGCAGATGGTGTCTTATTATCTCCAGTGGAGAGACTTGAATGCAGCCTGTAAGCCTTTGAATGGTCTGTTGTGTATCTAGGTGGAAAATGTTTAGCTCAGCCTTTTTTCCCTTCTTTTTTTGCATAGACACATTACTAGGCTGTATTAACTCTGAAGAATAAATTGGCTCCTATCTCTAAACTTGGAAAAATGCTCACTTTGGGAATGAGGACATAGAGTCACACTGTGGATTTGGAGTCGTAATAAACCGCAAAGGAGTGGGAATTTGAAAAATGGAGTCAGCAGTAAATATGTCTAAAACTAACATAATGTTGATAATAGACAGGCAAATTAATTAAGCAGAAGGTTATTCCAGTGACTATTTTATGAGTTTGGGGTGGATTAGGCCCATTAGGGGTGGAGCCCATATCTTAGTCATTGCCTGATTTTGTGCTCTCCACCCTCCATGCCACTTTTGCACTCACACCACCTAGCACCATGCCTTTCTAGAAGGACTTTCATTAAATTTGTTGAATTATTGAAAATAATTGATTTTAGTTTAATTGGTGCTACATTTGAACTTTTTGTGCCCTGGATTCATATGGTTAATCTCTTAATATATCACAAAATATTTTGATGCTTATACTTTATGATGGCGGCACAGCTTTAAATGTCAGATAATTCTGTTTTGATGTAGTCTTTTAATAAAAGTTTAATTACAGAGATTTATACATACAGTTCAGATTTTATATTTCTGTAAGCCTTTATATATATATATGAGCAAATAAAATAATTCCTGACCTGCTCCAAATATTAAAAATTTACCTTGATATTCAGATCAATAGCATTGGATCTATTCCACACTGTATTAGCTTACGCTGCTATAACAACATACTATAGATGGAGTGGTTTAACAACAGAAATTTATTTCTCACAATTCTGGAAGCTGGGAAGACCAAGATCAAGGTGCCAGCCAGTCAGTTTCTGATGAGGGTGCTCTTCCTAGCTTTCAGATGGCCGTCTCCTCCCTGTGTTCTCACACGGCTTTTTCTTAATGTCTGTACGCATGCAGTTTACCAGTCTTTGATATATCTTCTTATAAGAGTACTACTCATATCAAGAAAGCTCCACCTGCATGACCTTTTCCATCCTAATTACCTCCCAAGGGACTCATCGCCAAGTGTCATCCCACTGGGAGCACCAACACGTTCATTTTTGGGGGTGGGGCACAAATACAGCGGCTGTAACACACGCAGAGCACATTTCTTACATGTCTGTAGTGACGACCCTAACTTCTTCATGTCAGCTTCTTTGGCCTTTGACATTCATGCTAACCCCTAAGATGAGATAAAAGAAAGTAAATAATTGGTAAATGAGGAGAATGAAATGAATATACAACAGTGGAACCACTTAACTTAGAGACAGTTGGGAGTAGAACCAATAAAGAGGTCAGAATGTTATTGACCAATGAAAAAATTTTAAATGCAAAGCATATGAGGCTTAGTCAGACAAAGGATGACAGTCAGTGTACTGAAGTGGCGTTGAGATGCTTGCCAAAGAACTTCTGGAGTAGCCACCACAGCAGATACCAGCCTCTGGGTACCCTATGCTTCTCTGGGAGTATATCAGAGATGTGTGGAGTCTAGATGCTAACACGTGTTTGCCTCTCTTCCCAAAGTTCATCTGCCCCTGAAGAATTCCAAGTCTATATCTCTATGTGGTTATTCACGAGCTGTGGTAGCCACAATATCCCAGCAATTGCTTTGCTTCAGTAGTTCAGGCAGATGAAGCCTAAAGAGCATCTTCTTACACTCCTCAGGTCACTCTGTCTAGGATGTGAAGACAGCTCATTAGCTAAGAGTCTTTACCCTGGCTCTGTAGTGATGACATGGACATTGAGAGTCTGGAGTGTAGTTGCAGAGATGTGCAGCCTCTGTTAATGAGAACATTGGACATATTATTTTAACACTATAATATAATTAGTGAAGCCATGTTTCCATTAGATAAAACTTCTGGAAGTCTTTATTAGTCCTAATAGTCCCTCTAGACCTAATAGAACACCAGAATATTATTTCTCATGTGATCTGTCCAGCAAGATTTGAGTTTTCTTAGTGATATCACTGGTGCAAGCTACCATATGAGAGAAAGGTCAACCATAGGACAAGGATCAAAGAATTACGTTTGTGAATCCTAGTCTTGGAACTCTTCCTGGAGCTTGTCTTTTTTCTACTAGTTTACTCTGTTCCTGGAACTAAAAGTCAGCAGCTGTGGTTAGGAAAAACTACTGATTATTTAACTACTGTGCTATTATCTACACTACTAGTTACTTCTGTTAATGGGAGATTATTTAGGTTAGGAATCATGTGTTATTCACTAGTGTATCTGAAACATTTAGCGTTTTACTGAATGGAATAATCATGAATGAATTAGATTTTTCTAAAACAGAGGCAAGATTAGTTCTCAAGAGGAAAGTTATAGTATTTATATTCCTGCTGCTAAATCGCTTCAGTCCTGTCCGACTGTACGGCCCTATAGACGGCAGCCCACCAGGCTCCCCGTCTCTGGATTCTCCAGGCAAGAACTGGAGTGGGGTGTCATTGCCTTCTCCGATTTATATTCCTTAACTCTGGGACAAATGAAAAAACCCTTCCTTTCAAAATTGGGATCAGTGGCACACCATGTTCACATCAAATGTTGATTTTCTCCTCTTATTCCCTTTCAGCTTCCTGGAATGGGATGATTCTAATACTCATAACAGATATTATATATTGTATGCTTATTAGAGTTTAAGAACTATGATATACACTTTAAATTACACTAAAGATATGCTATACTATGCTAAGTCACTTCAGTCGTGTCCGACTCTGTGTGACCCCATAGACGGCAGCCCACCAGGCTCCCCCGTCCCTAGGATTCTCCAGGCAAGAACACTGGAGTGGGTTGCCATTTCCTTCTCCAATGCATGAAAGCGAAAGGTGAAAGTGAAGTTGCTCAGTCAGGTCCGACTTAGCGACCCCATGGACTGAAGCCTACCAGGCTCCTCCGTCCATGGGATTTTCCAGGCAAGAGTTCTGGAGTGGGGTGCCATTGCCTTCTCCACACTAAAGATAATGACACTGGAAATAGTTATTCAGCTCTTGCTATGTGCCAGATACTAAGTGCTTTATGTACAGCTTTATCAGGTCCATACTGCAGATGGGGAAACTAGGGCACAGAAAGGGACGCATGGCCCAATCAGCTGGTAGGTATGCAGTCAGACATTGAACTTAGCCTCTGTGCTGGCTCCTTTAAGCCTTTTTCAGTGCTGTCTCCTGTGTGCTGTGCTGCCTCCAAAGCTGTCACTGGTCCTTTTGATCCTTTGCTGCAAATTAGAAAAAAAGCACATCTTCCTCAGTAATAAGAAATTTCACAAACATAAAGCCATTGTTTAGGAATTATGCAAATTGAATTATCAAACATAAAATATAGATCTATTGAATTTTTAGTCAAACTTTTGGAAAATAGCCCCTGGGATATAAAAGTTTATTTCATAATACACTTCTTTCTTTATTAGAAATTGAATTACTTATGACAAATTGAATGCTTTCTCTAGTATCTCTTTTTCTATAGAAATGGTTCCTAGATTTGTGTGGCATCTCTTTTGTGATGTGTTAGACCTTAAGGTGGAGAAGGCGATGGCACCCCACTCCGGTACTCTTGCCTGGACAATTCCATGGACGGAGAAGCCTGGTGGGCTGCAGTCCATGGGGTCAAGAAGAGTTGGACACGACTGAGGGACTTCACTTTCACGTTTCACTTTCATGCATTGGAGAAGGAAATGGCAACCCATTCCAGTATTCTTGCCTAGAGAATCCCAGGGATGGAGGAGCCTGGTGGGCTGCCATCTATGGGGCTGCACAGAGTCGGACACGACTGAAGCGACTTAGCAGCAGCAGACCTTAAGAGATTGATACATTTTAATATTATGAAGATATTTTTCCTACTGATGACTAATATTGAAAAAGTTAAATATGTCCTGAGAGCTACAAAAGTATTTGGATATGAGTCTGGTAAATTATTGCTGAAAGTATATATATGTGTGTTTATTTGAGATATTTATTCTTCTGTGCATAATTCTTTTGAAGAAAAATCTGCCCATAGTATACATGTTGTTATACAAGTTTTTTAAAAAATGTGGTCAATGAAATCTACCCTCTTAACAAAATTTTAAGTGTGCAGTGCTGTTCATAGTAGGCATAATGTGGTACAGTGCATTTCTAGAACTTAATTGCCTTATATCACTAAAACTTTAAACCTGTTGAATAGCAGTTATCTGTTTCCCTTTTCCCCAGTCTCTGGCAACCACCACTCACTCTTCTCTCTGCTTCTGACATTAAAAGATGTATAGCATTACTGATCAATCACCAGAGAGAATGTCATATTTTAATAAATGAGTCATTTTAAAAAAGAAATTTAAATTACTGACATCACAGCAGTATTATATTCTTCCTATGGTCATTAGTTAATTGAAATTGTAAATTTTTACAAAATTGCAGTAATTCACATTTGTTATAATTTTCAAATTATATAAGTCATCTGAACAATACTCAAACTGTAGTATGCGTTCAGCTCATCTGAGATCATATGAAAATGCAGATCCTAATTCAGGAAGTCTGGTGGGGCCTGCGATTCTGCAATTCTAACAGTCTTCTAGGTGATACTGGTGTTGCTAGTTTGTGGACTATGTTAGCAAATATCTAGAACTACAAAGAGGCCTTGATACTCTTCATTTTCATAAGCTTTTCCTTTAACAACGTTGTCATATCCAATATAAGAAAGAATTGCTTTTGAAAGAATTTTAGATCATAGCTGGGCTAATAGTGAGATTTATAGGTGAGTTAAATCTTCTTCCTTTTTTTGGTAATTCAATGTTAGAGAAATTGGTGTCAGAGCCAGGAAAGTCTTCAACTGGTTCCACATCAGTGATATCATTTTAGTAAACAGCATTGCTTCATGTTTCTTCAAAGAATTTCTTATTGCTTTGAAGGGCATTATTGATTAAAGTTTGGTTCCTATACATATTGCATATAGCATTAAATAATAATCAGTGTTTCAAGAGGCTGAAATATTTTAATGGCAGTTACTTTTTACTGCCAAAATTCCCATAGCTAAGAAAAATCAATTGCTGTATTAAGTGAGTAATGATATAGTAACCTGCAATTTATGCCCAAGTCATATTTATTTTGTGTATTATTGATGGGAAATGAATATTTGTTGTTACATAATGATCTGTGTCATCATGAAAGTTTTTGTAGATTTAAGAACTCAGAAATATTCTGATCCAGTAAACAAATAGCAGGTGATATGGGCTGCATTATACAGTATCAATTTAACCTGTACACTAATACCAATAAAAAACTTTTTACTCACATTTCAGATACTTACCTGTAATTTCTTGTGTGAAAAGACAGGTTATTTTAGATGTTTGACCAACAAGGCCTTTTGATTAGCAATCATATTTGTTCTTTGCAGGAATATCCTAACAAAATATTCTGATTTTGTTAGGATAAGATACAGTGCTGCTATCTGTTAGAAAGTTAATGAGCAAATTGCCCTTATTTTGAGTCAAAAAAGTTAAAAAGTATGTCAGTAGTTCACAATGGTAAAATTGTCTCTGATGCGGGTGATAACCTCTTGAATATGGAGTCTCCTTGTGTGTGTGCGTGCTCAGTTGCTTCAGTCATGTTTGACTCTTTGCAACCCTGTGGTCTGTAGCTCACCAGGTTTCTCTGTTCATGTGATTTTCCAGGCAAGAATACTGGAGTGGGTTGCCATGTCCTCCTCCAGGGGATCTTTAAAGTGCATAAATTAACAACGCTATGTGGCAGCCCTGGCCACCTCCCTCAGCATCTTCTGTCCCAGAGCCGTTTTCTCATGGTGTTTCATATTGAGATTGTACTCAGTGGTTAGATAGTGGATGGATAGTGGTTCCCTCCCTCCTGGCATCTCCGCTTTCCAGATTAACCTCAAAAATTCAGTTGTAGAAAACCAGCTAGGACACCTGAAGTCTTTGCACATGCAGTAGTGATAAGATCTGCCTAGATTTCTACATGGAGGCCTCTTAGAGAGGGAACTGATGTTGGTAGATTTTCCATCCATGGAATTTGTAGGTCAGCTTGAGCAGAAAGAAGAGGAATTCATGCAGGTCTTTGTGCAGTCTTGATTTTCATGTGATCTTGACTAGAAGTGCCATCTTCTGGTACTAGTGTCATGGTTGGAATGAAACTGGAATCACCTAGCCCAGCCTTTTCTCCAGTGTAGGAATCTCCTTTCTAACTTCCTTGAATACCTCTCTTTTAGCTGAGGGTTTCCAGTGATGGGCTGGTCAGTAGTTCATTTCATTTCAGTGCATTCCAGAGGCCCAAGTCTATTGACTAGAAATATTAACCATGTATTACTGCTGCTGCTAAGTCACTTCAGTCATGTCCGACTCTGTGTGATCCCATAGACAACAGCCCACCAGGCTCCCCCATCCCTGGATTCTCCAGGCAGAACACTGGAGTGGGTTGCCATTTCCTTCTCCAAGGCATGAAAGTGAAAGTGAAAATGAAGTCACTCAGTCATGTCTGACTCTTAGTGACCCCATGGACTGCAGCCTTCCAGGTTCCTTTGTCCCTGGGATTTTCCAGGCAAGAGTACTGGAGTGGGGTGCCATTGCCTTCTCTGAACCATATATTAGGCTGTCTTAATTATCAGTTAATTAATTACTAGTTTGTAACTTTATTCATATTTTTTTTCTGAAACAGTAAAACTTTGATATTCTTCAAACATATTTATCAAAGGTAAATCTAAAGTCCACATTTAGCTACAAAGAAATAGATAAAAGCAGAATATAGGAATATAGAACTTCAAAATTGGAAGAAATTATATAATTTATATTTGAGTTTTTCATTTACCCCCTCCCCCCACAGATGTTTAAGTGTAGTATTCCCCTTGTGTGCCAACTTTAAATATCAAAAGAAAATATCTTCTAGTGTATAAGAGCTGAATTGCTATCAGAATCCCACTGATAATAAATACTCTGTGGAATGTAACTGATTGTATAGAAATGTTTAAGGTCATTTAGTCTTGTTAGCAATAATGTCAGTCAATGCACACTGAATGCAGTGGGTGCTCACGAAAATCATTAAGCTGTCTTTGGGGAATCCATGTTACATATTTCTTTTCCAATTTACTATGCTCTCTCCGAGGCTGCCTTTTCCCCTTCTTTTTCTGGTTCTTTTAATATTTTCACTTGAGATCCATAAACATCTAGTCAGAATTTAAATTGTGGAAGGATCCTTATGGGAACTCTAGCTCTAAACTTTCTTCTTCCTTTTTAACCAGGCCTTCTTTTTTTTTTCCTCATGAAAAATTTGGGCTTAGTTTGAATAAATCATAATCATTATAGTTCTTAGCTGTTAACAAGAACAAAATGAGGGTTCATGCTGGCCTGCCATTGTGGCGGCAAGAGCATGTGGATGGGCTGTGCTGCTGAGGAGGGCTGTGAGCTTGGCAGCTGTCTAACAAATTTGACCCACCCTTTCCTTCAATTAACCCTGGTGGGGAGGACAATTTACAGAGTGTAAAAAAGGGACAATGTGCCCTATAATGGCCTATTTCAACTTGGCCTCAGGCTTAAGGATGTGTTTAGAGCACTGTTTCCAGAGGGCACACAGAGATATCAAAGCTGGAGTAGTTTTTCACCAAAGTTTTACTCACCTTTCAAATATACAGTTTGTAAAAGTTCTCAAGACATTGAGTAGGAAAGTTGGAATCACAGTGAAAAGAAATCCTCATGGTTATACTTTTTCTTCGATTCTTGCTTCTTTCAACTATGTCTGTATATAGAAGCAAATCAGCAAATATTAAGTAAATGTTTATGGAGAATTATTGAAGGAAAATAATCGAGCTAAGAGAAAATCCCTGCCTTCTATTAATGTATGGCCTGATTGGAGGTGAAAAGATAAGAGAATCATGTGTGAAAAATTATTCAGGCTCAATATACTTCTCTGAAACACAAAAAAGAGCAGGGGTTTATAGCAAAGAAAGTTCTATGTACATTGCAACAATTTACTCTGAATAGAACCATTTTAAAATATGTGTCCTACTAACTCCATTCATAACCTAAATATTCTAATGGTGCCAGGTTTTTTTTTTTTTTAACTTCCTCCAAATTCTGTTTTTCAGGTGATCTTTCTTCTGAAAATGATGACAAAACCCAGTCAGATCATATGTTCTCATTTATAGTTCAGAAATTTTGGTCATTATTTAGTTTTCTATTTTCTGCTAACTTGAGTGTGACCCTAGGCAATCCTCTTCAGTTCTGTATTTCTTGGATTCCTAATCTATAAAATAAACTGGTTTATCTTTCAAGTACATTGGGGTTCTTAAATGCAATGATTTTGATATTTATATACAGAGGATGAGATGATTGGATGGCATCACTGACTCAATGGACATGAGTTTGGGTAAACTCCGGGAGTTGGTGATGGACAGGGAGGCCTGGCGTGCTGCGGTTCATGGGGTCGCAAAGAGTTGGACATGACTGAGAGATGAGCTGAACTGAACTGATATAGGTGAAACTCTTTTGACCTTAGAGATTTCTTAGTAGTGTCTATCCAGATCTTGAATTTTTTCCTTAAAAGGTTCTTTTAATTAGAAAAGTAGTTTATGCTAGTCATAAAAAATTAAGAAAATACAGATGAGAGAAAAAAGGCCCACCTGCCAGAATAGCTGAATAATCATATATATGCTTCCCTTTCTACTTGTTCAGTTGCTAAGTCATGTCCTACTTTTCTGCAACCCCATAGATCATAGCCCACCAGGCTCCTCTGTCTGTGGGATCTCCCAGGCAAGAATAGTAGAGTGGATGCCATTTCCTTCTCCAGCGGATCTTCCTGACCCCAGGACCAAACCTGCATCTACTTATTGCAGGCAGACTCTTTACCCCTAAGTCACCAGGGCTTTCCTCTTGTGCTGTGTCCTGGTTCAGTGAGAGTCCTAGTAACGGTGACCTGATAGCAGAGGTGAGAGATTACCACCACACACCCTTCATCATCCTGCGTGCTGGATATAGCCGGACCAAAGAGTCATCCACTTCCAGAACCTCATCCTAAAGGGCCTGCTTTCTAAAACCATTAAAAATAATTTTTTTTTACTACTTTCTTCTCTTTACAGTTTATCTATGTGAACCCTTATATCATGAATTCAAGATTTTTCTTCTTTTCTGACCTAAGCACTTATTTTTCCCTCTAAGCAATTTATTAATCTCATCCCACAAATTTTGATGTGCTGTGGTTTTAAATTTTCATTCAGTTCTAAATATATTCTAGTTTTTTCTTTGTGGTGCTTCTTTGACCCATAGCTTATTTATAAATATGCTGTTTAATGTGCAGATACTTACAGATTTCTGAAATTTTTCTTACTATAATTTCTAGTTGTAGTCTGTAGACTGTTGTAGTCTGATAAATACTTTGTAGGATTTTAATCTGCCATTTATTAAGACTTTATTTTTACCATTTACCTCTCTTTATATCTTTGTGTAGAGTCAGATTTTTCTCTAGTATCACTTTGCTCTGCTTAAAGAACTTTCTTTAACATTTCTTGCAGGGGAGGAGCTAGGGATAAATTCTCTTAACTTTTATTTTTCCGAAAAGTATTTGTCTTTATTTTCATAAGATACTTGTCTAGATGACAAAAGAATTCTAGGTAATGAGCTTCTTTCTTTCAGTGTTTTAATGTCTATTATATTCTGGCTTGAATAGTTTTTGATAAGTATGTTGTCATTTAAATCATTGTTTCTATATATATAATGTGTCTTTTTTCCTTCTGGCTATTTTTATGATTTTATTCATGGGTGCTTAACAATTTGATTCTGATATGCCTTGGCATTTTTAAAAATAGTTATTCTCATTGGCATTTATTTGGCTTATATCTATGTTTTTAAATGTATTTTTTCAACTTTCAAAGAGGCCATTGTTTATTCAAACATTTTTTCCATTCATACCTATCTTTTTCTGATGCATCAATTACGTGTATGTTAGAATGCCTGCCTGATATTGTTCTTCAGATCACTGATGTTCTGGGTTAGTGTTCATGTGGATGGTGTCTATGGCTATGTCTTCAAATCTGCTGATTTTTTCTTTTGTGGTGTCTAATAAAATGTTAATTTTATCTGGTATATTGTAAATTTAAAGTTTACTTTTCATCTTTAAACTTTTTTTTTAATATAGCTTCTATTTCTCTTCTCAGACTGGTCCATATCCCTCCCTTCTTAAAATACAAAGCATTTTAACATCTTTGTTCACTAGTTCTGGCATCTCTGTTTCTATGTCTGTTTTTCTATTGGTTGATATTTTCTATTATAAGTTAGTTTCCTGCTTGTTGCATGGCAATTTTTTATTACATGTTAGATATTATAACTTGTACATTTCTGCTGCTAGATTTTATTTTCCTTTTAATATTGGATTTTATTTTTGTATGCAGTGTATTTACTTTGTATCAGTTGTAATGTTTTATATTTATAGCTAATGTAGCCCTACTATTTAGGCAATATACTTTTGAAGATTTTACTTGATTCCTCACCTATTATAAGATCCAAACTCTTCCTAGCTCTGTGTGCCTGGTTCTGTGTTGACCTTCCCCCCCGACTCCCAGCTTCCCACTGCATCCTGGTAACTACCTCCCAGAACATAAGCTTGGTCAATAGTTGGGTTCTTCTTGCTTGCTTCTCTTCTTTCATGGATCACAGTCTTGTCTTGCTTTTTGTCCATTGCCTTAAAATTGTCATTTCATATATTTTCTAGCCGTTTGTGGTAGGAAAGTAGCTATTGTCCATCTTGGTTACCAGAAAAATCTGTATTATTGTTTTTAGAAGTATATATTGATTTTGTTTAGTCTCTCAGCCCTGTCTGACTCTTCTGTGACCCCTTGGACGGTAGCCTGCCAGGCTCCTTAGTCCATGGGATTTTCCAGGCAAGATTACTAGAGTGGGTTGCCATTTCCTCCTCCAGGGGATCTTCCTGACCCAGGGATTGAACCCAGGTCTCGGTATCTCCTGCACTGTAGGTGAATTCTTTACCACTGAGCCACTGGGGAAGCCATTAGAAATATAGTTTCTAATAAAGTGTGCTAATTGCAGAATATTCTCAGTTTAACTTCAGTCTTATGAAAGTGTTGATGCTTGTTTTAGGACCTTTATGGTTTTTGTCTCTGTGTTTTATCAGTTATTGAAAAGATGTGTTATGATTATAAATGTGTCAGTTTCTCCTTATCATCCTTTAACATTTTGCTGTTTATACTTATAGTTTATTAGTTATTAAAATTATGTCATTGTTATATGTAGTAATGTTTTATCTCCTGTTGAATTGAACCTTCTGAAATGTGAGTGACCTACACACACTAAATGTATAATTAAACCCCAAACCTTACACTGATACATAATCATCCTATTAAAATAGTGATAAATTTCTTCTCCATTTCTGGTAAAAAAAATTAGTTAGAAAACTTACATATATATATACACACACATACATACACAGAATGACTTTCTTTTAAAAATAAGTATTGCTTTGGAAATACTTCTAAGAAACTAGCCACCTTAAAATAACGGTATGTATTTTTATATAGTTTCTTGTCAAAGACTTTCTGAAGTAATAGCTTCCTCTATTACAATTTCAACTGATAGCCTGGGACATGGAAAGAATAAGTAGTTTATCACTACTCAAGTCACTTTTTGTTTTTTTCTACTTTGCTTTCAGAAAAGAGGCAATGAAATTTTAAAGGCCATGTCACATGTAGCAGAAATGTAGCAAAATTGCAGAATATTGATACACACAACAGACATAACAAATTTCAAGCAGATTTTGATGACAGAAGCTATTTAGTCCTGTAGTCAACATAAATCGATAGTGAAAGATTGAGATCTTTGACCATGATCACAAAAGAAAACTTAGAATTAATATGGCGGAATAGAAAATATCTGAAGTACCTTACAGCACTCCATTCCTTTGTAATGCTGGAAGATCCTCAAATCAGAGTCTGAATCCTTGATTTCACTTGCTGGGTTGTGTTTAACCCCTCAAATCTTCTATGAATGTAACAAAGAATATAAATGAACAATCCTGCCATCAGATTTTCTGCAGGTTGCATTTTTATGTTACATTTTGTCATTAAATCTTTAGTTTCTCCAGAAGTAAGCTACTTTGCTGCTGGTTCTTGCTCATATCTTCCATCTTTACTTTCTTAGGAATTAAAATCAGGAGTATTGTCAGGGTCTCCCTAAGAAGTCGCCATATCTGCTGTTCTTTTTCAGGATTTAAGAGATGACTGTCTTGAATGTTACTGAGGATGGTGACTGCAGCGATGAAATTAAAAGATGCTTCTCCTTGGAAGAAAAGCTATGACCAACCTAGATAGCATATTCAAAAGCAGAGACATTACTTTGCCCACAAAGGTCTGTCTAGTCAAAGCTATGGTTTTTCTAGTAGTCATGTATGGATGTGAGAGTTGGACCGTAAAAAAAGCTGAGTGCTGAAGAATTGATGCTTTTGAACTGTGATGTTGGAGAAGACTCTTGAGAGTTCCTTGGACAGCAAGTAGATCAAACTAGTCAATCCTAAAGGAAATCAGTCCTGAATATTACTGGAAGGACTAATGCTGAAGCTGAAGCTGCAATACTTTGGCCACCTGATGTGAAGAACTGACTGCTTGGAAAAGACCCTGATGCTGGGAAAGATTGAAGCAGGAGAAGGGAACGACAGAGAATGAAATGGTTGGATGGCATATTGACTCAATGGATAAGAGTTTGAGCAAGCTCTGGGAGTTGGTGATAGACAAGGAAACCTGGTGTGCTGCAGTCCATGGGGTCACAAAGAGTTGGACACAAATGAGTAACTGAACTGAACTGAACTGAACTGTCTTGAATGTAATGTACTTATCATAGCAAATTTCTTGAAATGATTCATGAATAACTGGGACATTCTTCATCTCATCATCAGTTCGGTTCAGTCACTCAGTCACGTCTGACTCTTTGCGAATCACGGCACGCCAGGCCTCCCTGTCCATCACCATCTCCTGGAGTTCACTCAAACTCACATCCATCAAGTAGGTGATGCCATCCAGCCATCTCATCCTCTGTCATCCCCTTCTCTTCCTGCCCCCAGTCCCTCCTAGCATCAGAGTCTTTTCCAATGAGTCAACTCTTAGCATGAGGTGGCCAAAGTATTGGAGTTTCAGCTTTAGAAACATTCCTTCCAAAGAACACCCAGGGCTGATCTCCTTCAGAATGGACTGGTTGGATCTCCTTGCAGTCCAAGGGACTCTCAAGAGTCTTCTCCAACACCACAGTTCAAAAGCATCAATTCTTCGGCGCTCAGCCTTCTTCACAGTCCAACTCTCACATCCATACATGACTATAGGAAAAACCATCGCCTTGACTAGACAGATCTTAGCTGGCAAAGTAATGTCTCTGCTTTTCAATATGCTATCTAGGTTGGTCATAACTTTTCTTCCAAGAAGTAAGCATCTTTTAATTTTATGGCTACAATCACCATCTGCAGTGATTTTGGAGCCCCCCAAAATAAAGTCTGACACTGTTTCCACTGTTTCCCAATCTATTTCCCATGAAGTGATGGGACCAGATGCCATGATCTTCGTTCTCTGATGTTGAGCTTTAAGCCAACTTTTTCACTCTCCACTTTAACTTTCATCAAGAGGCTTTTTAGCTCCTCTTCACTTTCTGCCATAAGGGTGGTGTCATCTGCATATCTGAGGTTATTGATATTTCTCCCGGGAATCTTGATTCCAGCTTGTGCTTCTTCCAGCCCAGCATTCCTCATGATGTACTCTGTATATAAGTTAAATAAGCAGGCTGACAATATACAGCCTTGAGATACTCCTTTTGTTATTTGGAACCAGTCTTTTGTTCCATGTCCAGTTCTAACTGTTGCTTCCTGACCTGCATATAGGTTTCTCAAGAGGCTGGTCAGGTGCTCTGGTATTCCCATCCCTTGCAGAATTTTCTACAGTTTATTGTGATCCACACAGTCAAAGACTTTGGCATAGTCAATAAAGCAGAAGTAGATGTTTTTCTCAAACTCTTTTGCTTTTTCAATGATCCAGCAAATGTTAGCAATTTAATCTCTGGTTCCTCTGCCTTTTCTAAAACCAGCTTGAACATCTGGAATTTCACTGTTCACACATTGCTGAAGCCTGGCTTGGAGAATTTTGAGCATTACTTTACTAGCATATGAGATGAGTGCAATTGTGCGGTAGTTTGAGCATTCTTTGGCATTGCCTTTCTTTGGGATTGGAATGAAAACTGACCTTTTCCAGTCCTGTGGCCACTGCTGAGTTTTCCAAATTTGCTGGCATGTTGAGTGCAGCACTTTCACAGCATCATCTTTCAGGATTTGAAACAGCTCAACTGGAATTACATCACCTCCACTAGCTTTGTTCATAGTGATGCTTTCTAAGGCCCACTTGACTTCACATTCAAGAATGTCTGGCTCTAGGTGAGTGATCATACCATCATGATTATCTTGGTCGTGAAAATCTGTTTTGTACAGTTCTTCTGTGTATTCTTGCCACCTCTTCTTAATATCTTCTACTTCTGTTAGATCCATACCATTTCTGTCTCATCATAGCCCCTATTATTTAAAAAAAAAGTAAATGGAATTTTAGAATCTTGCTTTCCCCAGAAAACTGATTCAGTATCTACTCTGATAGCTGGAAACCATGGTGGCCCCAGAGGTTTAATTAAGAACCTAAGGCCTGGCAAGTGACCCCAAGTCCTATAGACTTGCAATTTCTGTTTTGACTTGGCCTTCTTGACTCCAAAACACATATCATGCATCTGAAAAGTCAGCTAATGCTCACAGGGCAAAACTTTCCCCAAGTTTTGAATTTGTATCCTGTAATTCCTCATTATCTTGACATAGTGAAAGTGTTACTTGCTCAGTTGTGTCCACCTCTTTGCAACTCCCTGTACTATAGCCTGCCAGGCTTCTCAGTCCATGGAATTCTCCAGGCAAGAATGCTGGTGTCTGTAGCCATTTCCTCCTCCAGGGGATCTTACTGACCCAGGGATCGAACCCAGGTCTCCTCCATTGCAAGCAGATTCTTTACTATCTGAGCCACCAGATCAGACTATCTTGATATACCTTTGATGCTTTTAAGATTTTTAAATAATGTATTTAATCAAGCTTTGTGTATCTTCCCCCTGACCCCTGAGTGTGATTTGATTTGTTTAAACTACTTAGTCTTTTATTACCTGAACGAGAAATCTCATGCCTCATTCCATGTTCTTGACTTGCTTTTCTTTTCTGTCTTCCTCTCTTCTTCCCTCTCTCTCTTCCTTTCTTCCTTCCTTCCATTTTTAAAATATTTCAAAAGAGTATATGAAAGGTAACCTTCAGAGTTCTTGTCATTCTTTTGCTTTCACATTTGATTGGTAGTTTGATTATGTATAGAATTGTTAAAAATATTAAAAATGATGTCATTTTTATTTCAGAATTTTCAAAAATTTCATACTTTATTTCACTATTTTCAGCATTTATTGTTGCTAATGAGAAGACTAATGCCATCCTGTTTTGGGTTCCTTTTTATCTATACTGAGTCTTCTGTTTCTTGGGAAATCTAGCACTAGAAAAGCCCTCTGAATATAAATCTATTTGAATTGAATTGTTTGGGGAATACTGTTTTCTGATAAAAATAAATAATAGCATAGTATGATATTTTCTAAGTTTGTATTTCACTTCCTGCACAGTCATAAAGATGGTAATTTCTGCAAATATATTTCAAGACTTCCCCCCAGAAGCTTTTGATTTTTAAATGAATCTCTTGAAGACTTCCCTGGGGCTTCCCTGATGGCTCAGATGGTTAACAGTCTACCTGCAATGTAGGAGACCCAGGTTCAGTCCTTCCTGGGTCAGGAAGACCCTCTGGAGGAGGGCATGGGAACCCACTCAAGTACTCTTGCCTAGAGAATTCCATGGACAGAGAAGCCTGGTAAGCTACAGTCCATGGGATCTCAAAGAGTCAGACATGACTGAGTTTCTTCTTGCCTTTGACTTTGACTAACACTCTGACTTTCTGCTTGTCATTCTTCTGATTGGTTTTCTCCTCATCCAGCCTTAACTGATCTAACTCTTTTAATTCTTATTTAGTAGTACCTGTGTTGGTGACTTGGGTTGCCTCTATGAAGTCTAACATCTTTTCAAGATTTGCAATTTTAAAATCAATTTGTGCTATAATTTATGAATATTACTATACATTTATTAAATGTTTATGACTTGCTTATTTTAATCATATGTATATTACAAATTCAATAAAAGATTTACCCAAATAGATTCTGATGTGATTGGTGAGGACAGATGTTAGTGTGATGTGGCCTGAGTATTTGAGTCAGGACTAATTTTACAGGTGGCCAATATGTGTAAAAATTTTGAGCTATGACTGCTTCCCTGTGCAATCTCCTGGCTGTAAGAACTCAGATAATGAATACAGTCAGATAACAGAGAAGTTCCACAGTCCTTTCCTGGAAGTTTCTATGATATTCTCTTTATCTTTGGTGTGTTACAAAATTTCATGGCGATGTTTCTAGGTATTGGTCTTTCTCATTTATTCTGCTCAGCATTTGCTTCTTTCAGTGGGAAGCCAGGTGTTTGCAGTGCTGGAACATTTGCTTCTTTGTTTTCATTTTATCTGACAATATGATGCATCTCCTTGCATTTTCTAAAGATTTTAATAAATCTCTGGTCTGCTAAGGTCTCTTTCTGTCTCACCTCTTTAGTGCTTCTGTGTGCTTGCTAGCTTTTGTATTTCTTGATTGTCCTTGATACAGGCATTTTTGAGGAAGAAGACATAAAAATCTATGTCAATAGTCTACTATGTAGAACCAGAAGAATCAGGATTATTTATGTTAGATGCAGAGTGCTTTTGAATAAAAATCTCAGTCTCTCTCTCTTTATGTATATATATATATATCCAATAATAGAGATTTGATATATATATATCTCCCCATACCAATACATATATATGTATGTGTACATATATATATATCACCTCATACCAGATCTCTCTCTATATATGTATATATATCCCCACCAAATCTCTATTACTGGATATTTACATTGTTAATGATTCCTCATAATTGTTTTAAAAATGCTTCCTATTAATTTTTGATATTTCTGATTTTAAACTCTCCCTTTCCTCTGGATGTGTATAAAAATTTCTATAGAAAAAATGCTATTTTACTCAAATAAACTTATGTTCTATAGCAAACAAATATTCTACTTTTTCTGAATGGGATAACCATTTGAGGACTAATTAGGAGAGACTGACTCCTTTGGGGCCAAATAAGAAGACTGAATACGAAAGGCTTTTGACAGCCAGTCTGGAAAGGCATGAATAGTCAGAGAAAGGTCTCCATTTTTCAGCAGTGTAAACTCAGCCTAAAGGAGAGAATGGTATAACTGCTGACACTGAGAGACTTACATGCTAAAGGCAACCAAATTTTCCCCTCACCAAAGGGTTTGGCTAATCCTCAGGAGTGATTGAAAAGGGAGCAAAGGGAGACATTCTTTATTAGGGGTCGTTGAAACCCGAGGTCAGTAGAAGGGGGTTTTGACTGCCTATTAGAAAACAGACACATTTTAAGATATTATTTATGGATAAAATAAATATTTTGAATATGAGCCTCAAATCAGTTGTACTCAATAATCTAACACTGATTCAGTTTTGAAGTTCTCACATTGATTTACACAACTGAAAAGTGATCCAGAAAGTATATGTTATTCTAACGGTAAGGTATTGGTGTTATTCTGATGGTAAGCTTAGCTAATGACTAAGCTGCTGAAATCTTTATTAATGGAGTGACATTCAGAGCTCAGATATTTTTTAAAAAACAGCCTCACAGTCTGTAGCAAGCCTTCTCAATAGAATGTGGAACATTAATCCTCCAGATAGCACTTGTTTCTTTAAATGCTCCACTGCTTCAAATTAATCAGAAGGGTGGATGTACTGAACTTTAAGTTGCAGCCAAGCTTTCTCCCAGGAGCTCAAGATGGTGTGTTCCAGGGTGAAGAGTGGCCAAGATTTACTACTTTCTGTCTATAGTCAGAACCCAAAAATGGTATAAAAGAAGCTTTTGCTAAAAGGTGAAAATTACTATCACTCTAAATTAATAGTCAAAATTATTCAAATTGAGCACAAATCCAGTTTTAATTTTCTTTTTTTTTCTTTAATTTTGTTAATTAATAGATAATGGTTCTCCTGACCAATGGCAGGTAAATCTTGTCTGTTAAGAGGTACCTCTGTTGATCTAGTGCCTTATCCTTGAACCAGTGCTAGGCTTTCCAGAGAAATTGTAACTATGAGCTGACTCAGGAGCAGAAAGCTCTAAAGCGACTCTGAATCAGCTGGCATGAGGTGCAGTGAAAGAAGATTGGGCCAGGAGTCAGAAGCTCTGGGTCTAATCTTGGCTTATCCACATACCATCTCATCTGTATAGTGGGATTAATAACGCTAGTTCTGCCTAACTACAAGACTGCGAAGAATCAGTTCAGTTCAGTCACTCAGTTGTGTCCAACTCTGAGACCTCATGGACTGCAGTATGCCAGGCTTCCCTATCCATCACCAACTCCCAGAGGTTGCTCAAACTCATGTCCATCACATTAGTGATGACATCCAACCATCTCATCCTCTGTCATCCCCTTCTCCTCCTGCCTTCAGTCTTGCCCAGCATCAGGGTCTTTTCTAATCAGTCAGTTCTTGCATCAGGTGGCCAAGTACTGGAGCTTCAGCTTCAGCATCAGTCCTTCCAGTGAATATTCAGGACTGATTTCCTTTCAGATTGACTGGTTTGATCCCTTGCAGTCCAAGGGACTCTCAAAAGTCTTCTCCAACAGCACAGTTCAAAACCATCAATTCTTTGGTGCTCAGCTTTCTTTATGGTCTAAATAGGATTAATGTATGGACAGTGTGACAAAACAAGGTATTAATATTTTTATATACACTGGAGAATTTCTGGGATCCACTTTGATAAAGAAGAAGAAAATGCCTTTTTGTCTCTCTTCCACTTATAGGTTTCTCGGTGTGTTAGTTGGCTCAGGATGATATAACAGAGTATATAGACCAAGCGACTTTGATGCTAAAGTCCAAGATTCAGTTTCTGGCAATTCAGTTTCTGGTGTGAACCTTCTTTCTAGCTTGCAGATGGCCATGTTCTTGTTATGTCTTTATGTTGCTGTTAATTTTCCATACTTTTTAGTGTCTCTGCTTTTTTTTCTTTTTAATTATATTTAATAAGGACACAGATCCTATCAGATCGGGGTCTCACTGTTATGACCTCACCTCAACCCTGGGATTTCTTTGGAAGGAATGATACTAAAGCTGAAACTCCAGTACTTTGGCCACCTCATGTGAAGAGTTGACTCATTGGAAAAGACTTTGATGCTGGGAGGGATTGGGGGCAGGAGAAGAAGGGGACGACAGAGGATGAGATGGCTGGATGGCATCACTGACTCGATGGACATGAGTCTGAGTGAACTCTGGGAACTGGTGATGGACCGGGAGGCCTGGCGTGCTGCGATTCATGGGGTCGCAAAGAGTCGGACATGGCTGAGTGACTGAACTGAACTAACTGAACCTTAATTACTCCAAATACAATTACACTGGTGGTTTGAGCCTCAACATATGAATCTGGGAGTGGGGGAACACAAACATCCAGTCCGTCATATTAGAAAGATCATATTGATTCAGGACCTATAGAGCTCTTAGCTGCTGCTGCTGCTAATCGCTTCAGTTGTGTCCGACTCTGTGCGACCCCATAGATGGCAGCCCACCTGGCTCCTCCGTCCATGGAATTTGCCAGGCAAGAGTACTGGAGTGAGTTGCCATTGCCTTCTCTGAGAGCTCTTAGCTATGGACTAATAAATATCAGTGCCTCAAATAAGGCTTCAACAGAGAGAAAAATGACCATGTGCTAACGATTTGCTTTCCAGATCTTCTCAATTAGCTTGTCTGTGAAGACTCTTCCACTCTTGGCTGGTACTTGAAGGAAGAACAAAATACTTAAATTTTGAGATGCCACTGCAAATACTTTCATACAATTTGGACGTTTTCAAAAGCTTTTCAGAAATATTGGACTCAGACATCTGTACTAGAGTCATTGTACTTAATTGTTTTTATTGATTGTCCCATCGCATATTTCTTAAATAACATCAGTTATCTTCTTTATGTCTGTGGAACCTATGCTCTAAGGACAGAAAAGAAAGTGATGGAATTTTGATTCAAAGTGAGGTTCCTCTATGTCACCCATACAAAACAGTGGTGAAAGATCTCTTTAAAAATAAGAGTGTAAAGGAGGAAATTGAAGACAAAATATTTAGAAAGATGCGTTCTTTTAGCCCAGTTAGCACCATTTTGCATCTATGTTAAACACTTTGCATCCTAACACTTGGGATCCTGGGTGGGAGTAGGTGCCATGAAGAGGTGGCAGTGGATTGTATCACACCTTAGGGTCAGGGAACAGCTGAAGGGGAGCTCATTCTGAGATAAGGGGGTCCCTGAGAAGTGGATCCAGGGCCATAGGGTACTCACGAATCAGGCTCCCTTCTGAGGAATCTGCCCACAGGCACAGGCGTCCTCATGCTTGACTTATTCAGAGTGTGTCTTTGTCTTTGGGAGGAGGGTTGTCCTGGATAAACTCGTCTGCTGGCCAGGTTAACATGGTAACCTTGTTCTCTGGGCTCAGAGAACAAGTCAGAAACTTAGTGACCAGAACTGAAACACAAGGGCGGGCTGGGATGTATGAGTACTTGCTTCTGAGATTGTGAAGGGGAGAGTTTTAATTCCTTCCTGAGAGGTAGAACATGATGTCAAGCATTTGGGCTATTCAAAGGCAGTTCTCCTGCTGCTCTCTGGCTAAGTGTTAGTTTTTCTGCCTTTTCTGGGCTAAGAAGATTGATGTATGTTAGCATCAAATGACAGAGCTATATTTTCTTGGAGAGACTTTTCAACAAAGTTTAAATAACTTTATAGTTTTGTGTAATTTTAGCTGAAGCCCCTGAGGACTGATGATTTACCGAGGTTCACAAACTATTCCTAAGAGCAGAGTCAGAATTAGAAGATAAATCCATTTTTCTTAATGAAAAATATTAGAAAACAACCATATAGATATAGACAGCTTTTGTTGTACTATGCAAGAACTAAAGAGCCTCTTGATGAAAGTGAAAGAGGAGAGTGAAAAGTTGGCTTAAGACTCAACATTCAGAAAACTAAGATCATGGCATCCCATCCAATCACTTCCTGGCAAATAGATGGGGAAACAATGAAAACAGTGAGAGACTTTATTTTGGGGGGCTCCAAAATCACTGCAGATAGTGACTGCAGCCATAAAATTAAAAGACGCTTACTCCTTGGAAGAAAAGCTATGACCAACCTAGACAGCATATTAAAAAACAGAGACATTGCTTTGCCAACAAAGTCCGTCTAGTCAAAGCTATGGTTTTTCCAGTAATCATGTATGCATGTGGAGAGTTGGATTATAAAGAAAGGTGAGCACCAAAAGGTTGATGCTTTGGAACTGCGGTGTTGGAGGAGACTTTTGAGAGTCCCTTGGACTGCCAACCAGTCAATCATAAAGGAAATAAATCCTAAATATTCATTGGAAGGACTGATGCTGAAGCTGAAGCTCCAGTACTTGGCCACCTGATAAAAAGAACTGACTCTTTAGAAAAGACCCTGATGCTGGGAAAGATTGAAGGCAGGAGGAGAAGGGGACGACAGAGGATGAGATGGTGAGATGGCATCACTGACTCGATGGACATGAGTTTGAGAAGCTCCAGGAATTTGTGATGGATAGGGAAGCCTGGCGTGCTGCAGTCCATGGAGTTGCAAAGAGTCGGACATGACTGAGCAACTGAACTGAACTGAATGCATTATTTAATCTGGTGAGCATCCCTCTTTATGTTTCTGAAATAGAATGTTAAACGGTTTGACTTGAGGCCTCAAAGGCTAGGAACAAAATAGTATTTGCTGAACATCCCTATAGTCCAGAATGAAGTGCTGGGGCACCTGTGCTAGACACACTGAGGACGTGGTCATGAGAGTATGAAAGCACTGAGTGGATAAAGTGGAATTGCTAGACTCAAGTACTCTGCACCCCTCCCCTCATTAAGGAGGAGGACAGCCAAGTGCTTCCTGCTCACTTCAAGCTTGTGGGAGGCAGAGCTTGACAGTGGAGAACTGGGGACCCAATGGATTGGTATCTTCCTCAGGTTTAAGGGCTCTCAGGGTGAGAAGCCATTGGGCTGTGTCTGGGAAAACCTGAATTTCCACCAATGGCTGGATGGTGGTGTTGCCTCAAAGGCCATGCAGAGGAAGGGAACATCATGAGAGCAAGTCTTCGGAGGCACTGTAGGTAGTGGTGGTGGGGGATAGCTGTTGATAGAATTTCAGCAAGAGTCTGTGGAGTGGGTCACCAGAGAGCTGGGGCTGAGGTTATTGGGGTTTGGAAGAGGCCAGTGGAATTATAGGTATCACCTCTGTCCTGGGACATGCAATGCAAGGCTTCTAATGAGGGATTCTGAATTTCTGAGAAATCCTCAGAAGTACCTGGAGAGTGTAAACATACACTCAGTCCAGACAACAGCCCTCCCCTCACTCCCAGGGGTTTAGGAACCATAGAGCAGAGTGGGAGGTGATGTAAGGCCAGGTGATGAGGTGAAGCAGATGCCAGCGATCACACTGGCCACCCTCACTGCGGGCTTCCTGGGCTGCAGCGGGCTCAAGCTGGGGACACTTTAGCTTTGAAGGATGTGCACAGTTTGACTATTGCTCTAAATTAAAATTTTCAGATCTGAAAGAGAAAGTTCTTTTGGCTAAAAGTGACCTGAGGACTTTTTAGTATTTGAGAGTAGTCAGGAAAAAAACTAGGAGATTTTCTTGAGATTTCATCTTTCGGTAGAGAAAGAACTAGTCAAAAAAAGTAGTTTAAAGGAGTGTGTGTGTGTGTGTGTGTGTGTAAATGGAGTGAGAGGGCAAAGGATAGTAGTAGCACATATCTATTTGTACTGTTTGAGGTGATGCTTAGTCAAGTACATGATTACACCTTTGTGGCACCCTGGATAAAATTCATCTGGTATCTATCAAGCTATCTTGTTCTTAGAGATAAAATAACCATGCTGTCTCTATAAAGTAAGCATCCTGAAAATCAGTTTGCTGTCTTTTTCTCTATCATATAATACAGTGTCTGTCATATAATGGGTGCTCAATAAATTTTTGTTGAATGAGCAGCTACTTGAAGGTAGTAGCACTTGGTGCTTAATAACTTAGGTTCTGGATTTATAGAAACATGGGTTTCTATAAACCTCAGTTTCCTCATTTGCTATCTCTGTAATTTTATGCAACTTTTAGATGTTTATCTGTGCCTCAGAATCCTATGTTTAATGTAAATATCGTATAATAGTATAGTAACTCTACCTCACTGATGTTTTCCAGAATTATGTGACATAACGTGATAGGATATAAGCACATGTCCTGACTTGTTAGGTAGGTGTATTATGTAAATAATTATGTAAATAGACATCGACTATCCTATTTTGTAAATGGATGCTGCATTTCAGACTTCTCCCATAAAGAGCTCATACTCTGTCCAGATACTATTGATTTGAGTTAAATGTTAGCAAAACTGAAAATGTTGCTTTTAAGAGCCAAAGTTCTTTCTCCCTCCCTTCTTCCCTCCCTGTTTTCCTTCTCCCTTCCAACCTCCCTTCTTCCTTCCCTCCCTCCCTCATTTTTAACCGTATTACCTTGAATGAGGTATGGTGAGGCCAAAGGATCAATGGAGAGAAGCCAAAAGGGGCTTTATAGATTGCTGGGTTGCAGTTCCTGGGCAGGACACAGCACACAGAACAAGAGTCAGTTACAAGGCAGAGGGAGATAGGAGACTTGTGGGCAAGTGCCTTTATTGTGGTTTCTGAGGGAAATAACACATGAGGCAGGGCAAACAGATTTAGGTTTGGCTAATCTGAGCAATGTGAGCCGACTCGGGGGCATGGGGGCTGTTACTGACTGCCTGGTACCTGACCTTAGGGCAGCTAGAGCAGGTGTATATTGGTCCCAGAGTGTGAGAGCTGATAATGGAGGTTAACTGACTGCTCGAGAAGCAGAAGTGGCCAGCCTCTAGCCAGTGCTTCAAAACTAGGTCACGAAAGCATTTAAAAAACCTATATCACGTTGCATAGAGTCAAGTGTTAGCAGGAATTGAGGCTGAGGTTTCTGCTAGGTAGAAATCATCGCGTGCTCATTGTAAATACTGAGTACTGCAGATGGCCTCCACCTAATACCATTCTCCTCAATTCTCTCTTAATGTGTGCTAATGTCTGCCTAAGGGGTGAGCAAAAGGATTATTGTTACTTAATGTTTGCTTAGCACAGCACATATGGGAAATGTTTCAGAATACCCTATGAATGGATTCTGAGGTCCCTAGAAGGTGCAAGTATGTTTAAATATACATGTTTTTTGAACATTTTCCCACTAAAACCATTGGGTTCGCATTAACCACAGATTGGCTCTTAAGTATGGAGGCGTTCAGTGTTTCAAGTCAGCATCTTCTTTCTGCTGTCCTGTTAGAATAGATGTCACCAAGCAAGGGGGGCATTGAGGAGACGTTTATGCTGTTGATGCTTATGCTGTTTTACTTTTGTTGTTTCTTTCTTTTGTGCTTCTGGAAAAAATGAGAGAACAAAAGGAAGTGGAGATGGGAGAGAAAAGTTCAATACAGTGTAAATTTGTAACATTTACCGATTATAGCAGAAAACATGAGTCCTCTTTCCTGTTATTTAAAAATAGATCTCTGAACATGTCTCCCACATTCCTATGAAAAGTAATAGCTACTCTAGATTCCAAAGAAAATCCTAGTTATTGGATTTCTATAGTGAAGAATTATTTCAAACAACCTTACCTTGCTTTTAAAGACTATGTAGAATCTTGATACATTTTCACATTACTGGCAGTAAATTATTTTTAGTTCATCTTGTCACAGTTGACAGTAAACCTAGATTCTGTTTTGAATGTACATTCTCTATAAACCTCTAATTATATAGCCAGTCCAAAGATATGGTCTATGGTTTTTTACATAAACTATAGTAAGAAGAAAATTTAATTATTATGAAACCTCTATTTTATAAGCTTCCTGTTACCAGACAGATATGTCCACTCATATAAAAAGTATATTTCATTTAAAACTTGAAGTCACTGAGTAAATATTGTTACAGTATGCAAATAATTCAGATAAAATTTATACACTTACAAATATTCTTACCTACCGAATGAAAACATAGAATGAGCTGCAGGAATGGTTGTAGTAACATATACAGTCTGTATGTTCACAGATGACATTTTATTCTTAAGGTTTGAAACATTCAAAGAACCATGGAGTATGGAAAGAGTGTTTCCGGGGTCCTTTCCTAGTGTTACCAGTCATGTGAGCTGGGGCAGATTTACCTCTCTGAAGGTCAATTTCCTTTCCTGAAAAAGAGGGAAGTATATGAAATAATCTCTAAGGTTTCTTTTATTATATAAATTGCCATGATTTTCCTTTTATAAGTTATTTTTCATTTAGGAAAAAGTAGGTAAAATGTATGGTATGGTATAAAATATAAATTTCCTTGTATAACAGGAAATCATGAACTTTGTCGTGACATAAACTTTTTTTTTTCTCAAATAAAGTGTTCAGTTGGAAAAGCATCTGCGAAATCATCGCCACAGATTTCCTTATGCCTTTTGTGTCGTCCCTTTCTTTCTTTCCTCCTCGTCCTTCTGTTGCCCATATCCAGGCAACCACTGATGTACTTTCTATTGCTGTGGTTTAGTTAGCATTTTATAGAATTTTGTGATAAATGAGATCATACAGTATGTGCACTTTTTTTTGGTCTGGCAGTTCTGTCACGCAGCATATTATTTTGAGATTCATTGGTATTTTTGTATGTGTCAGTGGCTTAATTTTTTATATTGCTGACTATTATTACATTGTAAAACTATCACAGTTTATTCACCTTGTTGATAGATATCTGCATTGTTTTCAGTTTTTATCTGTAATAAATAAAGCTGCTATGAATATTCCTATATGTCTTTGTATGGGCCTATACTTTCTCCTAAGTAAATATCTAGAAGGGAATGGCTACCTTCTATGGTAGATGTCTATTAAGAAACCACAAAACCCCTTTCCAAACTGATTACACCATTCTACATCCCCACCAGTAGTGATGAGAGTTCCAGTTCTTCCACATCCTCACTGACGACTACTGTGGTCAGTCCTCACATTTTAGCCATCCTAGTGGATGTGAGGTGGTATCATATGGTGGTTTTAATTTGCGTTTTCCTAATGATATATGATGTTGAACATCTTTTCGTGTGCTTATTTGGCCTCTCTATTATATCTTCTTTGTTAAAGTGTCTGTTGAGATTTTTTTCCCCATTTTTAATTGGATTGTGTATTCTCTTATTGAGATTTGAGAGTACATGATTCTATATGTATTGTGGATTCTTACTTTTAAAACTTATTAGGTTTGACCACAGCAGTACTCAGTCTAGAGCTAACAATTACCCAGTCTTGAGGTAAGACCCTTCTATGTTCTCTGCCAAATGCCCTGTGAATCATAAGGCTGCCTGGTCTACTTTGGTAGGAACAGGCACTAGTCACCAGCCTATGAGAAAACCAGGCACTGTTACTTCTAACCATTGGGAGTATCTCTTTCCCTGGCCTTGGGTAATTTCCTTAAGAGCATGTGTCGATCAGGAATCAACCAAACACTTTGGGAGAACTACCTGCAATTCTCCAGAGTTCCCTTTCCATGCAGTTTTCTCTCCTCTGGTCCTCTATCCTGAGATTTCTAGCTGTTCTTCTTGATTTCCCCTGCCTGCTGCATTGTTGGAAACGCAAGAAGTAAACTGGCATGATTTGTGGACCTACCTTGTTTGCTTCCTATTTCTTAGGGATCACTATCCTTTTCTATCTGATGTCTAGTGCCTCAAAATTATTTTTACATGTTTTTGTTATTTTCTTTCTTTCCTTTTTTTGTTTTTTATTTTGATGTTTTAGCAAGAGGGTGAATTTGGTCCCTTTTACTACATCTTGGCCATAACTAGAGTGATTTTTAGTTGTGTTTTCTTTGATGTTTGCATAAAGTTTTTTTTTTTTTAAATAGCAGCCAACATTTATTAAGCACTCTCTGGTATCAACAATTGTTCTAAGAACGTGGAATTTTCTTAAAATCTCAGATTAATCTGAGCCACTGGCCTTATTTACTTGCTCACAGTCTCACTATTATTAACATTTTGGTGTATATTCTTCCAGTTCTCATGCTCTCTTTTTTTAGACAGGTTTATTGAAATACAATTCAAATACTATATAATTAACCAATTTAAATTATACAGTTCAATGATGTTAAATACAGTCACAGATGTGTGCAGCCATCACCACAGTTAATTTTAGAATATTATTATCATGTAACAAAAATTCTTTATTTATCGCCCTTTCATCCCCTACTTCCCTCAAGATACCCTCTCCTGTCACCCAGCAACCACTAATGCACTTTCTGTCTCTATAGTGGTACCTATTCTGGACATTTTATATAAATAGAATCATGTAACATTTACTCTTTTGTGATGAACTTTTTTAACTTCACATGATTTTTCAAGCTTCATCCATGTTGTTGCATTGTCAGTATTTCATTCCTCTTTATGCTGCTGCTGAGTCACTTCAGTCGTGTCTGACTCTGTGCGACCCCATAGACAGCAGCCCACCAGGCTCCTCTGTCCATGGGATTTTCCAGGCAAGAGTACTGGAGTAGGGTGCCATTGCCTTCTCTGATTCCTCTTTATAACCAAATATAAATAACAGATACTTGGATTGTTTCTGACTTTTGGCTGTTGTGAATAGTGCTGCAAATAACCCTGTATGAAATTGCACACATATTTGAATATCTATTTTTAATTGTTTATAATCTGTGTCTATGAGTGAAATTGCTGGATTGCATGTATCTTAACTTTTTAAGCATTGCCAAACTGGTTTCCACATTGGCTGTATCATTTTTACATTCACATCAGTAATGTACAAGTGTTCAAATTTCTCCACATTCTTGCAGATACTTCATTTTCCAAGTTACAAAAACATAGGTGTGAAATGGTAAATCCTTTTGTTTTTTATTAACAATTCCCTAATTATTAATGATGGTGAGCATCTTTTCATATGCTTTTTGGTGATTTGCTTGTCATCTTTGGAAAAATGTTTAAGTGCCTTGCCCATGTTTTAATCTGGTTGTTTGTTGAATTACAGGAGCTCTTTATATACCCTGGTTATTACACCATTATTACATATATGGTTTGAAAAAATGTCCCCCTATTCTATGGATGTCTTTTCACTTTCTTAGTAGTAATCTCTGAGGCACAAAAGTTTTATTGTGTTGTTGTTTTTCTTTTTAAAATTGTATTTATTTATTTTTAATTGATTGATGATTGCATTACAATATTGGCATGATTTATGCCATATATCAACTTGAACTGCCATAGGTGTATATGTGCTCCTCCCTCTCGAACCTCCAGCCTACCTCCCACCCTTTCCCAGCCCTCTAGGTTGTTACAGAACCTCAGGTTGGGTTCCCTGAATCATAAAGCAAATGTCCATTGGCTATCTGTTTTACGTATGGTAGGTATATGCTTCCATGCATATACCTCTCCGTTCATCTCACCCTCTCCTTCCTCCCCCCTGCCCTTGTCTGTAAGTTTGTTCTCCATGTCTGCGTCACCATTTCTGCCCTGCAAATAAGTTCATCAGCAGCATCAGCTGCTACTGCTGCTAAGTCATTTCAGTCGTGTCCAGCTCTGTGGGACCCCAGAGACCTCAGCTTACCAGGCTCCCCTGCTCCTGGGATTCTCCAGGCAGGAACACTGAAGTGGGTTGCCATTTCCTTCTCCAATGCATGAAACTAAAAGTGAAAGTGAAGTCGCTCAGTCGTGTCTGACTCTTATCGACCCCGTGGACTGTAACCTACCAGGCTCCTCCAGCCATGGGATTTTCCAGGCAAGAGTACGGGAGTGGGGGTGCCAATGCCTTCTTCGAGATTCCATATACATGTGTTATATATGATGTTTTTTCTATTTCTGACTTACTTCTATCTGTATAATAGGCTGTAGATTCATCTATCTTATTAGAACTGTCTCAAATGTGTTCTTCTTCATGACTGAGTAGTATTCCACTGTATACAGGTACTACAGCTTCTTTGTCCATTCATCTATTGATGGATATCTAGGTTCCTTCCATGTCCTAGCTACTATAAATAGTGCTGCAGTTAAAATTGGGGTACATGTGTCTTCTTCAGTTGATGCACAAAAGTTTTTCAAATTTTGATTAAAATTCAGCTTACCTGTTTGTTCTTGTATTGCTTGTGCTTTTGGTATCATAGATGGCATAGTGGTAAAGAGTCTGCCTTGCAGGAGATACAAGAAACATGGGTTTGATCCCTGGGTCAGGAAGATTCCCTGAAGTAGGAAATGGCAACCCACTTCAGTATCTTGCCTGGGAAATTCCATGGACAGAGAACCTAGTGGGCTGTAGTTCATGGGATCACAAAGAGTCAGAAATGACTGAGCACTACTCCAGTTTGGTGTCGTATCTAAGAAAACGTTGCCAAATCTAAGGTTATGTAGATCTACCCCTGTTTTCTTCCAACAGTTTTATAGTTTTTATGCTTACATTTAAGTTTTTGGTCCATCTTGAATTGGCTTTTGGAAGTTTTATTAGGTAAGGATCCAACCTTATTTTGTTGCATGTGGCTATTCAGTTGTACCAAAACCATTTGTTGAAATGACAGTTTTTTTCCATTTTATGATTTTAGTATCCTTGTTGAAAATCAGTTGACCATAGACAAATGTGTTTATTTCTGGACTCTAAATTCTATTCTATTCATCTATATGTATATCCTTATGCCACTGTTTTGATTACTGTAACTTGTGCAAGATTTCAAATTGAGGAGCATGAGTCTTCCTTCTCTGCTCTTTTTCAAGCTTGTTTTGGCTCTTCTGGTTCGCTGGAAATTCCACTATGAATATTAGAATCAACTTTCCTATTTCAATAAAGGAGTAAGCTGAAAATCTATTAAAGATTGCACTGAATCTGTAGGTCAGTTTGAAGAATATTGATGTCTTAATAATATTGTCTTCTAGTTCATGATTGTGGAATGATTTCCATTAATTTACATCTTCTTTAATTTCTTTTGATAATGTTTATAGTATTCAGAGCATAAATTTTTCATGTTACTAAGCATTCTTGTTCTTTTTCAATGCTATTATAAATGAAGTTTTCAAAATTTCATTTTTTGATTGCTCATTTGCAGGTATGTAGAAATATAATTGATTTTTATATGTTGAACTTGTATCTTGGAAATTTGCTGAACTCATTAATAGTTTTCTGGTGGATTCCTCAGGATTATCCACATACAAGATTATTTTACCTGTGAATAGAGATAGTTTTACTTCTTCCTTTCCAACTTAGACAAATTTTATTTATTTTTCTTGCCTAGTTGCTTAAATTAGAACTTCTAATGTGATATTGAATGGAAGTAACAAGAACATACACCCTTATCTTGTTCCTGATCTTAGAGGGAAATCAACCAGTTATTCACAGTTATTCCCTTAGCTTTGGGGGTTTTGTACATGTCCTTTATCATGTTATGGAAGTTCCCTTTGATTCATAGTTTGTCTAGTGTTTCTATTATGAAAAAGTGTTGGGTTTAATCAGATTATTTTTCTGCTTCTTTTGGGAAGATCATGTGTTTTTCTGTCTATCAGTTTAGTCACTCAGTTGGGTCCGACTCTTTGTGACCCCATGAATCGCAGCACACCAGGCCTCCTTGTCCATCACCAACTCCCGGAGTTCACTCAGACTCATGTCCATGGAGTCAGTGACACCATCCAGCCATCTCATCCTGTGTCGTCCCCTTCTCCTCCTGCCCCCAATCCCTCCCAGCATCAGGTCGTTTCCAATAAGTCAGCTCTTCGCATGAGGTGGCCAAAGTACTGGAGCTTCAGTTTTAGCATCATTCCTTCCAAAGAAATCCCACGGTTGATCTCCTTCAGAATGGACTGGTTGGATCTCCTTGCAGGCCAAGGGACTCTCAAGAGTCTTCTCCAACACCACACTTCAAAAGCATCAATTCTTCGGCGCTCAGCCTTCTTCACAGTCCAACTCTCACATCCATACATGACTATAGGAAAAACCATCGCCTTGACTAGATGGACCTTTGTTGGCAATGTAATGTCTCTGCTTTTGAATATGCTATCTAGGTTGGTCATAATTTTTCTTCCAAGGAGTAAGCATCTTTTAATTTCATGGCTACAGTCACCATCTGCAGTGATTTTATTATATTGATTTTCAAATGTTAAATTACCCTTGGGATAAATTCTACTTGATCATAGTATATAATTCTTTTTATTATGCTTCTAGAATCAACTTGCCAGTATTTGGTTGAGAGTTTTTATATCCATATTTATAAAATATATTGGTCTGTAGTTTTCTTTCCTCATGATGTCTTTGGTTTTAGTATCAGAGTAATACTGACCTGAGAATGAGGTGGGAACTACTCCCTCTTCTTCCGATTTTTGGAAAAGTTTGTGAAAGATTGGTATTCTTTAAATGTTTAGTAGAGAAGGCAGTGGCAACCCACTCCAGTACCCTTGCCTGGAAAATCCCATGGATGGAGGAGCCTGAAGAGTAGGACACGACTGAGCGACTTCACTTTCACTTTTCACTTTCATGCATTGGAGAAGGAGATGGCAACCCACTCCAGTGTTCTTGTCTGGAGAATCCCAGGGATGGAGGAGCCTGGTGGGCTGCCATCTGTGGAGTCGCACAGAGTCAGACACGACTGAAGTGACTTAGCAGCAGCAGCAGCAGCAGCAGAATTCATCACTAAAGCCATCTGGGCCTGGATTTTTCTTTGTGGGTAACTTTGATTGCAAATTCAATCTTTTTATTTGTTATAGGTCTGTTCAGATTTCTATTTTTCTTGAGTTAGTTTCACTAGTTTGAAATGTAACTTAAATATACATTATAATTTTACATATACTGTAGATTACTTTTAGGCTTTCTAGTCTTTTGTGTAATCATCAGTCTATCAGTTCTTAAGACACATATCATAATGCTTTTACTTATTATTTTAGCATTTTTAAAACCTCTAGTAACTAGAAAAGAAACTTCCCTCTTGTTATTCCTTAAGCTTTTTTTGTTGGCTACTTCTGTCAGTTTATATTCCAGATGACCATTAAATCACTTTGTCACATCACCTCTGTTTTCTCTGCAACCCCCCCCATTTCCTTATTAAATCTGAGATAAATTCATATACTATTCTGAGAAGGACTGACAGTTTTCAGTATTGTATGGACACATTGTAGGTACTCTCCTATCCTCTAACTTATTTTCTTTTTAATTGATTTTTATTTTTTAGTTTGTTTTGCTTTACAATACTGTATTTGTTTTGCTATACATTGACATGAATCAGCCACGAGTGTACATGAACTCCCAATCCCGACCCCCATCTCCCCCCTCCCGCCCCACACCTTCTCTCTGGATTATCCCCGTGCATCAGTCCCAAGCATCCTGAATCCTGCATCAAACCTAGACTGGCTCTAACTTATTTTTATGTGTTGTTGGCCACTAGACTCTTGAACTTCTTGAGGTGCAATGCTTTTTGACTCTTTCCTCTTCTCTTTCTTCTCACCATCCTCCCACACTAGGGTTTTATCTCTGAACAGTCTCTTGCCAGTTGGTCTTATTCCCCTTCAGGCTTCTCGAAGAATAAATATTTTTGTCTATCTCCTTCTTAGAAGCATGTTGACTACCAATTGTTTAATTCAATCAAATAGACCTTAACTCTGATTCCAAAGATTTCTTCAACTGCCATCCGATATTTCTGTCTTACTCCCACTTTAAGCCCACATACTATTTCACCTCCCCGAACCAAAATTTGTATCTGTCTCCTACTAACTATTGGTTTATACTCTCTACTATAGCAAAACAAACTATTCACATTTATTTATTGTAGCAAAGAAAAATTTACCAAAGCGCCGAAGAATTGATGCTTTTGAACTGTGGTGTTGGAGAAGACTCTTGAGAGCCCCATGGACTGCAAGGAGATCCAACCAGTCCATTCTAAAGGAGATCAGTCCTGGGTGTTCTTTGGAAGAAATGATGCTAAAGCTGAAACTCCAATACTTTGGCCACCTCATGTGAAGAGTTGACTCATTGGAAAAGACTCTGATGCTGGGAGGGATTGGGGACAGAAGAAGGGGATGACAGAGGATGAGATGGCTGGACGGCATCACTGACTCGATGGACGTGAGTCTGAGTGAACTCCGGGAGTTGGTGATAGACAGGGATGCCTGGCGTGCTGCAGTTCATGGGGTCACAAAGAGTCGGACACGACTGAGCGACTGAACTGAACTGAACCTACAGAGACCACACAGTCATACTATTTTGCAGTATTTGTTACTTAATCTTGTCCATAAAAATACATATCCTCTCCATCTTCCAACCCCTGCCCAAAACACACTTGGGACAGGAAGTATGTTTATTTTAATGTTACTCTAATCATTCTAACAGTTTTTATAATGATATCTAATTGTAATTGATTGTGCAGATGCCTTAAGAAAATACAATATACAAGCTTGATAATATATATAAAATTAGGACTGCTTTTGTAAAACTGATGCACCACTGGATTCATTTAAATATTGGCTTATATTTTCTGGAAGCTATAAAAATTGAAACAGAGCACTCTTATTTCCAAGAGTGAAATCACTACCTACTTATAAATCAGTACTTACAAATAAATAAAATAAATTTCTTTAAAGACATGGAAGATTATTAGCTTTCACATTAAATTTAAAATGTACAAAATTTGTTATTTAATGCTTTGGCATTATATATTCTTTATAAAACTATTTTTCGGTATTCATAGTTACAAAACAGTTACTGTGGGTATAGTCTTTTAAAAAAATTTCTCTGCATCAGTCCATGAGAAATAATGTATTAAGATCATTGTTCATTAGAGAAGTTTCTCACCTAAATTTGCCCAGTGTGGGCATTAACATAGTGCTGCTGCTAAACTGCTAAGTCGCTCCAGTCCTGTCTAACTCTGTGCGACCCCATAGATGGCAGCCCACCCAGCTCTCCCGTCCCTGGGATTCTCCAGGCAAGAATACTGGAGTGGGTTGCCATTTCCTTCTCCAATGCATGAAAGTGAAAGTGAAGTCGTGTCCGACTCCTAGCGATCCCGTGGACTGCAGCCTACCAGGCTCCTCCATCTATGGGACCTTCCCGGCAAGAGTACTGGAGTGGGTTGCCATTGCCTTCTCCATCCAGCTGCAGGGGACAATAAATAACAATAGTGCAGGGGACAATAAAAACAGAGAGGGATCCGCTTTATCCTATGGTAATCAGAAAAGACTTCCAATAGATAATACTTACTCTGACTTTTGAAGGAGAAATAGAAGTTAGCTAGACAGTATGGAGGGAGACATGAGTATGTCAAAAATAGGGAGGGCATATGAGGGATGTGTGTGTGTGCAAAGACCTGAGAAAACGTGAGAATTGTGAGAAACTGCTAATAACTAGTACTGCTGGAACAAAGGCTGCGTATGAGATTACAGGGGAAATATGGTCCGAAAGCCAGGCTGGGCTGCATCATGAAGAGGTATGTAAACTATAACAAGAAGTTTGGCCTTTATTCTCCAGGCAGTAGAAACTTGCTTGTGGTGGTTTCTGTTGGCATATTATGAAGGAAAAAACTAAAATTCTGCTTCTTATATATGGGCAAGGCAACTTTATTTATATATTTATTTTTTAAAAACAGCACAGGCCCTCCTCTTAGGAGAAGAGTGTCAGCAAATCAGGTTCACAATTGACTTCAGTTTTTCTGAGTTCCTTAGATTTTGTTCCTTTGCAAAGTACTTTTATCTTGTTTTCAGAGATCCAAGTATAGATTGTTTACTTGCTTCTAGCAGCTATTTTTTTTCCTTCACAGATTGTCTTTGAATGTGCCTTTCAAAGTGGTGTTTTCCAATTGATTCTCAGGAGTAAGGCCCCGAGCATGAAAAAAAACATGAATTTTTTTCATAGAAGCAAGTGAGCTTTGTTTCTTTCCTGATGCACACAGACGGTTTCAGGATGTATCAATGCTGAGAGCCATTTACAGGCAGAAGTTTTTTTTATCGTTGGCAAGCCCTAGAGGAAAGAGGAGATTAATGTTCCATGTCATTCCAAGCATCAGATTGGAGGAAGGATTTGTAACTATGATGAATGTTTTAGTTTCAAATATAAGAGAAACTTAACACCTTTGGCTCCATCTATGCAGTGAGACGGTGATGACTGGGAAAGCCCCTAGCGCCTCAAGGAGGAGTGGGAGGCTCACTGCTTACCTTGTGATGAAGTGGGGAAGGAGCAGGGACTGTTCTCCAATCTTTTAAATTCATGACACTTTTAAAAGTTACTTTGTATAACTGTAGAGTTATTTCCTGAGAGTTTCCTTGTTTGTTTGTTTTTGGTGCAAAGTCAAGAAGACTAATAATGAAGTTATGAGGAAGTAGCTCCAACCTTTGAGGAATGAAGGATGGAGACCGGCTCCTGTGTCTTCACTGTTAAGAATGTGCTCAATAGAACATGAAAGTTACACTGCACATCAAATCCCCTAGCTATTCATTTCCTTAGAAGGTCTGAGTGACTGACACTCTTTACGCCATACTGTGACTTGGGAAGAAAAGTGCAAAGAGGGGAATAGAAAGAAGAGTTAAACTTGAGTGTTCAAAAGGTGATTTTGTGAATTAACCAGTTTGGGAGAAGAAATGTACCCTTTGTAAAGTAGTCTATTCTTTTTTATTTTTTGATTGTTTCTTCTAATTTTTGTGTAAAGAACTTTACAAATATCAGCTTAAGATGTTTGGGGAAAAAAAGATAAGGAAAAGATATTTTGTTTGAATTGAAATCTTGGCCAGAATTTAAAAAGGAGAATGGTATATCCTTAGGGTCCTGGCAAAGTAATGGTCATGGAAAACACAATGAGAAAGTTCTGCAAAGTGAAGTTTTGGAAGAGTTAAGGATCACTTGTACAGTTAGCCTTTCACCCAAAGATTGTCCCTTGAGCTCTTCTCTGCTCAAAACTGGAAGGGATCTATATAAACATGGGAGGCTATTTCCTTGGAAAACTCACTTGGAAAAAAAGACCTTAAGAAACACGCAAGAGATTATTTCAACAAGGTTCATGAAAATGGCATTAGGAAAAGGAAATTACTTGCTTTAATAACTCTGACATTATTGATGTTGTGAGTGTTCTGCATTCTCTTTGGTGATGTGCACACAGATGGGGCCATGTGGAGTTAGAACTATGTTTCTTTCCTTTTCTACCAGTAAAGGAAAATGAATCAGATGTCCAGATCAAGTTGCCCTAATAGAGCCAGTGATTTTAATTCATTTTAGAGAGAAGTTAATCTAAATATAGCATTGGGATTAGAGTTGGAAGGATAGTGTTCTGCTTAACACTTTATCCTGGCCTAGCAAAACTTTTACATTGCCATAGGATTTAGGAGCTGATGGAGCTTAAAAATCATGTAGTCTTAGTGGGAGGTTTCCCACGTGGCTCAGTGGTGAACAATCTACCTGCCAAGCAGGAGACATGGGTTTGATCCCTGGGTCAGGAAGATCCCCAAGAGAGGGAAATGACAACCTTCTTCAAAATTCTTGCCTGGGAAATCCCATGGACAGAGGAGCCTGGTGGGCTACAGTCCCTGGGGTTGCAGAAGAGTTGGATATGACTGAATGACTAAATAACAACAAGTCAAAGTGTATCAGGACTTCAGTCTCCTGACTTTGAGTCAACTTTTCCCTCTATATTGTACTTTCTCTGTTTATAATGTGGAAAACACAGTAGCTATCACTTAAGTTTATGTGTGTGTGTGTGTTCAGTTGCTCAGTCATGTCCAACTCTTTGAGAACCGCATGGAATGTAGCCCCCCAGGCTCCTCTGTCCATGGAATTTTCCAGGCAAGAATACTGGAGTGGGTTGCCATTTCCTACTCCAGGGATTTTCCCAACAAAGGGATCAAACCTACACCTCTGCATTGGCAAGTGGGTTCTTTACTACTGTACCACCTGGGAAGCCCCATCAGTTAAATTTAAAGAACTTAAAAAGTAGATGACCACGGCAAAAGGAACTCATCCTAGCCAATTTAGAATACGTTAAGGCTTCTATGAATGTTGCAGTCAATTCATGCGCTACTATCCGAACGGAGAAACTGTTGTACCAGACATCTTCTCAACCTGTCCTTGTAGACTTGAGGACCCTTGAATCTTTGAAGCCTTTAGGAACATATCTTAACATTCCAGACATGTCAATTCAGAATCTTACCAATGTTAACCATTCTGAGTCTCAAATTTCTCTCTATAAAATGAAGTATTAAAAGTTGTCCTTTTCTCTTTTAAGAGTGTGATTTTTGTTCATCATTCCACCTGTGTTGAATGCTCTCTGCTTCTTTTCTTTACCTGTCCTTCCTTGAAAACTCAGCTCAAATCCCACTTCCCCAAAGTTTACTGATTTCCTCAGCTTCATTTAGACTGCTCTTCAATTCTATTTTTTTAAATAATTTGTTATATTTATAAGCTCTACACCATGAGTGTGCATGCTCAGTCACTAAGTCATGTCTGACTCTCTGCAACTCCATGGCCTGTAGCCCTCTAGGCTCCTCTGTTCATGGGATTTTCTAGGCAAGAATACTGGAATGGGTTGCCATTTTCTTCTCCTTCCTGACCAGGGATTGAACCTACATCTCCTGCTTGGCAAGGGGATTATCACTGAGCCACCAGGGAAGTTCATACTCTATACAAAGTTATTGTAAAATATTGATTATATTCCCTGTGGAATATATTATGTTACATCCTTATGACTTATTCTATATTATATCTGTATGTAATATATTATATCCTTGAAGTTGCTCAGTCATGTCCGACTCTTTGCGACCCCATGGACGTAGCCCATCAGGCTCCTCCGTCCATGGGATTCTCCAGGCAAGAGTACTGGAGTGGGTTGCCATTTCCTTCTCCAGGGATCTTCCCGACCCAGGGATCGAACCCAGGTCTCCCCATTACAGGCAGATGCTTTTAACCTCTGAGCCACCAGAGAAGCCCATATTATATCCTTATGACTTATTTATTTTATATCTAGCAGTTGTACCTCTTAATCCCCTTTATCTGTTTTACCCCTCCCTCCACCCCTCTTCCCTCTGAAAACCACTAGTTTGTCTCTGTATCTGTGAGTCTGTTTCTGTTATATTTGTTGATTCATTTTATTTTTAGATTCCACATATAGGAGAAAACATACAGTATTCATTTTTCTCTGTCTGACTGCGTAATACCTTCCAGGTCCATCCATATTGTATTCAGTTCTTTTGGTTTGTTGTGTTTTTCCTGCACTGTGCTTTTTTTACTGTTAGGTAACTTTTTAACGTTGTAATACTTTATTTAAGTTCCAAATTGCAAGCTTTTAGAGAGTGGAAACTATGACCTCTCCCAACTTTGCATTTAATTTAATGGATCTCAGAGTGCTTAGTACATACTATATTTTTAGTAAATAATTATCATTTTGATTTTATAAGGTCATATAAATTTTTTTTTGCAAAAACACTTTGGTAAAGCTTAGAAAATTGAAGTGTACATTAAGACATTTCTTTTTAAAGTGCAGCACATTATTTTCTTAACTGGGTCTCTTTTACTATTTTAGTTTGAAAGTATATAATATACATCTATAGAATTAATATCTTTAATATTAATTTACCTTTTGTTTTAAATAAACTCTAGCATTATAACATGAAGAAGGA
This sequence comes from Aepyceros melampus, assembly GCA_006408695.1. Classification (NCBI taxonomy): domain Eukaryota; kingdom Metazoa; phylum Chordata; class Mammalia; order Artiodactyla; family Bovidae; genus Aepyceros; species Aepyceros melampus. Next base: position 60,531 of record SJXQ01005536.1, on the reverse strand, counting down.
CATGGCAACCCACTCCAGTACTCTTGCCTGGAAAATCCCATGGATGGGGGGGCCTGGTGGGCTGCCGTCTATGGGGTCACACAGAGTTGGACACGACTGAAGTGACGCAGCAGCAGCAGCTAGCATTATAAAAATGTAGTCAATTATTTTCGGTGGCTGCTTCCGGGTTCAAAATTTTAAAACATCTTGAATCTGTGTTCAAATGATAGTTTTTATATTAAAATTAAAATTCTGACAATAAAATATAAATGTGTATATAAGCCGGAAATAAAATAAGTGTATTTTTATGAAGAGACTCTAGAGAACTAGTCCTTTAAAAAGAGATCAAAATAAGAGACTACTTTGTTCTATACCTACTAGATAAAATGGTAAGTACAAAGGTAGCTAGTGTCCATTAGGACTTAGAATCACCTGAAACTTTATGAGGTGATGAACTCTGGGTTTTTATGGGACTTATTTCCCAACCTCTGGTTCACATATATTTCATTAAGGCATCTAAAGTACTTGCTATTTTTTGCTCATTAGATTCAGTCAGCAAAATGTCATCAGGGTAATGGACCAGTATATTCCTTTCCTAGTGCTGCTGTAACAGATTACTACAAGCTTAGTGTACTCAAACCATACTCATCTATTATCTTATAATTGTAATGGTCAGAGGTCCGAAAATCAAGGTGTTGACAAGGCTACATTCCTTCTGGAGGCTTTATGAGGAAATCCACCTGTTTGCTTTTTCCAGCTTCTCTGGGACACCTGCATTCCTTCACCTTGTGTGCCCTTCCTCCATCTTCAAAACCAGCAGGCTGACACACCTGCAAGTCAAGTCTCTGTCTCTCTCCCTCTTCCTCCCTCTCAATCTCTGTCTCTCTTACTTTTTATTCCATCATCACATCATCATCTCTTCCTCACTCTCTTGCTTTTTCTGATCCCCCTGCCTCCTCTTAAAATGACCTTGTGATTATATTGAGTCCACCTGGTTACTTCTGGATAAACTCCCTTTTCAATATTCTTAATCATATCTTCAACGTCTCTTCTGTCAGATAGGTAAAATATTCACAGGTTTTGGGGATTAGGATGTAGGTATCTCTGTGGTATCATTTTTCTTCTACCACAACCAGTATGATACTGCCTGGAATGCCAAGATAATCGGATCCCTGTGGGCCATATTATGGCAGTGAGTACAGTTACTGTATTGATGGTTCCGAGGCATACTGAGGACCCTTCTAAGTAAAGCAAAATATTTTTCATGATTCTTAATTGGTATGGAGAAAGAAAGCATTTGGTTAGCCAATACCTGTGTACAAGGTGCCATATTGGTATAATAATTTGCCCCAATATAAATATTATTTTGGAATAACAGATACAGTAGAGTTAACACATGATTGTTTATGATTGTTGTTCAGCCGCTCAGTCATGTCTGACTCTTTGCGACCCCATGGACTGCAACACGCCAGGCTCCTCTGTCCTCCACTATCTCTGGGAGTTTGTTCAAATTCATGTCCATTGAGTCAGTGAGGCTATATATCTCCTCAGAAGATGAGGCATCTCATCTTCTGCCTCCCTCTTCTTCTTTTGCCTAAATGATATTTCCCAGTATCAGGTTCCCTTCTGATGAGTTGGCTCTTCACATGAGACGGCCAAAGTATTGGAGCTTCAGCTGCAGCATCAGTCCTTCCATAAATATTGAGAGTTGATTTCCTTTAGGATTTACTGGTTTGATCTCCTTGCTGTCCAAAGGACTCTCAAGAGTCTTCTCCAGTACCACAATATGAAAGCATTGATATTCCATGGTAATTCTCCAAAAACTATCTACATTCTCTCCCACATAGAAGAAATTAAATGAGGATCCTCCCCTTCCCATGAAGAGATCTTGCTCTGGGTATGGGTCTAGTAGAAATAAGGGGTTGTTGGGGTAATTGGGGTCCTCATTTAAGGGAATGAGCCTTCAAAATAATGGATATCCTGCCTGGGCAGCTGTTCTAAGTAAGGTTATTATAATTTTATGCAAGAGAAGGCTACCTCCCCAAACATAGGAGAGCAGACTTCTTTCACTAACAAAAGATAGTCAGAGTGACTTGAGTTTTTAAAATTCTCAGTTTCATCTAAACCCAAACAGATGCCACTGTCCCTCCCCTGAGCTCCAGCGTCATATTTAAATACCCAAGCTAAGTTTCTCACTTTCTTTCTTTAAGCAAATCAGTGCACTCAGGAGAATTGAGCCCATGTCACTGTCCTTGCTATTGCCTCTGTTGACATCATGCTCAAGTGCAGCAACCACTGGGATCTGCCAGGGAACTCTACCACAGTCATCCAGAGATGATGATTTGATGAACTAAATGCCACTACATGTCTTGGATTATTCATTTCCCATTTCCCTTTGGCTAGGAACTCAGTATTAAGTTTAAGTCTAAAGACAAGATCCATGCTGAATCCAAGATCAGAAGCCTCTGTATTGTTGGGGAACTTGATGGAAAGGCCGATTCCCAGTCCCTGTCCCAGACATACTGAATAAGAATCTCTGGTAGGGAGTGCCAAGGATCTGTGATTTACAAGCTCTCCAGGTGATTCTGAGGCAAGCTAAAGTTTGAGGAGCAGGAACCACCCCTAGGTTTGCTAAAAAAGCAAAGGGAAGAGGTTGTAATTAACGAGACTTCCCTGAGCTAAAATTCAGACCTTTGAGGAGGAGATAGTGCTTGGTGATGCTGGAATCTCTGAATTCATGGGATGTTCCCCATGGGCTTGGGATCCACACCTTTCTGGATGGTGCTGATATCTCTGTGGGTAGGGAGACAATGGGGCTGATTTTACACATTCCAGAGAAACTGCAAAATGATTCAGCTGCCTCTGCAGGAAGGAACTATCACTGCTGAGGTGAAAAAGCATGGTTGGGATGATATTCACAGAAACTGCAGGCCAACAAATCACTTCTTTGTCCTCTAGACTTTCATTCTCTCTCTAGTGACCATTTAGAATTGCCTAATGTGGATCCAACTTACAATGCAGAAATGTTTGCTGGGTCCCAGCCCAGAATCACTAAGCAGAGTATAGAAGGGTGCATTTGAAACAGAGAGACAGTAACTTGATAACCGACATAATTAATTTTTGGTGCTTCCTCTCTAATTTAGTTGTAAGAATAAATATAAGAACATTTTAGATATTAATAGAGAATCAATTTTGAAAACAATATCCCACTTATATTCTTTCAACCAATGGAGCCATGTAATAAGTATATAAATAATTATTTTCGGAGATGTGTGTTAGACCCTGTGTATGGATTAAGCATCCCTTAAGACAGAAATGGCTTTACTCTCAAAAGAATACATTTTACTGGAGAGGAATTTTAGTTCATGTGTATCAGTTATTGTACTGCAAACTCTTATCACATATAGTCATATGTGTAAATTGTTATTTTAAAACATATGATATAGCCAAGTTAATTGCAAAATTATGTTGGAAGCAGAAACTGATAAAATACTGCAACTGTTTTCTTGATATCAGTTGTTTGTGATTATCAAGAGGGTTTCATCATTCTTTTTGATTTTAATAAGCAAATGGCATAAATGTATACATATGAATAAATTTAATAGTAAAGAATTCAGTAGATGGATGCTCTATAGAGGACCTTTAGCTATGTGACTTCACTGGTGATTGCCTGGTACATATACCACTAAAGTTCTTATACAAATCCTTTAGTAAAAAACAAAAACAGGCTTGGAAATAAAGATCTCAGTACTCAAAGTCTCTTCATAAGGAAGCCAAAGAGTTAGTAAAATAGTTTTATTCCTGTGGCTAATTCCTGAGTCAAGAAGACCAGGTTGGCTAAGGGGGTGGAGGAGGTGATTTCATAGATTTTGTTTACAAGTGGCTCCAAAATTTTTCCTTGAATTTACAATGTATGTTTATTTGAAATCCCCCCAAAGATTATATATGTATATGAACATGTTTCTATTATCTTATAAATGAAGAGGGAGATGAAATACAGATTTTCTGATTTCTTTGCCAGAGGCAAACTTCACTCCAGCAAAATAAACACAGATGTAAGGAACCATTCCATCTAAACCTCTTCAAAAGTTCATGGATATTTTCCCTTGAGATGACTAGTTCTAGTGCTCAGTTTGGGTTTAAAATAAGCTATTTTTTTATATCCATTTCAAGACAATGGACTTAGTTTAAGAGTGAAGCCATCACAAGTAATAAAATATGTACTTTAACTTTCAGCTACAATAAAATATAATACTCTTACCTTGAAATGATAAGTTACTGTGATATCCAAAGGACATTTTTATGCATTAACTTTTTTGGGGTTATTAAGACAATCCTATAAGATAGAAAGGGTATGATTATCACCATCATCTTAGAGATGAAGAAACCAAGTCCTCAAAGGTTAAGTGATTGCTTAAAGACGTACACTGATAAGTGATAGCTTTACATCTAGGGCACAGAGAAAAATTTTCAGATATAGTTTCAGATGTATAAGTACTTTACAATGTATTTCTAATAAAATATAAGAAAAAATATATTTGAGGTAAAAGGTATGAAATATGGAACAGAGACTTGCTGATGAAGTGGATTAGAGGTCCCCAGAATACCCGTTGCTAAAAGTAGATCTTGCCCACTGCAGTACTTACAGAATTAATGACTTGGATGAAATGAAACTTGTCTTATTGATGTATCTTAAGAATAATAACACTCTTGTGTCAATGCTTTTGAGGGGCCTGTCAGAAAAATGAGGCAATCTTCTGTATTTTCAGCTTAAGAATTCACTATTTTCTCTCATCCGAAAGACATGTAGTTTAACCACGTGTTAGTTCAGGACCTCGAGCAATCTTTCAGCTGAAGATTTCACTCTGGCAATAGAAACAGTCTTAAAACTACTAAAACATTTGGCTGCTCTATGTCATTTTTGGGTTATTACTGTATATTTGTTCAGGCTGAAAAAAGATAATTTATTGCTTGGAGTAGGTTTATACAAGTTTTCAGTTTCTCATTCCAGAGACTTAACATGTATGTCACGACTAACAAAATGTCTAGATTGCACTGTGCAGTATATAGCCATTACCACTTCCATTTAAAGTTGAATTGTGTGTGTGTGTGTGTGCGCGCGCACGTGTGTGCACTCAGTTGCTCAGTCACATCTGACTCTTAGTGACCCTATGGACTGTAGCCTGCCAGGCTCCTCTGTCCATGGAATTCTCCAGGCAAGAATATTAGAATGGGTTACCATTTCCTCCTCCAGAGAATCTTCCTGACTCACAGATCAAATCCACGATCTCTTTCATCTCCTGCTTTGGCAGGTAGATTCCTTACTACCGTGCCACCTGGGAAACCCCAAATTTGAGTTATTTAAAATTAAATAAATTTAGTTCCTCAGTTGCACTAGACACATTTCAAGTGCTTGACATCATACATGGCTACCATATTGGACAGCACAGAGAGAGAACATTTCCATTATCACGGAAAGCTTCTTGAACAGCACTTGTCTAGATTGTTTTTCAGAAGACACCTCTTGCTAAAATACCATCTTAAAGGAGGCAAACTCTACTGTAAAGTGTTTTGTTCCTGCATCAGGTAGCAGCGCGTTCAGCTGTAAATCCCAGAAATGGAGGAGATTAAACACAGTCGTCTGTGGTTAAAACACAGAAGGGTTTATTGTGGCCTTTCCCTCATGGTTGAAAGCTGGCTACTTTGGCTCTGGTCATTCCATTCATATTTAAGAAGGAGAGAGGAAATATATCACATCTGCCAGGAAAGCAAAAGCTTCCTCAGAATCCCTTAGCCAAGTTTAGCATGTATCTTAGCCACAGGATTTTCTGTTCCCACTTGTGGAAGATGGTTGGGAATAATGGATTGGAAATCATGCTTGGGGCAGCCAACAACAATTGGTGTCTTCTGTAGCTTTCTAACAGAATTTGTGAAAAATACTTTCTGACATCATAGGGTTGTAGAAAGAAGCAAGAGATAATATTCCATGATTTCTCTAAAAAGGATAACTATATAAGATATGAGTTTTATGCTTATTCAAATATCCATATTCTTAATATTGACACAGTAGGAAGGAGTGGCTTCTCCCATCTGAATTATGTATGCTGACTGTGATAATGACTTTGAGCACATAGATACAGAAATTATGTCTGTTACTGAGAAGCAGTGTGATGAAGTGGAGAGTGGATAGATTTTATTTTGCCTGTGGTTGTAATTAGTAGGTTGAGCAGGTCACTTATACTAAGTTTGATCATCTGTAGGATGGAGATTATTGTGAAAATTCAAATGAGCCAGCATATGTGAAGTGAGCCTAGTGTGGACTAGCCACTTTTGTTTACATATGTTGTGCAGAGTGCAAACTGAGGTCTCATAAGTTACCACAGTGAGTATCATAACATGTGGAGTATTAACATGAAGTATTAGCCTGATTATATATTTATAAAGATACAAGTCCTTTGTTTAAATCTAGTGATGTCAAACAGCACCATGTTTTGTTTTCCTGAAGTTGAAAATTACTGAGAAGGATTAAATATTTAATTTTTTCCCTTTAAATTTCTCTTAGTTAACTTGCAGATCTGGATAGAATTTACAATAAAGTTGAACTCTGCTCTGTGAGAAACTAAATTGCCTCCGAGAAGAAGCACATATGCAAAGGGAGGTGACCGCAGGAGCAAATATGGGAAATGATGACAAGGAGGCCCTTCTGTATCCTGAGCGACTTTAGGAAAGGAAGATGGTTGTCTAAAGAAACCAGCTAGGCCCCAAAGCAGCCATTCTGGAGGAAAAAGAAAGGGCTGGTAAAGATTTACAAAAGAATAAAACCCTCCCTAATATTAACAGCAGCAACCTTGAAGCCATACGACCATCTTTAGGATGAGCAGGCAGAGAGAAAAGTGCACCGTTAGAGCAAGTGTTTTGAATTGATACTGGACTCTTTTCCTTGGGTATAGCGGCCAACTGGGGCCGCAATTAGCTTAATGATGCCTACAACAAAAGAAGTAGCACAAAGGAAACAGGTGTATCTGAGAAAAATCTACAGCAAATAGTGGCTCTGATGGAGAGGAATCAGAAATTCTAGGTTTCCTCTGTGAAATTAAATGGCTACAGATTCTACTGGCTCTTTCAATACAGAAATGATTTGAAAGAAAGGGGACAGAAAGGCTATTTCTTCTCTGTTGCTGTTATTCAAATTGAATTCTTCCCAAAGCCTGTCTTAGGCACCCTGCTTCGGAGACAAGACTTTACTTGGAACCCTTGGTACATGTGGACAGCAAGAAGGAATTCTCAGAAGGGTAATCAGAGTGACTGAATGAAGTGACATTAAGAAGAGTGATGACTAAGTCTGGCTAAACCGCGAGAAACAGAGTGATAAGCATTTTGTTCTATATTGGGAAAGCAGTAAACAGCAAGGGCCAATGGGAATTATTTGCTGCGTTCCTTAGGGCATAATGAAGCATAAGGAGTAAAATGAAAGTAAGGAGAATTTATTGAGTATTTGAAATACCTCCTACCGGGAGCAACTACAGGTTAGCCTTCTTAGAACAGGCTTCATTTAGCACAATAGGCTTGCTCTAAGATTGAGTACCATCCGCCACCCTGTAGAATCCTTTCTTCTAGAGAGGCACGTGAGCACTTTTACTGGAGATTTAAGACTATTTTAGGCTAGCACTAGAAATAATGCTATAAGAAGCAGTTTTCTGTTGCTTTGCATATTCAACAGTTTAGAACAGTTTGCTCTGTTCTTCATTAATGAACATTGCTTTGGTTTGGGTACCCACAAAACCAGAGATTGAAACAAGGATTTACATGTGTATAATTTATTTGGGAAATGACTTCAGGAAAGACTCTGTTCAGGAAGAGGAAGGGAGGGGGCAGAGTGAGATGGGAGAAGGAAAAGCCCATAAAGACTGCCTTATAAATGTTCTCGCCTCTGTAGACAAGGAGGCCTAACTCACAGAAGGCCTTCCAGAACTCTCTGTTAGGTATGGGAGGTGGGCTTTTTATCCACTGGCCCCCTTTGCTATTTGTGGAGGGTTACTATCCAAGATGTTAATTTCCCAGCACTTCCAGAGTCTGGCTTCCCACAGATGTGGCAAAAGATCCCATGCTGAAAAGCAAAGTTTTCATGCGGGTGGCAATCTGCCAAGGCAGAGGTCCCCAACCTCTGGGATCTAATGCCTGATGACCTGAAATGGAGCTGATGTAATAATAACAGAAATAAAAGTGCTCAATAAATGTAATGCACTTGAATCATCTCTGAACTCCCGCCTCCTCCACCGACCCCAACTCCATTGGAAAAATTGTCTTCTATGAAACCAGTCCCTGGTTCCAAAAAGGCTGGTACCTGCCCAGCACAGATGTGGCTAAAATCAGAGGTGGGCCAGGGAGCTGGGACTCAAGGCACCAGCAACATCTGCTATAAGTCCAATTTACCTCTTGAAGCCCCTGACTCATCAGCTTCAGCCTGACTAAAAGGAGGGCAAGGACTTTGTATGGAAGCTTTGACTCTGCAATGTCAAAGATGGCGCCCCTCTTCAAAGCCTATATTCTCCCATCCTTGCTGCATCTGCATACTATCTTATTGTGCCCCCTTGGGTCTTCATTAACTGCCAGACCATTTTCCCAGTTGCATGCAGAAGTTATAATTTTATGTGTTCCCGTTAACATTTTCCAGACTTGGCTCACCCGACGCAGTGCCAAACAAGCAGCTACTCCATGATTGTGCAACTGTCCCTAGTAAAGTGATTTGCATCCAGTTTATATTAAATAAATGAAGGCTGATTAGTTTGTTTTTCACTTATATTTTTTTAATGTAAAAAACAATATGTGCACATGATAAAAATCCTAGCAGTGTAAGAATTTATACTACAATGAGCGCCGAAGAATTGATGCTTTTGAACTGTGGTGTTGGAGAAGACTCTTGAGAGCCCCTTGGAATGCAAGGAGATCCAACCAGTCCATCCTAAAGGAGATCAGTCCAGAATATTCATTGGAAGGACTGATGCTGAAGCTGAAACTCCAGTACTTTGGCCACCTGATGTGAAGAGCTGACTCATTTGAAAAGATCCTGATGCTGGGAAAGATTGAGGACAGGAGGAGAAGGGGACAACAGAGGATGAGATGGTTGGATGGTATCACCGACTCAATGGACATGGGTTTGGGTGAACTCCGGGAGTTGGTGATGGACAGGGAGGCCTGGTGTGCTACAGTCCATGGGATCGCAAAGAGTCGGACACGACTGAGCTGCTGAACTGAACTGAAAGGTCATTCTTCCTATCTTTCTTTTCAGATATAGTGATTGTTAATAGTACTTTATTAATTCCAGAAGTTGTTTGTAGATGTGCAGTCATATTTATATATTCATTAAAAATGCAAATGACATTATGTTGTCTACATGATCTATACTTTACTTTTCATTGAACAAATATGTCAAAGATGGTTCAATAATAGCACATACAGACCTACCTCATTCATTTTAATGGCCATCTCATATTCTATTGTGCAGATCACTGTTCATCAATCTGATTTTTCTCCTTTCCAAAATATTTCTAGCACTTTAATAATCATAACATAATTAATTTTCTACTTTATCAGTCAAAAGAAACTCAGTTATGCTGTGATATATTCATTTTTTTAATGGTAACAAATTACCACAAATTAATCAGCTTAAAATAAGACAAATTCATTACCTCTCAGTTTCTGTGGGTCAGAATTCCAAGTTTGGGTGTGGTGGGTCCTGTGATCAGACCCTTGCAATTATGAAAATCCAGATGTCTGCTGGGGCTGCAGTCTCATCTGAGACTTCCCTTCCAAGCTCACTGGCTGTTGGCAGAGATCATTTCCTTGCAGCTGTGTGACTGAGACCTCCATTCTCTTGCTAGCTGTCAGCTGGGACTGCTTTCAGCTCCTAGAAACTGCCCTTGTCCATAGGCAATTAAAAACAAGATTTTTTGTTTCATCTAGGCTAGTAGGAATGTCTGCTTCTGCTGCTTCTCTTTTTTTTTTTTTTTTTTAAGGGCTCACCTGATTGGGTCAAGCTCACTCAGAATAAGTTTCCTTTTGATTAACTCAAAGTCAAATATTTAAGGATCTCAATATCTTTTTTGCATACCATGAGAGGGATAACCTACCATATTCACACTCAGGGGGTCTTGTCCACACTCAGGGTGATAGGATCATGAACACCATTTAAAGAGTCTGCCTAATATGTGTAGACCCATAGGGGCTTTGCTGGTGGCTTAGCAATAAAGAATCTGCCTGCCAATGCAGGAGATGAGAGTCCAATCCCTGGGTTGAGAAGATCCCCTGGAGAAGGAAATGACAACCCACTCCAGTTTTCTTGCCTAGGAAATCCCATGGACAGAGGAGCCTCACAGGCTGTATAGTCCATGAGGTTGCAGAGTCAGACATGACTTAGTGACCAGACAACCATAACCATGTGTAGTAAACACCTCCAAAAAATCAAGTGATTCAAAATAACAAAGGCTTGTTTTGCACGGGATCTCAAAGGAGTTTTGCTCATTCATTGTATCATGCAGGGATCTATATAGATGGAACAGGTGCCATTTGAACATTACTGTTGGCCCTACCAGTGGCAAAAGAAAGGTTTGGAGGGCCTTGTCTTGTTCATTGGCCAAAATTACATGACCTCACCCAAGCATGTGATGACCGGAAAGTGCAGTACCACTGTGTGCCAGAGAAACGGGAATATCCAGTCAATCATTTCTATCCACTTAAATACCTAGGTTGTTACAGATGGACTGATGTGATACTCAAATAGCTTCCTCAGAAAGATTCTCTCAAGTATTCACATTCAGTCGCCCTTGCTATTGGAAGGACTGATGTTGAAGCTGAAACTCCAATGCTTTGGCCACCTGATATGAAGAACTAACTCATTTGAAAAGACCCTGATGTTGGGAAAGATTGAAGGCAGGAGGAGAAGGGGACAGCAGAGGATGAGATGGCTGGATGGCATCACCAACTCAACAGACATGAGTCTGAGTAAACTCCAGGAGTTGGTGATGGACAGGGAAGCCTGGAGTGCTGCAGTCCATGGGGTCGCCAAGAGTCGGACACGACTGAGCGACTGAACTGACCTGAACTGAACTGAACTACTGAGCTGAATTGAACTGAGCCCTTGCATTCCATCTGAGATTCCTCATGATTAACTAGTGGTGGATTTCAAAGGGTAGCTATAAGGAAGGTAAAATGTTTTGACTCTTCGAAGAGCAATCTGTTTTTAAATGTGAAAGTTTGATGTTTGAGGAAGTTGTCAGTTGAAGGTTGTCTTACAGCTTTGAGTTTCTCAGCTATGGGCTTACTATGTGAGTTTCTGCTTTGCAGTAACTGACCTTGACAGCACTCACATCTCCAGGGAGGAGATAGGTGATCCAGGAAGCAAAAGAGGGTAGTGGGTAGGAGACATGATAAGCAGGCAGCAAAAACCTGTCGATAATAACAGAAGCTGGGTAGGGGTTATCCTCTCTGAATTACTTTACACATTACTTTGCTAGCTTCCTTTACATAATCAGAATCTTATGAAGATCCTTAAGTCCAACATCCTGTTTACTCTGTGATATCCTTTCTAAGTGAACATCTAGTCCCTGTGTGAATGTATCCAAAAACAGGGACTTCACTACCCCTCCGAGGCAATGTATTTCTTTTGTACAAGTAAAAATTTCAATTACATACAGATGTAGAAAGAATAATACAAGTAATCTCTGAGGACGCAACATCTAGCTTAAGCAATGATGAATGTTTGGCTGTTCATGTTCTAGCTATCTCCCAGCAACATTTTCTTGTTCTGTTTTAAAACAAATCCTATATATCAACTTATTTAACTCATATATATGCAAGTGAGTGTATGTATCTAGTATGTAAAGACTTGTTTTTTGATATTTATTCATTTGTTTGGCTGTGTCAGGTCTTAGTTGCGGCATGTGAGATTTCCCTTGCGGTGCACAGACTCTCTAGTTGTGGCATGTGACCTTGGTAGCTGCAGCGTGTGGCCCGCAGCATGTGGGATCTTAATTCCCTGACCAGGGACTGAACCCGCATCTCCTGTTTTGCAGGGTGGATTCTTAACCACTGGACTACCAGCACAGTCCCATAAAGACTTCTTTTGTCTATTTCTTGTCAACCGTTTAACTTTTCAGTAACTGTACTTATGAGAAACTTCTTCCTTGTACATTGTGCTGAAAGTTAGCTGCCTATAAATTTGGCTCACTGATCCTGATTTGTCTTTTTGGAACAATACAGAATAACCATTCTATTTTTCATTGAAACTATCTTGTAATCAGCAAATATTAAATTCTATCTATGTGGATTATGATAACTTCCTTTCCTCTCTGTCCATCCTAAGATTTTTGTCATAAAACATAATGTATTTTATTTAACCATCAGGCCTATGAGATTTCTTTACTATCTTAGCCAGGTTTTTCTGAACACATTCCAAATGACCAAAGTCTGTCTTAAAATGAGTTATCAGATCACAACTCAGTCGTGTGGAGACGGTCTGACTGCTGAAGGGTGCAGTGGAGTGTCCCCTGATCTGGATACACATGCGGGTACATTTTTAATAGAACTCTTGACTCATATTACGGGCTTCCCTGGTGGCTCAGATGGCAAATAATCTGCCTGCAATGCGGGAGACCTGGGTTTGATCCCTGCTGCTGCTGCTGCTGCTGTGTCGCTTCAGTCGTGTCTGACTCTGTGCGACCCCATAGATGGCAGCCCACCAGGCTCCCCCATCCCTGGGATTCTCCAGGCAAGAACACTGGAGTGGGTTGCTATTTTCTTCTCCAATGCATGAAAGTAAAAAGTGAAAGTGAAGTTGCTCAGTCGTGTCCAACTCTGCGATCCCATGGACTGCAGCCTATGAGGCTCCTCTGCCCATGGGATTTTCCAGGCAAGAGTACTGGAGTGGGGTGCCACTAGGTTGGGAAAATCTTCCAGAGAAGGGAATGGCTACCCACTCCAGTATTCTTGCCTGGGAGAATCCCATGGACCGAGGAGCCTCGCAGGCTACAGTCCATGGGATCACAAAGAGTCAGACACCACTGAGCAACTTCAGTGATTCATATTTAACTTTTTGTCATCTGAAACAACTTGATATTTTTAATATACATTTTTACAAAAGGACTTCTTTTTATATATATGGAATTGATTTTGCTGAATCTAAATTCAGGCTTAACATTTCTATCCTGTTTGAATTTTGTCTTATTAGTTTCCACTTGTCTCAGTTTTGTTGTTCAACAAATTAGCCAATTCTCTTGGTTGTATGCTGTGTAGAAACTTAGTCTGACTTCTAGATAAATGCATAGTTGGTCAGGAGGCAGGAGAGCAGGGTAGAAATAAGCCTGGATTAGAGTCAGATGGCCTGGGAAAAATAGTTAAATCCATGTACTAGCTGTGCATCTTGAGTGGATGCCCTTACCTTTTTCACTGTCATTTCCTCATCCTTACAGTGGAAGATAAAATAGTACCTACTTCATAGATTTTCTGTGAGGAATAAGTTATTAACATATAAAGGTGCTTAAAATTCCAAGCCAAGAGTAAGGTTTAATATATGATTATTAATTAAACATGTTAATAGACTGAGTCAAGGGCGCAACTTGGAGGCCGTGCTGTGTGCTAAGTCACTTCAGTCACGTCTGATTCTGTGCAACGCTGTGGACCGTGGTCTGCCAGGTTCCTCTGTCCATGGGATTCTCCAGGCAAGAATACTGGAGTGGGTTGCCATGCTCTCCTCCAGGGGATCTTCCTGACCAAGGATTGAACCCATGTCTCTTATGCCTCCTGCATTGGCAAGTGGATTCTTTACCACTAATGCCACCTGGGAAGCCCAGGTTACCCTGTAAGACTTTGTAAAAATGTGTATTGATGTTAAGATATGTTATATTTTTAGTCTTTTGATTAATTTTCATATCAGTTAATTAATTACTGCCTAACCAATATAAAAGCCTTAATAAAAAAAATCAGAAGTCAGTTTACTTTATATCTTCTGCAAATGAGATTGTGGCCATCAAATATTGGCCCTGAAATAAGCACAAATAACTCTTTAGCCACTGCCCTAGGCCTGAGCAGCAGCACTGGGGCATGGAGTAGGGTCTTCATGGATGGTTGCCTTTCCAGTTTACACAGAAATGTCCTGATGTCACTTGAGAGAAATTAGTTGCTAAAACAGTGAGTTCATAAGCAGATGATGGTAATACTGGGGAGGGGAAAATTTCCCCCATTCCTTTTGATTCTTCTGGCTGGTCTAGCAATTACATTGACACAAGACATATTAACAGGAGGGAAAAAAACAAATTTAATTTTGTACGCATGGAGCTTTCATAGGACCCAAAGACATGACCAGAGCTGGCAGCTTTTATACATTTTAGACAAAGAAGCAATAAATTTGTGAATTGACAAGACAAAGGGATTTGGGTTTGAGGTAGTAGATTAGTAAATAAGGTTTGTGTATACAGCTGTCTTGGCCTTGAATTTCCTTTCTCTAGTGATAAAGATGTCTCTTTACTTCCTGGTCTAGAGAGGGTAGCTTTTAAATAGATTTATTTCCTGCTTTCACGCGGACAGAGGAGGATCAGACTGTCCTTCTTGCATTGGCTGTTTCTAAGTAACTTTAATTCAAAGTAATCAATAATATGCCAGAGTGGCATATTTGGGGGCAGCCTGCCCTGACCCCCATCAGTGAGTTTCCCTGAAAAGCAATGCTCATCCCAAACTAAGAAAATAATATCCTGGGACAGATGGTTTGTAAAAGAGCAGCATAGTATGGAGAAGAGTTGTTGGCTGCCATATCAGTAAACAAAGGATGTTGCAGTCATCAAACCATCAGCCTCTGTAGCAACCCCTTCTTCCCACACCATGTACTCTGAGGGGATTCAGGATGGAGAAAAACAGGATACTGGCCCTAGATGGTTAAGGAACATATCAAAGGGATGATTTCAATGAGCCCATAGGCTTATATCTTCCCACACATAGAAAAGTGCTAAAATCATTAACCTGAGATCTTTGTTTTTCCTTAAACTAGTAGTTATCTTTTGATGTTCCAACTACCTGCTTTTTGCTGCAAAAACTCCTGTATATCCTGACTCCTCCCTTACCTCTTGGGAGCAGTCCTTCAGAGCTATCTGCGAGTCTGCCTCCCAGGCTTAAGTCCTTAGCAAGTCCACTCACTGCCATCTATTTCTATGGAATACCAAAAGATCTGGGTGGCTTTTCACAAAATAGGGAGGATGACCATGTAACAACCACTGTAAACATTGCAATGGTTTAACTTAAAAGAGAGGCCAAACAGTATGTCAGAATTAGAGGAGAAACTAGGGGTTAAGAGAAGCTGGTAACTGATAAGAGACTTTTTTTTTTTTTGCATAGGTAGGTATCAAAAAGTCAAGTTGGAGGAGTGTTTGGCTGCCAATTAATAAAGGCACAGTTCTAAAATATTTTGAAAAGAAAAACAAAAGGTGAGCCCTACATTGACTATGCTATTCTGTTTCTTTGCTTTTCTTTCCACTACTGATGAGGTTTGAAATGTAAAGCTAGGCTCAAATAGACGTACTGTTCCATTGGTGAAATCACACTGGCACACAGTAGCAACACTGGAATGTAATAACTGGAGGCAATAACAGATTAAGGAATTGTTAGGAGTCACATCTAGGATCCAGACAATTAAAAAGAAAGCAAAAAGAATAATGATGGTACATAGTCCTCTTCATTTCAGTGAATTTTGATGATGTTCAGTGAATTTTGGCTTTAGTTCGCCTAAACCTCTTTTCTTTCAAATATCCACAGAACCTACTGAGAATCTGCCTTCCCTGCTGTTGCTAAGTCGCTTCAGTTGTGTCCGACTCTGTGCGACCCCATAGACAGCAGCCCATCAGGCTCCCCCGTCCCTGGGATTCTCCAGGCAAGAACACTGGAGTGGGTTGCCGTTTCCTTCTCCCATGCATGAAAGTGAAAAGTGAAAGGGAAGGCGCTCAGTCATATCCGACGCTCAGCGACCCCATGGACCACAGCCTTCCAGGCTCCTCCGTCCATGGGATTTTCCAGGCAAGAGTACTGTAGTGGGGTGCCATTGCCTTCTCTAGATTCTAAGAAAATAAAAAAGCCAGATGCTTATGCGGAATGACCTCTTATAGGGGGAGCTCTATGTAGTGTGGCCAGAGCAAGACAACAGCATGAGTCTATTCATTTGTACCTTGGACATAGAATGATAAATGGGGTGACCAAATAATTTATTATAAAATTGAAAATCATTTCAACCCTACAGTAATTACTGTCATTATAGGAAATAACTAAATTGGCAGCATTAATTTTTAATTATTTCTATTAAACTTAATTTAAAAATGGTTAATGATTCTTTTAATTATGGCAAATAATAGATCTAAGTGTATATATAATGAGATACCTACAGTTCTTACAGTTAAAGGAGTACCCATCTTCAATTAATTTTTATAGCATTTTAAATTTAAAAAACTCTCTAGGTATTGATATACAGCTAAATGAAGTATGAATTCTTTTGCTGCTTAAGACAAAATTCTGGTGCAGAGCAAGTGCAACCTTTTCATGAATTAACAGTGCTTATTCTAGTTGCTATGCAGTTTAAGAATAACTCTTACCATTTCACACCAGTCAGAATGGCTGCAATCCAAAAGCTACAAGCAATAAATGCTGGAGAGGGTGTGGAGAAAAGGGAACCCTCTTACACTGTTGGTGGGAATGCAAACTAGTACAGCCACTATGGAGAACAGTGTGGAGATTCCTTAAAAAACTGGAAATAGAACTGCCTTATGACCCAGCAATCCCACTGCTGGGCATACACACCGAGGAAACAAGAATGGAAAGAGACACATGTACCCCAACGTTCATTGCGGCACTGTTTATAATAGCCAGGACATGGCAGCAACCTAGATGTCCATTAGCAGATGAATGGATAAGAAAGCTGTGGTACATATACACAATGGAGTATTACTCAGCCATTAAAAAGAATAGATTGGACTCGGTTCTAATGAGGTGGATAAAACTGGAGCCGATTATACAGAGTGAAGTAAGCCAAAAAGAAAAACACCAATACAGTATACTAACACATATATATGGAATTTAGAAAGAGGGTAATGATAACCCTGTATGCGAGACAGCAAAAGAGACACAGATGTTTAGAATAGTCTTTTGGACTCTGTGGGAGAGGGCGAGGGTGGGATGATTTGGGAGAATGGCATTGAAACATGTATAATATCATATATGAAACGAATTGCCAGTCCAGGTTCAATGCAGGACACAGGATGCTTGGGGCTGGTGCACTGGGACGACCCAGAGGCATGGTATGGGGAGGGAGGAGGGAGGGGGGTTCAGAATGGGGAACACGTGTATACCTGTGGCGGATTCATGTTGATGTATGGCAAAGCCAATACAATATTGTAAAGTAATTAACCTCCAATTAAAATAAATAAATTTATATATATTTTTAAAAAGAATAACTCTTATCTTCTAATATATTTCTCATTTCCCATGGTTTCAAAAATTGCCATCAGACATTTTGTATTTCTGTTTTTCAGTACCCTGTGTGATTTCACTCATTAGGAACCAGGGACTTTGCTTCATTATCACTCAACTGGAGTAGGTGAAAAAGAGCATTAAACCAGGCAGGAGCGAGGAGGCTAGTCCTACCCAAGCATTGCACATGCTTGTGACAAAGCAGAACACTTAATTGCATTGTTTTGTTTTGTTTTTTTTAATCTGTAAACCAAAAACATTGGACTGTATGATTAGACTGTATAATTTTTTGAGGCTCCTTTCAGTATAAAAATTCAATGTTTGTTTTTAGCTTTCTTTTAATAGTATTTATTCTACCATTTCCAATCTGACAATTATTATTCTTAACGGTATGAAAGGAAGCAAAATAGTTGAATATTTCTATTTCTTTTCTCTCATCAATCAGTATTATACCATCTGCTTTAAGATTTAGGCCAAGCTCTGCTTGTTTGTTTCTTTTTCTCTTAAGTCTTGCTTTAGACGAAGGGTCTTTTTGTGGCTTCTGAAAATGTTGCTAAGCCTTGCAATCAGACAGAACCAAGGCTGGGATCTCAGTTCTGCTTTATGCTCGTTGTGTGAAGTTGGCAAGGCTATTGAATTCTCTAGAATTTAGTTTCCTCATTAATAAACTGGGATACCATTAGTGTTTACCTCATGTGATTGTTGTGGGGATTGTGTGAAAAAAAAAAAAGAAACCATAAAAAGTGCTGAGAATAATAGCTAGCCCAAAGAAAGCCCTTAGGAGATGTTGTTTTCTTATTTTTGCTTCTTATTGTTGCTCTCATCATTTTCATTATCATTTTTTATTATTATTCAGGAAGTTATTTTTCAAAACATTATTACTGTTTTTTTATTGCTTCTTTGTACTGAAAAGCAGTATCAATAATACCCCTTCTGTGCAGGTAATTTCACAGTTTATAAGGTATTTTTATATGTCTTATCTGATCTTTATAATAATGCTCTGAGTTGACAAGGGTTGGTTTCTCCACATTACAGATAGGAGAGTTTCAGAGAGGTTGAATAACTTGTCCAAAGGATGAATGCAGGCGATCTGTGATGCTTACTTCCCTTGCCCCGTAGTGCCCAGCACAGGAAGAGACAGAGGTAGCCCACGTGGTACTAGGAGGTGATAAACAGCATCAGGCCACCCTGGGACAGAGCTGTCTGAATGAATATCAGCACTGGAAAGATTAAAGCTTCTCTAAAGAAAACTTTACATATTTGAGAGAACACTGCAATTTTATTATAGAGTGTGAATGTCTTACAATAGAAACAGTGTAACTTTTTTTTCTCATGTATACATTGGCTTGTAAATAAGGTTTAGCTCTCAAAATTTGTTACTACCATACTATCATATTAGAAAGACAGTATGGAATCTAGGGTTCTAGAAAAGGCAGAGGAACCAGAGATCAAATTGCCAACATCCGCTGCATCATCGAAAAGGCAAGAGAGTTCCAGAAAAATCTATTTCTGCTTTATTGACTATGCCAAAGCCTTTGACTGTGTGGATCACAATAAACTGTGGAAAATTCTGAAAGAGATGGGAATACCGGACCAGCTGACCTGCTATTGAGAAACCTGTATGCAGGTCAGGAAGCAACAGTTAGAACTGGACATGGAACAACAGACTGGTTCCAAATAGGAAAAGGAGTACGTCAAGGCTGTATATTGTCACCCTGCTTATTTAACTTCTATGCAGAGTACATCATGAGAAACGCTGGGTTGGAGAAAGCACAAGCTGGCATCAAGATTGCTGGGAGAAATATCAATAACCTCAGATATGCAGATGACACCACCCTTATGGCAGAAAGTGAAGAGGAACTAAAAAGCCTCCTGATGAAAGGGAAAGAGGAGAGTGAAAAAGTTGGCTTAAAGCCCAAC
The DNA here is from genome assembly GCA_006408695.1 of Aepyceros melampus. Lineage (NCBI taxonomy): Eukaryota > Metazoa > Chordata > Mammalia > Artiodactyla > Bovidae > Aepyceros > Aepyceros melampus. The sequence goes on along the minus strand of SJXQ01005536.1, from coordinate 41,133 downwards.
ATTCAAAAACTAAGATCATGGCATCCGGTCCCATCACTTCATGGGAAATAGATGGAGAAACAATGGAAACAGTGTCTGACTTTATTTTTGCGGCTCCAAAATCACTGCAGATGGTGATTGCAGCCATGAAATTAGAAGATACTTACTCCTTGGAAGGAAAGTTATGATCAACCTAGATAGCATATTTAAAAGCAGAGACATATTGTTAACAAAGATGCGTCTACTCAAGGCTATGGTTTTTCCAGTGGTCATGTATGGATGTGAGAGTTGGACTGTGAAGAAGGCTGAGCACCAAAGAATTGATGCTTTGAACTGTGGTGTTGGAGAAGACTCTTGAGAGTCCCTTGGAATGCAAGGAGATCCAATCAGTCCATCCTAAAGGAAATCAGTCCTGGGTATTATTGGAAGGACTGATATTGAAGCTGGAAAATCCAGTACTTTGGCCACCTGATACGGAAAGCTGACTCATTTGAAAAGACCGTGATGCTGGGAGGAATTGGGGGCAGGAGGAGAAGGGAACAACAGAGGATGAGATGGTTGGATGGCATCACTGACTCAGTGGACATGGGTTTGGGTGTACTCTGGGAGTTGATGATGGACGGGAGGCCTGGAGTGCTTCCGCTCATGGGGTCACAAAGAGTCAGACACGACTGAAGTGAACTGAACTGAGAGGCATTCAGAAGGCGTCCTGTGGTGGGAGTTGGGAGTAATGAGTGGTCATCGGACAAAGAAAAGTCTTTAGTTGTGCCTGGATGTGTTTGTTTGCTGAGGACACACACAGAGCAGCATGACAAGTCACACTCTGATTCATTTGTCACATTTTTCTCCTTATTTGTCTTTTAGTCAGGAGGAAAACCGCTGTTCTTATCCTCTAGGGCACTTTACTTTGGGAAAGTTTTCATCAACTGGAAGAAAATGCAAAAAGCAAGGAAAGCAAAGTGAGCTTTTCATAATGCTAATTTTACGTTTCAATTTTTATAGCTTAGTTAAGAATTTCCTGTTGTTTTGCTCTTTAAAAATGTCCTTTTCTTAAAAGATAGCAATAGTAGGCAGCAGTTGATTTTCTTTGATTTGCTAATCAGGCCAAATAAAAAGTTGGTAACTATACACTGGCTTTTGAAATTGTACTGGCTTGTGGAATTGGAATTGGTTTTTGGGAGACATCTCTGTCAGAAGGCACACAAGGCCAGGTTTCTCTGCAGGGAGCTCTTCGGAACTGACTTGGCCAGCTCCCTCCACTGACGGAACTCCCCTGAGTGCTGTGCTCTGAGTGAATCTCAGTGAATGAAATGTGATTTAATTGAGTGCCTCTTGAAAAGCTGTCTGAGGACTGTGAGATGTGACTGCTTTGACCGACCCTCCCATTTTCTCTTCCTCAAAATAAGCTGGATTGACAGGATTCAACGGAGACATGAAATTAGTTCTCATTGGCTGATTCAGCAACAAAGCCAGGAAGTGGAATCTGCTAAGTGGAAAATATTCTAAGACTAGGAAGGAGAAATTGTATGAGGCAAGCCTGAACTGCCTGAGAAAGTTTCCCCATTCCTGCAGCTGATAAACTACTTTTGTAACTGGATGAAATGCTGGTCCCAGTGAGGACCCCTTTGGCACAGACACGTTCAGACTGACTGCCAGGTGCAGAGCAGATAGCATTTAGCTAGCACCCTTAATAAAAGTTTTCCAAATAGCTACTGAGGCATTAGCCATTAGGGAAGAATTCAGTGATGGTTTATCCTTAAAAACTTAATAACCACTTCCACCATAGTTATTTCAGACTTTAAAACAAAAATCAGGTGAGATGAAACTGTCTGAAAGGGAATGTTGACATTCTCTTCCATTTCCTTGTGGCGCTGCAGCTGTGCAGCCTGAGACTCTAATAAAGCCAATTCTGCTCCGAAGATCTGCAAAATGAGGAATTGGGATGTTCTCTTTGTATTTACATGTTAATTTGGGAGGACCTACCCTATTTTTTCCCTGCTGCAACTGAGCACTTTTTCATTAAAGGAAGAGAAAGTGGATCTGCTTTCTCCTCTGGTAACTGGAACGGAGAAGATGAGGCTGAAGGAAGATTTCAGATTTACCGAAGGGAAGGTGAGCTGGCATCTCTTCTGCCCCAGTACATTCCAAACTGTAGGCATTTGCCCTCCCACTCCATCACCTAATAATGAAGCCAGGCAGTACATCAAGACCTCAGATAAAAGGCCCATTGGGCATGCCTGTGATTAAAGCTGATTAGCTGAAGTCACTGGGAATTTTGAGTCCAAGATCAGTGGTGAATCAAATCCAATTTGCATAAACTACGAAGTGCTTCATTAAGGCTAATCATTTTCTTCTGTCCTTTGGTAATACATCTCCTTCTATGGGGTTCATTTAGATTAAGCTTGAGGATGTTGCCTTTAGCTTCCTCAACATTGTTAAGATCCCTTTAGCGATGCTCTTTGGCCTCATCTTCCAGGACAGTACCTGTCTGGGGCCCTGCCTCAGAGCTGCATGCTTAAGCAAGCTTCCTGGAAATTTAATGATTTATTAGGGTCCATGTGCCAGCGGCCAAGACTCATGTGATAACGAAGTGTACGTCTTTTAAAGTACCAGGAGCACAAACCATGCTTGTTTAAACTGATCAAGTACTCAGGCCACATAGTGCATTGTGTTGAGCCAACTTGATCATTAGCTAATTTTGCATACCCTTCTTGAAATGAGTCTATTTATACCCAGGAAAATTGACCAGCTTTAACCTTCCAGAACTCATGTGCAGATCATTCTTCCTTTGCAATCACTTGTGAGAATGATGAGATGCTGGTCGTTTTGCCCGAAAGCATTATTTCTTCATATTTCCTGTCATTTGTACACTCTGCTCCCTGTGCCTGAAGCACCTTCTCCTCCCCTCCTATAGCCCTCTGTGCTTGTGCCTATTGAAACATTTATCACACTGCAATACAAATCCGTTTTTACTTATTTATCTCTTCTTCTCCTTGGAAATAGGAATTTCATACCTAGCCCACAGCTGATAGTAAATGTATATTGAGTAAAAGTGAATTATGAGATGGTAGCTATAATAGCAGCCTATTAAAAGAATGATGTTGATCTCTGTATATTGGCAGGTAAAGATGGCTATCACATATTTCATAGTATAGCTATTGGAAAAAAGCAAGCTGAAAAACATTATATATAGGATGATCCCATGTTTGCTAAAAAAAAAAAGTACTTATGCATACATTCATAGAAAAGACAAAAATTGTAAATATGCAGGGGCAGGATCTAGGATGTAAATATAGGGCTTTTACTTTTAACTTTAGAAACTTCTATATTATAATTTTACTTTAAACTTTATAAATTTCCATATTTTAATGTATTAAACTGAGCCTACATTACTATATAAGTTAAAAATCTAATAAATATTAATAGTTTTTAAAACTATAAATTACAGATCCTGGTTTCTAATTATTATTTTGAAAAATACTATATTAATTTTCTAGGGTGGCTATAACAAATTGCCACAAACTGGATTGTAAAGAACAACAGAAATATATTCTCTCATGGTTCTGGAAGTTAGAAATCTGGAATGAAAGTAGAGCTGCATTCTGTTCAGAGTTTCTAGAAAATAATCCTTTGCCTCTTCTCGCCTCTGGTAGTTGTCAGTTAACCTTGGCATTCCTTAACTTTTGGACACATCACTTAAAACTCTGCCTCTGTTTTCACATGGCCTTCTCCATGGTTGGGGCACTAAGTTTCCTCAAGCCATGTGGTGTGGTCAAAAAAAAAAAGAAAGAAAAATTTGTAATTGTAACAAATTTAATATAGTTAAAATTATAAAATTTATAGTTTCAATAAATTTAACATTGTTATAGTTTTTATAAATTTAAAAATTTAATATAGTTTTTGAAATTAAAATATTTATGTTCACATATATTGTTAGTATTTTTTAATTAAGGTAAAATTGACAAAACATTTAATTTTGATAGTTTTAGATATACAACATAATGATTCAATCTTTGTATATTTTATGAAATGATTCTTGCTGTAAGTCTTGTTAATATCCATCACCACATAGTTATAAGTTGTTTTCTTGTGATGAGAACTTTTAAATGTATTCTCTTTGCAACTTTCATGTATGCAACACCATATTAAACTGTAGTCACCGTGCTGTATATTACATCCCATGACTTACTTATTTTATAACTGAAAATTTGTTCCCTTTACCCATTTCTCTCACTTCCTACTCCTTGCCTCTGGCAATCACCAGTTTGTTCACTTGTTTTGGGGTTTTTTCCCCCCTATCATGTGGCATATGGGAAGTTCCCTCACCATGGATCGAACCCATGCCCTCTGCAGTAAAAGCACCAAGTCCTAACCACTGGACTACCTGGGCTCACTTGTTTATTGGCTTTTTGTTTGTTGTTTTTAAATTTTACATATAAGTAGTCAAGGCTATGGTTTTTCTTGTGGTCATGTATGGATGTGAGAGTTGGACTGAGAAGAAGGCTGAGCGCCGAAGAATTGATGCTTTTGAACTGTGGTGTTGGAGAAGGTCCCTTGGACTGCAAGGAAATCCAACCAATCCATTCTGAAGGAGATCAGCCCTGGGATTTCTTTGGAAGGAATGATGCTAAAGCTGAAACTCCAGTACTTTGGCCACCTCATGCAAAGAGTTGACTCATTGGAAAAGACACTGATGCTGGGAGGGATTGGAGGCAGGAGGAGAAGGGGACGACAGAGGATGAGATGGCTGGATGGCATCACTGACTCCATGGACATGAGTCTGAGTGAACTCCGGGAGTTGGTGATGGACAGGGAGGCCTGGTGTACTGCAATTCATGGGGTTGCAAAGAGTCGGACACGACTGAGTGACTGAACTGAACTGAACTGAAAATCATACAATGTTTATCTTTCTCTGATTTCTTTCACTTAGCCGAGTGCCCAAGGTCTATCCATGTTGTTGCAAATGGCAAGATTACATTCTCTTTTGTATGCATGCTGAATCACTTCAGTCGTGTCTCACTCTTTGCAACCCCATGGACAGTAGCCTGCCAGGCTCCTCTGTCCATGGGATTCTTCAGGCTATAATACCGGAGTGGGCTGCCATGCCCTCCTCCAGGGAATCTTCCTGACCCAGGGATTGAACCCACATCTCTTATGTCTCCTGCATTGACAGGTGGGTTCTCTACCACCTGGGGTGTCTCACATTCTCTTTTATGTCAGAATAATTTTCCATTGTGTGTGTGTGTGTGTGTGTGTGTGTGTGTGTGTATATTTTATGTATATTTTTCTTTATCCATTCATCTACCATTGAACATGGCTTGTTTCCATATCTTGGCTATTGTAAATAATGCTGCAGTGAATATGGGCATGCATATGTTTGTTGTAATTAGTGTTATTTATTTTCTTCAGATAAATAGCCAGGAGTGAAACTGCTGGATCCATGGTAGGTCTCTTTTTAGCATTTTGAGGAATCTCCATACTGCTTTCCATAGTGTGTACACCAACTTACATCCCTACCCATGGTGCATGATTGTTCCTTTATCTCCACATTTTGACCAACACTTTTTATCTCTCGTTTCCTTATTTTTTATATTCATTCCACAAATATGATTTGGCCAGCTCTTGTTTGCAAGGAACATAGTGTATCTAAATCCTCTTATAGAAACAATATTAGAACTTACATTTACCAAGCAGGAGATCTGGATATCATTAAAAATTCTATATGGCAATAACATGTATGAACCAGGACAGAAGGCAAGGTTATGGTTAATAGTGTACAAAGTTTATCAGCATTATACCTTTCCCATTGGCAAGTTTCTTCCAAGAAATTGGGTTCTTGAATTTTTTTTTTTTACTAGTGCAACCACAATCTTTAAGGTGGAAAATTTATTGATGTCAACTATCAATTTAGCTTTTTCTCAGCTTGCAGTCAATTATCAATGCTTACTATTCATGCTGTTTTCGTAAAGTATCCTTTTTATAGTGTAGATTTCTGTCCCTTCTCCCAAAGGGCTTAAATACCACATGGAGAAGAAAAGAAAATGCAAGAGGAATTCTGAATCTAATTCATGAGTTTTTTCATTTATGTGGTATTTATGTCGTAGTCAGAAAGTAAGAGCTAAGTTTGAAAATTCAGCAGCTAAAAGAAAATGGTTTTATGTGGCAAATGTACTGCCCCTTCCCAGTCCACTTCTGGGGAAAAGGTTAGTGCATTTCTAGTGTATACAGGACAGCTGTACCATGTCAGGTGGAAGTATGACCTTGCTTTTGTTTTTATTTGGAGATTCAGTATAATTTAAGGAGATCTGCGTGGGTGCCAAGTTGATATTCTGTTTTCACATGACCTTCTCTCTTGTGTTTCTCTGTATTTTCACATAGCTTTCTTAGAAGAACACCAGTCAGTGGATTTGGGTGATGTGATTAGTTCATTTTATGTGTCAATTTCGTTAGGGCATGGTAACAAGTCATCAGCCAAACATTATTCTAGATGTTTAAGTGAAAGTATTTTGTAGATAACATTAACCTTTACATGGATAGATATCAAGTAAAGCAGACTGCCCTCCACAATGTGAGCAAGCCTAATCTGATCAGCTGAAGATCCTAGGAGAAAAAAAAAAAAACTGACAACCCTGAAAGAAGAGAGAAATTCACTAGCAACAAAGGCTTTCAGATTTGAAGTGCAATATCAACTCTTTCCTGTATCTCTAGCCTGCTGGTCTACCCTGCAGACTTTGGATTTGTCAGCTTCCACAATCTCATGAGCCAGTTCCTTAACATAGATATCTACCTTATCTGTCTTTCTATCTGCTTATCTATACCTATTATTAATCCATTCTATTTGTTCATTGTCTCTGTGAGGGTTCCTTGGCTAGGAAAAGTTGGGGGGAGACTTCTAATGAGGGGCAAATGGGTCTGATTCCAAAGCTACTGCTAACAGAATCTCAAGGAGATCCAACCAGTCCATTCTGAAGATCAGTCCTGGGATTTCTTTGGAAAGAATGATGCTACAGCTGAAACTCCAGTACTTTGGCCACCTCATGCGAAGAGTTGACTCAATGGAAAAGACCCTGATGCTGGGAGGGATTGGGGGCAGGAGGAGAAGGGGATGACAGAGGATGAGATGGCTGGATGGCATCACTGACTCGATGGACGTGTGTCTGAGTGAACTCTGGGAGTTGGTGATGGACAGGGAGGCCTGGCGTGCTGCAATTCATGGGGTCACAAAGAGTCGGACACGACTGAGCAACTGAACTGAGCTGAACTGAACAGAATCTCACATTTCCCCTAGTATCCCCAAATGTGAGTCATTTATTGATGTTGAGATTTTGGGGAGTTCCCTGGTGGTCCAGTGGTTAAGTGGTTGAGAATCTGCTTGCCAATGCAGGGGACATGGGTTCAATTCCTGGTTTAGGAGCATCCCACAGGCTGCAGAGCAAATGAGCTCTTGTGCTCTGGAGCCTGTAAGCCGCAACTGCTGGAGACCGGCATGTAGAGTGTGCTCTACAGCAAGAGACACTGCTGCAGTGAGAAGCCTGCACACCACAGTGAAGAGTAGCCGCTGCTCGCTGCAGCTGGAGAAAGCCTGCATGTAGCATCAAAGACCCAGCACAGCCAAAGATAAAATTAAATTAAAAAAAATAAACTTTGGTTGTTAGTACAAATTGTACATAACACTTGTTTAGATGTCCTAGTGTTTAGGAGGGGAAGATCTTGTCATAATGTAAGCAAAAAAAAAAAAATATATATATATATATATATATATATATATATATATATATGATGGCCTTATCTTCTTTCCCCAAAGGTTGAACATCACCACCACCTCAGGAAAAGGAAGTTTGGCCCAGAGCTGGATAGGAGAAGTAGACAGAGAGTGGCTGGCTGCACTCAAAAAGGTGTTCTGCCTTTCCTCACACAATCCTTCTCACCTGGTTTGGCTCACACCAAATCTTTGAGGCTTCCTAAACTTGAATGGATTTTTTCTTTCTACTCCAGGTTCTCCTTGGAGACCATCCATCTTTCTCGTCTCTTTCACAGCGAGCTTCTTGAGTCAGTATCTCCAACATATTCCCCCCTCACATCCTTCCATACTGACTCCAGGGTTTTGTCCTCATACCACAGAGGCTACACTCATCAAGATACCTGGTGAGCTCCACATTGCCAGATTCAAAGGTCACTTCCATATTCTTATCTTCCTTCATGTCTCTCTGGGCTTAATGACTTTGAAATGTATTTTCTTTGGGCTTCTGTTGAGTAGAGTTAAAATGGGGTTTCCTTCTACATCATTCCCTGATGCTGCTGCTGCTAAGTCACTTCAGTTGTGTCCGACTCTGTGTGACCCCACAGATGGCAGCCCACCTGGCTCCCCGATCCCTGGGATTCCCTAGGCAAGAATACTGGAGTGGGTTGCCATTTCCTTCTCCAACATCATTCCCTATTCCTTCTCAAATATCTTTATTGGTATTTCTGCTCTTAACCTTGAAAATTTAGAGTATTTGAAAGCTCGTCCTGTGGTCAATCTCATTATGTCACGCAAATAATCTACAGGTCTGTGGCTTTAAATACGATCCATATGCCTCACCAGTCTACATTTTCAGTACTGACCTTTGCCTTGAAATCCAGGCTTGTATTAATATATCCAGTTGCCTTCTTCATACTTCACCATTTGTTCTCTCTTTTAAAAATGTAATCCTTGATCTTTTCACAGCTAGTTCCTTCTTGTTATTTAAATCTCAACTTATATGGTTATAAACTTTATCAACTCTCTGTCATCTATTACCAGTAATATCACTTGATTTTAATTCTATGTATAGTTTATACCAGCATCTGATATCTTTCTTGTTTGTTTACTTATTAATTTGTGTTTTCCTGTCCATAACTTTAAAAATTCCCTGAGATTGCAAGAGTACCTGACACAGACTAGGAGCTGAATAAATATTTTTTGAATGACTTGATTGAAAGATTATCACTTAAAGCTCACAATTTAGCATTTAAATTTCTAATGCCGTATGATATTTTTGCTGTTACTTATATATTTATCTGAACATCTATAGATTTTCTATTCCTTTAAAGGAGAGGTTAGGTCCAAATAGTGCATGGCAAATGTTCCTACTTTCAGACGAAACCCTCTGTGACCACAAAGAGATGAAGTCTAGCAAGAAAAGCCACCAGCTGCAAATTACATACTCCCTGTCCAGCCCACTTGGTTTCTGTCATTAACTTCCTGCTTCCACTGACAATCCTCTTCTTTTGACACATCTGTCATAGAGATTGTCTTTCCCAATGTAGGTTTACTTTCTGTCACTTCCTTTGACTGATGTTTGCAGTTAGAGTGACCAGCTTCTAGCCCCTTGGTTGCTCCCTTTTGCAGGTGAGTGAAGCTAGAAGCAGGAGCAATATCTTATGCTTATTTTTCTTGGCATTTATCTTTATTTCTCCTTACTTTTGCAGGATAATTTTAATGGATATTAAGTTCTAGATTGGTGGTTTCTTCTTTCAACACTAAACAGTTCATACTGCTCTACTTTGTGTGGTGTCTGATTAGAACTCCATGGTAATTCTTATTCTTGTTCCTCTATAAGTAGAGATGCTCTTTGGTTAATGGTTTTATTTTTTTATCCTTCTACTTTTGTTCAAGATTTTCTCTATCTCTGATTTTCTGCGATGTGACTATGATATGCCTAGGGGTGGGTGTGTGTGTCTGTGAATATTATATGAGTATTTTATATATTTATAAAATATTTATAAATATTTATAAATTTATCCTGCCTCATGATCTTTGAGCCTCCTGTGTCTGTGGGTTGTCATCATTCATTTTGGAATTGTTAGCCAATATTACTTCAAGTATTTATCCTGCTCTGGTTTTCTTCTCCCTCTGGTATTTTGATTATTATATACTATACATTTTGAAATTTTCTTACAGTTTTTGGATGTATTCTATTTTTTCTTTTCATCCTCTTTTCTCTTTATATTTCAGTCTTGGAGCTATCTGCTGACCTATCTTCAAGCTCACTGATTCTTCAGCTCTGTCCAGTCTACTAGTAAGCCCATCAAAAGCATGCTTCATTTCTGTTACAGTGTTTGTGATTTCTAACAATTCTCTTTGATTCTTTCTTAGTTTCCATCTTTCTGCTTATATCATCCATTTGTTCTTGCATGTCGTCCACTGTTTTCTTTTTTTAGTATGTTAATCATAGTTATTTAAGATTCCAGTCTAGGCCTGATAAAATCAACATCTGTGTCACACTGGAATCTGATCTTGATGCTCGCTTTATCTCTTCAGAGTGTGTTCTTTTTATCTTGTATTTTTGCTGTTGAAAGCTGAACATGATGTATTGAGTAATAGGAACTGAAGTAAATAGACCTAGTATAAATTTTTATATTAATTTGGCTAGCAGTCGGAGTATACTTATGTTGTAGCTATTGATACCAGAGGCTCTAACTTTTCTATTATCTTTGTTTTTGTCTCTGTTGTCCTTGGGGTTTCACTAAAAATTTCTTCTTAAACTGTCTGAGTGTTATAGTTACAGTTTTTTCAGCTGAATTCACCTTATTATACTAGAATCCTTTTAGTGGTGGTAAGGAAAGCAGGAAGCGATAGTATTTTATAATCTTATTATTAAATCTCAGTCTTTCAGTGACCTGGGGCCCTGGGCTATGACCTTCATGTATGTTTCTTAACTTCCTTTTCCCAACCTTTGAATGAGATGAAAGCTTGAAGGGGAGGAATGCCCTTCTTCTGGATGGGATAAAGCTCTAGAAAGTAGGTCTTTGTTACAGAAGGCACTCTGGCATATTTCACAGTGCTTATGTTTGGCCCTCCCTTGCCATAACCACGAGGTCCTTTTTCTTGGCTCTTCACTGATGGGAAGAAACTGGTAAGGTTTCTGGAGTTGAAATTCATGCAAGTATAAGGGCTTCCTAAGACCCTGCAGTCCCAGGATTTTCTCACTCTCGTGCTAGTCCATATTCTGCCTCCAGCAATTCATCAAAGTTCAGTTCACTTCAGTTGCTCAGTCCTGTCTGACTCTTTGCAACCCCATGGACTGACAGTACCACGCCAGGCCTCCCTGTCCATCACCAACTCCTGGAGTTTACTCAAACTCATGTCCATTGAGTCAGTGATGCCATCCAACCATGTCATCCTCTGTCGTCCCCTTCTCCCACCTTCAATCTTTTCCAGCATCAGGGTCTTTTCAAATGTGTCAGTTCTTTGCATCAGGTGGTCAAAGTATTGGAGTTTTAGCTTCAGCATCAGTCCTTCCAATGGATATTCAGGACTGATTTCCTTTAGGATGGAAGGTTGGATCTCCTTGCAGTCCAAGGGACTCTCAAGAGTCTTCTCCAACACCACAGTTCAAAAGCATCAGTTCTTTGGTGCTCAGCTTTTTTTATAGTCCAACTCTCACATCCATACATGACTACTAGAAAAACCATAGCTTTGACTGATGGACCTTTGTTGGCAAAGTAATTCTGCTTTTTAATATGCTGTCTAGGTTGATCATAGCTTTTCTTCCAAGAAGCAAGCATTTTTAAATTTCATGGCTGCAGTCACCATCTGTAGTGATTTTGAGCCCCCCCCAAATAAAGTCTCCCACTGTTTCCATTGTTTCCCCATCTATTTGCTATGAAGTGATGGAACTGAATGCCATGATCTTGTTTTTTTTTTTTTTGAGTTTTAAGCCAGCTTTTTCACTCTCCTCTTTTACTTTCATCAAGAGACTCTTTAGTTCTTCTTCACATTCTGCCAAAAGGGTGGTGTCATCTGCATATCTGAGGTTATTGATGTCTCTCCCAGCAATCTTGATTCCAGCTTGTCCTTTATCCAGTCCAGCATTTCTCATGATGTACACTGCATATAAGTTAAATAAGCAGGGTGACAATATACAGCCTTGATGTTCTCCTTTCTCAATTTGGAACCAGTCCATTGTTCCAAAATTCATCAAAAGTACTGTATAAATGTTACTACCAGTTTATGGCCCAGTGGCTTCCACTTCAGTTCTCAGCTGTGGCTCTCCAGGATATCCAAGAAAAGTTAATGATTATCAATTTAACATTTTATTTGCCTTAGGTCCATCTAGTCAAGGCTATGGTTTTTCCAGTGGTCATGTATGGATGTGAGAGTCGGACTGTAAAGAAGGCTGAGCCCTGAAGAATTGGTGCTTTTACCTGTGGTGTTGGAGAAGACTCTTGAGAGTCCCTTGGACTGCAAGGAGATCCAACTAGTCCATTCTGAAGGAGATCGGCCCTGGGATTTCTTTGGAAGGAATGATGCTGAGGCTGAAACTCCAGTACTTTGGCCACCTCATGCGAAGAGTTGACTCACTGGAAAAGACCCTGATGCTGGGAGGGATTGTGGGCAGGAGGAGAAGGGGACGACCGAGGATGAGATGGCTGGATGGCATCACTGACTCCATGGGCGCGTCGCAAAAAGTTGGACACGACTGAGCGAATGAACTGAAGGGTGGAAGTGATGATTTCCAAGCTTTTCAGACATTGAATCCCAAACTGGAAGCCTAGGTATCTTTTACATTACCTCGTGCTGTGCTCTACAGGAATTGGCACACCATGTCTTTGCTTGTGTTTCCGCCAGTCTACCGGCCCCGTTTCCCCACCACTTCCCACAGCTGCAGAGGACACTTTTTGCCAAGGGAAAAGAGTTGGGGTTTTGGTATGCTGTATTTTAATGGGTGCCAATCACTTAAATATAGGCACTAATTTGGTACTTAGAGTGAATGATGGATGACAGCCAAGACCAAGTGGGATTTTCCCACTCAGCTTCTTGTTTCCTTGTGCCAGAGGTGTATATTCATGCTATTGCAAAAGCAAAAAAGGGAAAAAATTCAATAAAAAATCTACACTTGTCTGTTGGGCTCAGAAAAGGCAATGGCACCCCACTCCAGTACTCTTGCCTGGAAAATCCCATGGACAGAGGAGCCTGGTAGGCTGCAGTTCATGGGGTCGCTAAGAGTCGGACACGATGGAGCGACCTCACTTTTATTTTTCACTTTCATGCGTTGGAGAAGGAAATGGCAACCCACTCCAGTGTTCTTGCCTGGAGAATCCCAGGGACAGGGGAGCCTGGTGGGCTGCCGTCTATGGGGTCGCACAGAGTCGGACACGACTGAAGCGACTTAGCAGCAGCAGCAGCAGCAGCAGCAGTCTATTGGGCTGAAGCCTCAGCTTACTCAGGACAGGTCATTTCTGGTGTCTCAGGTATACAGAATCTTCTCTGAGGTGTGATCTCTGAGATTTAGAAACACTCCGAAGATTCAGTTTTCTTATTTATAGTTTGCTTCTTGCTCAGTGGTAATACTTTTCCCTCTTTCTTTCCTTCTTTCCTTTTTTCCTTCCCCCCTTCTTCCTTTCCCCTTTTAATATTAGTACTTAGCATGTTTATGTAAAGTTAAATGTTTTACTTGTTAGTGTTGGCTATTAACAGGGTAGGACAATTTAGCTGAAGACAACTGCTGGTAAATCTTTTCAATACTGATTTGAAATGCAAATTAATATAAGCAATTACCAGATACTATACATAGTTTTTAAATGGAAGGTTTTAAATGACATTTCCCTGGCAATCTGTGTAAATCTCAAAGATTAGGCATTCTCTTTGTTCATAAATAAATATGCATCCAAAGCCCAATTTGAGGTTGCCATCCCATAATCATTCTTAATTGTAGCCAACTCTGAAATAAAGATGGCCTTTTCAAATAACAGCTACCTAAACAATTTCTTCCTATTTGAGAACATGTTTGTAAAGAGAAGAGAGATACCTTATGTGTTGGCCTTAGGATCTGATGGCCTCAGATGATGAAGATTAAAATGATATTTTAGGGAGATGGATATTTTTTCCTCAGTCAGAGAAAGGGAACTAACATTTATTGAGTCTTTTCTGTGTTGAACACTTTATATTCATTCAATATTCAATGAATATTGCGTCAAATATGCAGATGATATCTCTTTAATGGCAGAAAAAGAAGAACCAAAGAGCCTCTTGAGGAGAATGAAAGAAGACAGTGAAAAAGGTGGCTTGAAACTCAAAGTAATAATAAAAAAAAACTAAGATCATGACATCCTGTCCCATCACTTCATGGCAGGAAGAAAGGGAAAAAGTGGAAGTGGTGACAGATTTTATTTTCTTGAGCTCCAAAATCACTGCAGATGGTGACTGCAGCCATGAAATTAAAAGATGTTTGTTCCTTGGAAGAAAAGCTATGAGAAACCTAGACAGTATATTGAAAAGCAGAGACATCACTTTGCCGACAAAGATCCACATAGTCAAGCTATGGTTTTTCCAGTAGTCATATCAAACATGAGAGCTGGACCATAAAGAAGGCTGAGCACCTAAGAATTTATGTTTTCTAACTGTGGTGCTGGAGAAGACTGTTGAGAGTCCCTTGGACAGCAAGGAGATCTAACCAGTCAATAGTAAAGGAAATCAACCCTGAATATTCATTAGAAGGACTGATGCTGAATCTGAAGCTCTAATACTTTGACTACCCGATGCAAAGAGCCGACTCATTGGAAAAGACCCTGATGCTGGGGAACATGTGCATACCTGTGGTGGATTCATGTTGATGTGTGGCAAAACCAATAATATTGTAAAGTAATTAACCTCCAATTAAAATAAATAAATTTTTTTTTAAAAAAGAAAAAAAAAACATAAACTTACAGACTGAACCACACAAATTACACTTAGGAATCCATTAAAGATACCAGTCATTGACTAAAAAAAAAAAAGACCCTGATGCTGGCAAAGATTTAAGACAAAAGGAGAAGGGGACAGCAGAGGGTAAAAGAGGGTTAGATAGCATCACCAACTCAATGGACATGAATTTGAGCAAACTCTGGCAGATAGTGGAAAACAGAGGAGCCTGGCATGCTGTAGTCCATGGGATCCCAAAAAGCAGAACATGACCTAACAACTGAACAACAACAGCAACAACCACCACCATATTCTGGCCATATATTTTAATTGCTGGGGATGCAATGGGAGTAGGACAGGAAAGAGATCCTTCTGTCATGGGTCTTATGGGAACTTAAAATGAATCCAGAGAATGATAAGTACCCTGATGTGGGATTGAGAATGGCTTGGTGAAGAGAGGGTGCCCATCTGATAGAGCGAAACATGCAAGGCCTTTTTGAAAAGGTGACATTTACATTGAGTTATTGAAGAGTCAACCAGCTACTCATTTTATAATTTTCACAACTTGAGACAAAGGTAACATTATTTCAGCTGGTACAGGCAAAGAAATGAATTGCTTAACTAGGTTAAGTCATTTAAAGTCACACAGACTTCAAATCCTATTCCAATTGCCTTCCTGCCCACTACAGCCCATAGGTCTTTGCTCACCAATTGCCTCAGATTTGGGCAGAAACAAGATCTTTGTTTACCTAATCTTTAAGTTTTCATGGAACAGAGAATTTTCTAATAAAACTAACCTCCAGTCATCTCTTTTCTCAATAAGAATATTAAAAAGCAAAAAAAGACCACTTAATTTTCATGAGAAATATTTTAATAACAAAATAGTTAAAAGGATATTTCCTGAGATTTAAGGATGTTACTTCGAGTTGAATATAGTTAACTTTATGAAACACACATTATTTTGTCTCCCTCTCTTTTTTTTTAAACTTATTTCACAGAGAATCACAAAATAAAAGACTGCTTGAGAACTGATGGACTCAGTGACCCGCAGGTTTACCTCCAGCCTTGAGGCCTTGGGTTGATACAAACTCCATACTCTTGCTGTTGGAGATGCTCTTCACCGAGGATAGAAACTTGCTTCTAATTGAATCAGTCCAGCAAAGGGCAGGCAGGTCATCCTGACCTAAATGTTTCCAGTCCGAGTGTTTTCCTTTGAAATGTTTATCTATTTAGGGAAAAGAAGATGATGCATTTTCTGTTCATTAAAAAGTTCAAACATGCCTTAAAGCTCTTTACAAAATAATCCACAAACTGGTTTTCCGTGGGAAGTTGTTCATAATGACTTGAATAAATTAAGAGATTAGATTCATTACTTTCCCTGTTAAATATATGGTTAGAAATGACTGTTTGACTTGTGTTAATAGAAGTGTGTGTGTATGTGTGTGTGTGTGTTTCTTTGTCATGAATATTCAAGTATTGATCAGTTTACAATAGTGATGTATCTGTATTTCTTTTTCTAACCATGAACAGAAGCGCAACTAGGAAATATAAAAGAATAAATACTATTTAAAAGCATATTGAAAACATAATGATAATTACAGAGGCAATAATTGTATGCCAGAGCATCAGTTGCATCCTTGAGGCCATTTCTACGTTTCAAGTACCTCATTATATCAGTTGTACTAGAGTTCATCTCACAGAGAGATAGGATAAGAAGTATTGGGCTCAAGGATCAATTGAAATATCAGTTCTGTACATAAGTAAAAATAGCAACGATACAAGCTGAATGCCTGGCTCTTTTCCTTTTTTGTCAATATAGCTATTACTACTTTTCCACTATTTTATCTCCCTTTCTTAGGCTTAATAGCATGAGCTAAATACCATTGATTTCACAAAGAAATTGAAGGGATAAAGAGAAATACAAGTTATTAAAAACGTACCGGGGTGGGAGATGGGAGGGAGCTTCAAAGACTAGGTTGCAGGGGTGGGGGCATGTGTATACCTATGGCTGATTTATGTTGATGTCTGGCAGAAACCACACAGCATTGTAAAGCAATTATTCTCCAATTAAAAATAAATACATTTTGAAAAATACCTAGAAAAATGTACCAGACACAAATGAATGCATTCTAATTTAATAAGAAATTAGAGTTAGTTTGAAGCCTTTCCTATGATTGATGTTTAATATATACATACACATATATATGTATGCATTTTTAATTTCAAAAGAAGTTAATAATGGTAGAAGGAACAAGTAGGAAACATATAAAGACACTAAGTCACCTGTAATCCCACTACCAAGTTCAACACTGTGTTTTTCTCAATTCCTTCTGTCTTTCAGTTCAGTTCAGTTCAGTTCAGTCGCTTAGTCATGTCTGACTCTTTGCGACCCCATGAATCGCAGCACACCAGGCCTCCCTGTCCATCACCAACTCCCGGAGTTCACTCAGACTCATGTCCATCGAGTCAGTGATGTCATCCAGCCATCTCATCCTCTGTCGTCCCCTTCTCCTCCTGCCCCCAATCCCTCCCAGCATGAGTCTTTTCCAATGAGTCAACTCTTCGCATGAGGTGGCCAAAGTACTGGAGCTTCAGCTTTAGCATCATTCCTTCCAAAGAAATCCCAGGGTTGATCTCTTTCAGAATGGACTGGTTGGATCTCCTTGCAGTCCAAGGGACTCTCAAGAGTCTTCTCCAACACCACAGTTCAAAAGCATCAATTCTTCGGTGCTCAGCCTTCTTCACAGTCCAACTCTCACATCCATACATGACCACAGGAAAAACCATAGCCTTAACTAGATGGACCTTAGTCAGCAAAGTAATGTCTCTGCTTTTGAATTTGCTATCTAGGTTGGTCATAACTTTTTCTCCAAGGAGTAAGCGTCTTTTAATTTCATGGCTGCAGTCACCATCTGCAGTGATTTTGGAGCCCCAAAAAATAAAGTCTGACACTGTTTCTATTGTTTCCCCATCTATTTCCCATGAAGTGATGGGACCAGATGCCATGATCTTCGTTTTCTGAATGTTGAGCTTTAAGCCAACTTTTTCACTCTCCTCTCCACTTTCATCAAGAGGCTTTTTAGCTCCTCTTCACTTTCTGCCATAAGGGTGGTGTCATCTGCATATCTGAGGTTATTGATATTTCTCCCAGCAATCTTGATTCCAGCTTGTGTTTCTTCCAGCCCAGCATTTCTCATGATGTACTCTGCATGTCTTTAATATGTATATATTTATTATTATTTATTAAAGATGTCGTTATTAAAACAGAATTATAATGTGTACATAATTTTCTACCCTTTAATATTATGAGGCCTTTTATATGATAAGAAATATTTCTTATATATATGCTTTCTATGATGTCCTAATGTTTTAGCACATGGATATTAAACTTTTTCTAATTAGTCTTAGACATTAGGGCTAGTCTTAGACATTAAGGCTTCCCTTGTGGCTCACCTGGTAAAGAATCCTCCCACAAACGGGAGACCTGGGTTCAATCCCTAGATTGGGACGATCCCCTGAAGAAGGGAAAGGCTACCCATTTCAGTATTCTGGCCTAAATAATTTTATGGACTGTATAGGCCATGTGATCGCAAAGAGTCGGACATGACTGAGTGACTTTCACTTAGATATTAAGGTTATTTTCATTTCTTCCTTTTAAAAATTAATTCTGCAGTGAACATGAGCAAAGATTACTTTGTTTGAAACTTTGAAATATTTTCTTAGATTAGATTTCCATAAGCAGAATTGCTATATTAAAGAATTTAAACCCTGCTAAGAGTTTTTATAGCAGAAATGTAGAAGTAATCTGCTGGTGTGGTTTAGTAATTCCCACTTCTGTGTACCTTTACTCTTACTGGTATTATGTCTGAAAAAATGAGTTTGATATCTTGATAGATTTAAGAAACTCATTATTCTATTAATTTAAATTTCTTTCCTTTTTGTCTTTTTTAGTGAGATTCATTTGTGCATTTATTCACAAAAATTTCCACGAAACATCATATTGGCAGAACTGGCTTCAGTGGCATGTGCCCTGTACGTTTGTGTGAGTCCCCAGAGCTCAGAAGGACCCTGTGCTTGGTATATGCTCTGCTGTCACTGTCTTCCCTGGTGGGCTTCCCTGGCTCAGATGCCTGCAATGCAGGAAACTCGGGTTCGATCCTTGGGTTGGGAAGATCCCTTGGAGAAAGGAATGGCAACCGACTCCAGTGTTTTTTCCTGAAGAATCCCATGGACAGAAAGAGCCTGGTGGGCTGTAGTCCATGGGATCACAAAGAGTCGGACGTGACTGAGTGACTAAGTATGCACGCTTGTCACCGTCTTGGAATTTCATCTTTGAACTTATGTTTTGTAAGTGAAGTCTGATGGCACAATGAATAAAAGAAGAAAGATGTGCAATATGTGTATCGACTCTTCCCCATCACTCCATCTGCACATAGTCTGTGATGTTCCATGAGCACAGAGTTCAGGAGGCCCCAAGATGCATAGAAGTTCAGGGAGACTCAAAGTGAGTACAAGGTAAACACCATACCCCTGTAATCGAGTAACTAGGGTAGGTGGTAACAGCTTCAAGTGGCCATGCTTTTTGTTTATACCAGGACTTTCTTCCAATGGAGAAAGTAGGTAAAAATTTTCTGAGAAACATGAGCAACCAAGAAACCCTATCATATCCTTTATCAGTCACATTGCTTTCTTGTATATGCCAACCACTTACACTGAAAATGGTGACACGGAAGGAAAGAAAAAGATAAGACAACCTGTGGTGGTTTTTTTCCCCATTAGTCCTTTTTGGTTCATGATAGGGAAGAGACTACTGGGACCTAAAGCAGGAGAGTAGACAGAACCTTGGGATGAAATCATGGCTGCATAGTGTTATTCATCCAGTATCCATAAAACTGTTTTTGATTCGGCTACCTGATAAGAATGGAAAAGAACATGTCTGTGAACACAGTGGGGATGTACTAGAGACTATGTTAAAAATCTGTTCTGGTGATGATATCACACCTGGTGCTTTACTGCAGTTGAGGCTCCTACTTAACTGTCATATACTATGCTCCAGACTGCTATGTGCAAGAAATAGAACAGTGCATTGAATGGGAACATAATGGACCATCACACCGGAATCCTTTAGGTCTTTGAGGATGATGCTCATGTCTGCTATTCTACCTAAAATGAAATATATTTTTATATACTATCTAATTGAGAGTACAGAGCATCAATTAGGGGGTTCTGCTTTCCCTTCACTTTATTGTTTAGTTACTCAGCCATGTCTGATTCTTTTGTGACCCCAAGAATGATAGCCTGCCAGTCTCCTCAGTCCATGGGATTTTCCAAGGAAGAATACTGGAGTGGGTTGCCATTTCCATCTCCATTACCTTCACTAGTATAGTGGTTTTATTCATTAGGCTCAAAAGTGCCTAGTGACTACAAGGAGATCAAACCAGCCGATCCTAAAGGAAATTAACCCTGAATATTCATTGGAAGGACTGATGCTGAAGCTGAAGCTCCAATACTTTGGCTATCTGATGTGAAGAGCTGATTCATTGGAAAAGACCTTGATGCTGGGAAATATTGAGGGTAGGAGAAGGAGGGGGTGGCAGAGGATGAGATGGTTGGATAGTATGACCGAATCAATGGACATGAATTTGAACAAACTCTGGGAGAAGTGAAGGACACGGAAGCCTGGCATGCTGCAGTCCGTGGGGACACGACTTAGTGACTGCATGACATCAAAAGCACCTGCCTGAGGGTAATGTCCGTGTTTGAAATGGCTAGTCTGATTAGACACTTGGAAACTGAGAAGACACACTGGGTATGTCTGTGGACTCAGTGGACTCAGTGTACAATGACGTTTGGCCAGAAATCCATTTATTGCTCAATTTCCACATACCCTTAGCTTTGTGTCTTCACATATTAGTGTCTGGTTTTAATATTTGGGAAGTATTCCTTTCTCCCAAATTTTCTATAAGTTTGTGTAAAATTGATATTATTTCTTCCTTAATTGTTTGGCAGAATTTGCCAGTAAAGCCACTGGCAAATGAAAAAATTTAAACAATAAATTTAATTTCTTTAACTGATATAGAATTATTGAGATAATGTGAAATAGCTGGATAGCCCCTTCCTCTAGTTATGGTCAACCAAGTGAACAGTCACGGGTCAATTAGCAGAAAGTGTGGGGGAATCACTGCATTATATTTTGGCTATGATGTTGCAAGGCCCTTCCTCAGCGGGAACCAGCTCTCTCTCAGTGCATGAGTTCTGGGCCAGAGAGCTGGCTTAGGTCTGGAAATGAGGCAAGAGATTGTGACTTTTCTTGGAGGCCTGATCTCAGCCTTCCCCTCGACCCTTCTCTATCACTGTTGATTATGTTATGCAGTATTCTTGTTGGCTCTTTAACTATCTTGCCTTTAGGGATACATATGAAATGTGTGTATGCCATATCCATAGATCACTTTTGAGCAGGCTTCCCTGGATGCCCTTCCAACTTGCTCCCCATTTTGGATAGTTATTTCCTCTTTGTCTCTGATGGTTAAGTGATATCTTTTGGCTTTTCCTACTTAGGGTTCTGTACTGTTGCTGAATAGTTCAGATTCTGCAGTAGTTTCTCTATTAGTACTGATTGCCAGAGAACCACACCTGAACTTCTGAATTTTCCAATGATGCTGGTGACCCCTCACCTGATCCTCCCTTATTGCCTTGGCAAGGGGAATGCTCCTGGCTGTTTCTAGACATGTAGTCAGCTGGTGAATTTTATGATCTTATATAAGAGTTCTGTTGATTTCTACCTTCACAGTCTGTCACAGAAATTTGGGCATACATTTGATGTGAAAAGCCATCCCATCAGTGTATTTAAGCCAACTTAAGAATCCCTTCCCATGGTACTGAATTGACAGACAGTGAGTGAGTCTGCTAGTAAAAAAAATTCTCCCTTAAACAACTTTATATTCTTCATCCGCAGTAGATCTACCGGTACCAGCTGTCTTGGGAAGGTTTCTAGAAGAATGAGATTCTTGTGGAAGTTATTTACAGAGGGAGAAACTATTCTCTGGAGAAATTTGTAAGAGAATGAGGGAAACATCTTAGAGCAAAAGAAGCCAAGCAAAGGTGTTTCAGGAGAAACGTCTTTGGCCTAGCTTTGGCCTCTTCCCATGGTAGTCAAATTCACATTCCCATGGGAGTATGAAATGTTGCTATAGAAGGTATCCTTCCAAAAGACAAGGGCTTTTTTTTTTTTTTCTAACACCCTTATATCAGGTAAGGGGTAAGGTGTAGTCTCTCAAGAATCTTAAGGCAAAACGACTCTCATCAGCTGAGGATAGGCCTGCTGAAAAGGGTACCAGCAGCTGGGGGATGGGTACTCTGACCCAATTAGGGAATCAAGGTGGTACCAAAACCAGAGTCTGTTTGAATGGATATGCTCTATATACGTGGAAAGAATCTCTGTACTCTGGTTTCAGTAATACCTACATTACAGTCATTTGGGATCTGAGACTAGGACTTTAAAAGGAATGCAATATTTTCTAATTTGGTTTATAATGCATTTCACTGGGTGTGTAAGGACTAAAATGGATATTTCCTACTTTGCAAATAGCTGAGGCATGTGAGATGAAAATCAACATGCAGAT
This sequence comes from Aepyceros melampus, assembly GCA_006408695.1. Taxonomy (NCBI): domain Eukaryota; kingdom Metazoa; phylum Chordata; class Mammalia; order Artiodactyla; family Bovidae; genus Aepyceros; species Aepyceros melampus. The sequence continues at coordinate 18,888 of SJXQ01005536.1, read as the reverse complement.
TTGTGAGGTTAGTGATAATTTTGTGCATCATAAAAATACAATGATTCAAGGATCTCTTTGTCCTAGTTTTTTTTTTTTAATGAGATGTTGAATTGCACAAACATTGAGTATTATATGTGTTTTATTACTAAACATAGTCTGAGGGCAAAACATCTAAGCTCTAAAATAGCCCAAGAATAGCAGGTAAATAATTTTATTCTGCAGTAATTATTGCCTTCTTTCTATGTTTAATCTGTGATTTTTGTGTGTAATTTTAATCCATTCATTGTCCTTGTTGTGCAGTATTCTAGTATATGAATATGAAAACATTTACTTATTCTTTTGTAGATGGACATTTGGGTTGTTTCCAATTTTAGGTTAATACGAATAATCCTCCTGTGAACTTCCTGCACATGTTTATCTAGGGTATACTTTACAAAGGATAGGATGAGACATAGGATAGAGTATCTTGGGTTTTCTAGATAATACCAGACTGTTTTTCAATATAGTTGTGCTTGTTCCTCAGCAGGAAGATTGAGGAAAGGAAGAAAAGGGGGTGACAGAGGATACATAGATAGCATCACCAACTCAATGGACATGAGTTTGAGCAAACTCCAGGAGATTGTGAAGGACAGGGAAGCCTAGTGCATTGCAGTCCATGTGGTCACAAAGAATTGGACGCAACTTAGCAACAGAAAAACAACAACATTTCTCAGCAACACTTGGTGTTGTCAGAATTTTACATTTCTCTACTTGAATGTTCATTGACATCTGATTCTAAAATATGCTTATTATCCATTTGGACTTCTTCTTTCATGAAGTGTCTATTTAAATCTTGCCTGAATATACTGTTTACAAGCCAAGTAGTGTTAAGTGAGCCATGTCTCAATTTCTTCATCTATCGAGTATGGTAGGAAAATCAGACTCCAACATCTTAACAAAATCACACCAACGTGGCTTGCTGCCTCTGTCCAAGGTGGAGAGCTACATTTACCTGAGTCACCTCTCCTCCATGCAGGGTTACTGTGAATCAAAAAAGGAACTTGCATAAGATTTGGAAGGTGGAAGCAGACTGTAGTAGACAGACACAACAATGAACAGACACAGAGGGGTTGAGTGGGTACTAGCCTGTCATTGTTCACTTCCTGCTTTGCAGTCAGCTTACTTTCCAGACAGCTGGTCTTGATAATCAGCAGTGGTCCTCAGTTGCTAACCAGGTACTTGGTCCCAGACCCACAGATGGGGTGATTTTCACAAGAGGCAAAAATTTCCCCAGGGTAGAAGTTTCTGTAGAAGAGCTAGAATCCAGAGAATCTGTGGTTGGCATCTGGTCCCATCACTTCATGGGAAATAGGTGGGGAAACAGTAGAAACAGTGTCAGACTTTATTTTTTTGGGCTTCAAAATCACTGCAGATGGTGACTGCAGCCATGAAATTAAAAGACGCTTACTCCTTGGAAGGAAAGTTATGACCAACCTAGATAGTATATTCAAAAGCAGAGACATTACTTTTCTGACTAAGGTCCATCTAGTCAAGGTTATGGTTTTTCATGTGGTCATGTATGGATGTGAGAGTTGGACTGTGAAGAAGCTGAGGGCCGAAGAATTGATGCTTTTGAACTGTGGTGTTGGAGAAGACTCTTGAGGGTCCCTTGGACTGCCAGGAGATCCAACCAGTCCATTGTGAAGGAGATCAACCCTGGGATTTCTTTGGAAGGAATGATGCTAAAACTGAAGCTCCAGTACTTTGGCCACCTCATGCGAAGTGTTGACTCATTGGAAAAGACCCTGATGCTGGGAGGGATTGGGGGCAGGAGGAGAAGGGGACGACAGAGGATGAGATGGCTGGATGGCATCACGGACTCAATGGATGTGAGTCTGAGTGAACTCTGGGAGTTGGTGATGGACAGGGAGGCCTGGTGTGCTGCGATTCATGGGGTCGCAGAGTCGGACATGACTGAGCGACTGAACTGAACTGAACTGAACTGTGGTTGCTAAATTCCCCTCCTGTCTGAGTTGACTTCCAGATGGCATGGTTAGTGATGATTTTCTACTCTATCCTCTTATTTCTCCTTCCAGACCTTCATTTGCCCAGCTTCTACCACATCTATGTAAACCTTCATTCCTATATAAAACCCCTCATTGTAATACCTGTAGTAGTAGTTCTCATATCTTGATTTAACTCTGACTGATAGAATAGTTTCAACAGTGCAATAAAATAAACATGCAAAAGTTCTTTCAAAGCTCTAAATTGCTATTCAAATGTAATTACTGGGTTGAGCCAAGTAATGGATTACTGATTTTCTTATATAGAGGAACAATTTGGTGACATTTAAAGCAAGCCAGCATAGGCTGTATGGGCAGCGTGCTTCACAAAAACATTTTATTCTGTCATTTGTCTGACTTAGGCACTTGTTTGTTATCACACTGATGCCAAAATACTCCATCTAACTTTCCTTTTCAACCAGATTGCTTAGGAAGTGAAAGGTTGTAAAAGAGACCTTAGAGGCATAGAATCGCTGAAACATGTCAAGAGTTCTCAATTAATATTTAAAGTGTAAAATATAGGGAAATATCTAGAGACACATATCAGCAACTCCTGAAAAGATATAGCATAAAAATGAATTTTAAAAATATATCAATATCTTCTACTGCAAATTGCCCTTTTTTTCGCTGCCTCTGTAACACATTAAGATTGAGCCAGGAAGCAGGTCATTTTCAAAACTTGTCAAAATCTCAGATATTTTTGATATTATTTGTCACAGTTTTCTTGAGTCCACTGAGCTAATTTATAGTTTTGAAAATCATAGTTTTCTGGTTAATAGAGCAATAATTTGGTCAGCTAAACAGTAGATTTCAGCAGCTGCTTTCATTACTTAATGGCTAGAATAAAAATAATAGGGCTATTTGACCATTTAAGATTTCAAAACTGATACTTCTGTGATCATAAGGTACCTTAGGGAAGCATAGATAAGACTTTGTGAGCAGAATATTCAAAAGGTAGTTAGGGTGAGAATAGTGAAAGGAGGGTGCTAAATGGCATGACATCATTCTAGTATAGAGTGTCTAAATAATACTCTGTTATTAAAAATCTTTCAGTATCACTTATATCTGATAGTATCTTAGATTTCTCTTTTCTTCTAAAGATATGCTTTTCAGTTAATATAATACTCATGTGCAAGACCTGGTCTGTAACCTAGAGGTGATTCCAGTATAATTTCTGTCACCAAAAAGCAAGCCTATGGCAATGAAGTAGAATAAAAATCTACACAGACTGTAAGAAAGCAGATGAACAAGGTAAAAGAAAAAAGATTTAGAGATTTATGGACATGATTGGGAGACAAATTGAATAGTGAGGACAAAGGAGTCTAAAATGGATTTGAACTTTCTGGTTCACTTTATTTACAAGAGAATGATTGCCACTAGTGGAATTATATTACCCAGGAAATGAGAAGTGAGTTGAAGTACAGATTGCAGCTCTGATTTTGAGTATGCTAGCATCTCGATTAATTTTGCTCAAGAAATCATTTTGGAATTTCTAAGAAGTTGCAAAATTACACACCAAATTCAGGAGAAAGGACAAGGTAAAGATAATACCCAGGTAATTGACAGAGGATGAGATGGTTGGATGGCATACCGACTCAATGGACATGAGTTTGAGTAAACTCTGGGAGTTGGTAATAGACAGGGAGGCCTGTCTATCAAAGAGTCAGACACGACTGAGTGACTGAACTGAACTGAACTGATTTTTATGTAGAATCTGCACTTAATATTAGTACCAGCATTAAGATTAGTAGAAAATATCTCATTATGGATTGTGTAATAATTTTTAATATGAGTAAAAATATAGGTGTGATCCTTCATTTTATACCTAAAATTTGATACTCTTTAGCTATGCTGCTGCTGCTGCTAAGCCGCTTCAGTCGTGTCCAACTCTGTGCGACCCCATAGATGGCAGCCCACCGGGCTCCCCCGTCCCTGGGATTCTCCAGGCAAGAACACTGGAGCGGGTTGCCATTTCCTTCTCCAGTGCATGAAAGTCAAAAGTGAAAGTGAAGTCGCTCAGTCGTGTCTGACTTGTAGCTATCCCGTGAACTGCAGCCTACCAGGCTCCTCCATCCATGGGGTTTTCCAAGCAAGAGTACTGGAGTGGGGTGCCATTGCCTTCTCCAATAGGGAACAGAAAAAAAAAAACAAACTTTTTAATGGGTGGTCAGAAAATGTATAAGCTGAAAAAAATGTGAAGAGGTGGAAACTAATGATCATTGGTTGTGATGATTAGAAGACATTTCTGGATCACAGCCATTCTGACTGGTGTGAAATGGTACCTCATTGTGGTTTTGATTTGCATTTCTCTGATAATGAGTGATGTTGAGCATCTTTTCATGTGTTTGTTAGCCATTCATATGTCTTCTTTGGAGAAGTGTCTACTTAGTTCTTTGGCCCATTTTTTGATTGGGTCATTTATTTTTCTGGAGTTGAACTGCGTAAGCTGCTTGTATATTTTTGAGATTAGTTGTTTGTCAGTTGCTTCATTTGTTATTATTTTCTCCCATTCAGAAGGCTGTCTTTTCACCTTGCTTATAGTTTCCTTTGTTGTGCAGAAGCTTTTAATTTTAATTAGATCCCATTTGTTTATTTTTGCTTTTATTTCCAGTATTCTGGGAGGTGGATCATAGAGGATCCTGCTGTGATTTATGTCAGAGAGTGTTTTGCCTATGTTCTCCTCTAGGAGTTTTATAGTTTCTTGTCTTACATTTAGATCTTTAATCCATTTTGAGTTTATTTTTGTGTATGGTGTTAGAAAGTGATCTAGTTTCATTCTTTTACAAGTGGTTGACCAGTTTTCCCAGCACCACTTGTTAAAAGATTGTCTTTAATCCACTGTATATTCTTGCCTCCTTTGTCGAAGATAAGCTGTCCATCCACACATAGGTGTGTGGATTTATCTCTGGGCTTTCTATTTTGTTCCATTGATCTATATTTCTGTCTTTGTGCCCAATTTCATTATTCTTATTTTTTATCTATATAGGATATTATGGCCATATCCGAGCTCCTAATTCATGTTAAATGTTATCATAAGCAATACTCACTTGCTATCTTATTCCAATTCTAAAGTCCAAGAAAAAAAGAGAGAATCTAGTTAGCATCAATAGTTTCACGTGTCCAGTCCAAACTAATCATCAGTGCCTCAGAGGCAACACTGCCTGCTCTATATGGCTACTTGAATTACTTGTGGTAAATAGAGTCAATACTATTACTAATTGGAAAGATAACTCAAACCGTATTAAACTATATTAACCCATCTACAGTAGTAACCTATCCAAAGAACCAAGGCATTCTACCCAATCCAATTAAAGACATCAACCACACCTAAATTTCCTGGAAAGCTATAAACCACTCAATCCTTTTGCAGTGTGTCTGAGGCAGTTTCCTTATTTCAAAACAAAATAGCTGTGGCCTCCGTGAAACTTAAGAATAGCTTATCCATTAAAAATGAGAACATGCTAAACAGCTTTATCTAAGAGAGAAAGTTATTTAGTTGCTAGGTCATGTGACCCCAGAGACTGCAGTACAACATGCTTCCCTGTCCTTCACTATTTCCCAGAGCTTGCTCAAACTCATGTCCATTGAGTCACTGATGCCATCCAACCATACCATCCTCTGTCAACCCCTTCTCCTCCTGCCCTCAATCTTTCCCAACATCAGAGTCTTTTCCAGTGAGTCGGCTCTTTGCACCAGGTGGCCAAAGTATTGGAGCTTCAGCATCAGTCTTTTCAGTGAATATTCAGGGTTGATTTCCTTTAGGATTGATGAGTATGATCTCCTTGCTGTCCAAAGGACTCTCAAGTGTCTTCTCCAGCACCACAATTCAAAAGCATCAATCTTCAGCACTCAGCCTTCTTTGTGGTCCAAATCTCACAACTGTACATGATTACTGCAAAAACCATAGCTTTGACTATATGGACCTTTGCTGATGTCTCTGCTTTTTAATATGTGATCTAGATTTGTTATATCTTTTGTTCCAAGGAGCAAGTGTCTTTTAATTCCATGGCTTTAGAGAATGGCCATCATAAACATTCAAGCAACTAAACAGATATCTTTCATAGTATAATGTATAAAATGAGAATTTACCCCATCCTGGATTAAATATTATTTAAGACCACCCAGCTCTTTAATTTCATGAACACCTGACAGTCATTTAATATACAAGTTCAATGTCCCTGGTAGCTTCATATAAGGAAAATATTGACCTGAAACACAGACACAAGATTTCTCATCACTAGCAAAGCATTATCCCAACTGTAAACCAATCTCTATCTAATGAGTAATATACTGTTTATTGTAACCCAGTACTTTAAAAAATGATCACCTTTGAATGAACCAATCCTTAAACAGTTGCTGTTTTAAGTAAAGGAAATATTCAATCACAGAAAAAGGAAAGCACATTCTCAAGAAATGCCTCTTATCTAGCTGATCCAGACCAATCACAATTACTTAGCATTTACTAAAGTTGGAAAAATTACTCTTATAATGACACTCTCACTCAAAAAAAAAAAAAAAAGACAGGTTTTAGTAGATCATTTAAGGCATTATATTTCAAAAGGTGACTGAGTCTAATATTTATTGACAAGATATCTAAGTGAAAATTCTTATAGCAAGGGTGCTCATACAAGTAAGTTACCACGTGTGTGTTATAATGAAGGTTCTATAATGGAATTAAAAATGACTAACTCAAAATTGCACCACACCTACTTGAAATGTTAATAAATTACTTTTGAAAAAACAATTATTTTGCAACTATACAAGTGCATATACATTATATGGAATCTACTTTTGAGCAGCTGAAGAAGAAAGACATAAGTTGTGATTGATGTTGAGATTTGACTTTAGTATGATTAATGATTGTTATAAAAAAGAAATTTAAAGGGTTATCAGGTAAAAAAGTCCAATCAGGCAACTTCAGAATACTTTAAATTATTGGTTTCCACTTCTGTGGTTACTTGAAGTACCTGCCTTTTTTTTTGGCTTAAATATAGGTCAAACCCAATATGTAAAACTAATATAACCAGGGTATGTTCTGACTAATATTAAACATGAGAAGCATGGGTCCACCCTATTAAATCCTTCTGTCTTGGTGTAAGCTGACTTTTTTTACCTCTTGATAACTCTAAAGCCCTGTGGAGCACAGTTTACAAACCATTGTTGAAATTATGTTTCTTTTTATGGCTTCCATTATTTTTCACAACAAATTTGAAACACATCAATACCAACATTTACAGCATTTGCAACATTTAAAGGAGTTGCATCCTACTTTCTGGAGTACATTTTTTCTAAACTACTCCTTTATTTGTAATCATTTAGTTTCCTCCCATAAGATGGTTTATAGTTATCTGGTAAGCGCCATCTTTTCATAATACCTTCCACTATCATGAACAAACAGATACAGGCTAGAACTTATTTTTCTTCACTTGTAGCTGAGAAGAGTGTTTACATTAGTTGAGGAAGATAAAGGTGACTTACCAATATGCCTGTTTACTGTTTCTTGTTCCTGGAACACGTTTTCATCCCTTCAGGAAGTCATGCAAAACATCACTATTGATCTTCAACTTGCTACATTCAAATGATAGAGTATTTGGAGCCATGACATAATGACAGTATCTTTAGCATAATAACAATGTTGTGCTCTATCTTTCCCACTGGGGTCCAGCTCCTGCAGGATCCAGGGAAACCCAAAGGAGAAATGGCGTCGGCGATTGATTTAGAGAGAGATAAGGAAAGAATGTTGAAGATAAGAAAATAGAGGAGAGAAATAGGCTAATATTCCTTGGTTTACATAGAAAGCCAATAAAATTCCAAGACAAGAAATTTGCCCTGTTCACGAAGGCCACAGGTGCCCTCCCAGTCTCCCGAAGGAGTGAAGACACAGAACGTCTTCCCGTTCAGGTCTTAGAAACCTGGGCAGATAAGTGAATGCAGGGAGCCTCTATGCTCCAAGGGATCAGCCTGAAAAAGAGAGGGAGAAGGAGAGAGAGAGAGTGATTGACACAGGGAGACCAATCTGCTTTGGTGAGGGAGGCTCAAAAGCTTTATTTTTCAAAAGGTACTTTTGTATCTTGCCTTATACATAGAGGGAAATGAAAGATGCAAGGTCATACAGAGTCAGCCCAAACATTCCAGCAGTTTTGCCCTTATAGAAACCAGGATTTTTTCTGCAAACCTTTCCCACAAATGATGTTGTGTACATTATCTTCTGGCCTTGGAGGCCTGTGAACATTTTATGACCCTCTTTTGATAAAGGCTGTTCAATCAGAAAACTTATTTTCCCTCAAAGTGTTTTTTCTTTATATTTCTAAACTATGTCAGCCTCAGAAAATGCCAAACAGAGTTACGTTTTTCACAGAGCAAAGGTGCAGTGAGTTACAAGAAAGAACCAATTAGCTCAGAAGTCTGATGTGGTTAATCCAAGGCTACTCTTGTTTTTCTAACAGTCCAACTATGTTAACTAATGCACTCCCCGGTGCACAGAGGATAAGGGATATGGGAACTTAGCAACACGCATTGGCCCAATAATGAAATCCTACACCAGCACTACTCTAATAACTTTTAACTCTTTGAAAGGCTCTATGATTTAGGCTTTCTGTGCCTCTCACAGTTGGGAGGCGGTAAATAATCACATGCATAGCTGCAAGAGTCTGGATATACTTGCCAAGCAAGCTAGAATGCTAACAGAGGGGGTTTGATTTGAAATATTCTTCTCATGTCCAGGAGACTTATGAGCTATAGCCCTAAGTTGATTTTCTCCAGAGAAAGGTGGTTGGGGATAATCCCTGTTAATGTCAGAGGAGTTGGTGAAAGTCATGAAATAGTAAAACAGACAGATTCTGGTTTTGGGGTAGATGCTCAAGAAAGCCTAGGGAGCCCCTTGAGTCCTGAAGCCTTACTTAACAGTTCTCTTCCACATGACCTTTGCCATACTGGTATCTCCCGTGCTGGCTCCTGGCACTTTCCTGTTCTTTATTTGAAAAATAATGTTATCAAGTAAGATAGTAATGCCATATTTATTATAGTTACTGACTTACCTAAATTCTTATTAACAATACTCATAAATATTCCCCCAACATCCAGTTATAATAATCCTGTTTATTTACTACCATTGATAAAGTATGAAATTTAACTGCATATCTTCTAGAACATACAGGAAAAGATATACATGATAGAAGAGAGAAAAGGAGGAGGAGGAGGAACAGAAGCAGAGGATGCTGTTTATAGTCTACTTTATTGCTTTAAAAATATATATAATTATGAAAAGAGATGACAAGTCATAGAAAAAAATAATTGCAAAAGATATATCTGATAAAAGAATATTATTTAAAATGTTCAAATGTCTTGAAGTTTGACAATAAGGTAATAAAAACAATTTTTAAAAGGGTCAGAGACTTTAACAGAAGAAGATATAGAGATGGCAAATAAATGTATGAAAAGATATTTAACATCGTAAGTCATCAGGGAAATGCAAATTAAAACAATCAAGGTACAACTAACTATTTATTTCAATGGCCAAAATCAACAACACTGACAACACCAAATCCTAGCTAAGATGCTGAGTAAAAGGAACTCTCATTTATTATGGATAGGAATGGAAAATTGTACAGCCATTTATTGTTGAAAGCAGTTTGCCAGTTTCTTACAAAACTAAATATAATTTTACCATAGTACATTAATCACATGACAGCTAACTCTTGAACAACATAGGTTTGAAATGTGTGGTTTCACTTATACACAGATACTTTCCATAAAAATAAAAAATTTTGGAGATTTTTGAAAATTTGGAAAAACACAGCTGAACTGCGGACCTTCAGTCAGTTCAGTTCAGTCGCTTAGTCGTGCCCGACTCTTTGTGACCCCATGAATTACAGCACACCAGGCCTCTCTGTCCATCACCAACTCCCGGAGTTCACTAAAATTCATGTTCATTGAGTCGGTGATGCCATCCAGCCATCTCATCCTCTGTCGTCTCCTTCTCCTCCTGCCCCCAATCCCTCCCAGCATCAGATTCTTTTCCAATGAGTCAACTCTTCGCATAAGGTGGCCAAAGCACTGGAGTTTCAGCTTTAGCATCATTCCTTCCAAACAACACCCAGGACCAAATTCCTTTAGGGTGGACTGGTTGGATCTCCTTGCAGTCCAAGGGACTCTCAAGAGTCTTCTCCAACACCACACTTCAAAACCATCAATTCTTCAGCACTTAGCTTTCTTCACAGTCCAACTCTCTAAACCATACATGACTACTGGAAAAAAAACATAGCTTTGACTAGACAGACCTTTGTTGACAAAGTAATGTCTCTGCTTTTAAATATGCTATCTAGGTTGGTCATAAATTTCCTTCCAAGAAGTAAGTGTCTTTTAATTCATGGCTGCAGTCACCATCTGCAGTGATTTTGGAGCCCAGAAAAATAAAGTCTGACACTGTTTCCGGGGTTTCCCCATCTATTTGCCTTGAAGTGATGGGACCAGTTGCCATGAACTTCATTTTCTGAATGTTGAGCTTTAAGCCAACTTTTTCACTCTCTTTCACTTTCATCAAGAGGCTCTTTAGTTCCTCTTCACTTTCTGCCATAAAGGTGGTGTCTTCTGCATATCTAAGGTTATTGACATTTCTCCCAGCAATGTTGATTCCCATTTGCATTTCTTCCAGCCCAGAGTTTCTCATGATGTACTCTGCATATAAGTTAAATAAGCAGGGTGACAATATACAGCCTTGACGTACTCCTTTTCCTATTTGGAACTAGTCTATTGTTCCATGTCCAGTTCTAACTGTTGCTTCCTGACCTGCATACAGGTTTCTTAAGAGGCAGATCAGGTGGTCTGGTATTCCCATCTCTTTCAGAATTTTCCACAGTTTATTGTGATCAACACAGTCAAAGGCTTTGGCATAGTCAACAAAGCAGAAATAGGTGTTTTTCTGGAACTCTCTTGCCTTTTCAATGATCCAGCAGATGTTGGCAAGTTGATCTCTGTGTCCTCTCCCTTTCTAAAACCACCTTGAACATTTGGAAGTTCACAGTTCACATACTGCTGAAGTCTGGCTTGAAGAATTTTGAGCATTACTTTACTAGCATGTGAGATGAGTACAATTGTGCAGTAGTTTGAGCATTCTTTGGCATTGCCTTTCTTTGGGATTGGAATGAAAATGGATCTTTTCCAGTCCTGTGGTCACTGCTGAGTTTTCCAAATTTACTGACATATTGAGTGCAGCACTTTCACAGCATCATCTTTTAGGATTTGAAATAGCTCAACTGGAACTCCATCAGCTCCACTAGCTTTGTTTGTAATGATGCTTCCTAAGGCCCACTTGACTTCACATTCCAGGATGTCTGGCTCTAAGTGAGTAATCACAGCATTGTGATTATCTGGATAATGAAGATCTTTTAATACAGTTCTTTTGTGTATTCTTGCCACCTCTTCTTAATATCTTCTGCTTCTGTTAGAAGATGACCATTATATCTTCTACTCTGGGCAGGAATCCCTTAGAAGAAATGGAGTAGCCATCATAGTCAACAAGAGTCGAAAATGCAGTACTTTAATGAAATCTCAAACACGACAGAATGATCTCTGTTCATTTCCAAGGCAAACCATTCAATCCAAGTCTATGCTCCAACCAGTAATGCTGAAGAAGCTGAAGTTGAATGGTTTTGTGAAGGCTTACAAGACCTTTTAGAACTAACTCCCAAAAAAGATGTCATTTTCATTATAGGGGACTGGAATGCAAAAGTAGGAAGTCAAGAAACACCTGGAGTAACAGGCAAATTTGGCCTTGGAGTACAGAATGAAGCAGGGCAAAGGCTAATGGAGTTTTGCCAAGAGAACACACTGGTCATAGCAAACACCCTCTTCCAACAACACAAGAGAAGACTCTACACATGGACATCACCAGATGGTCAACACCGAAATCAGATTGATTATATTCTTTGCAGCCAAAGATGGAGAAGCTCTATACAGTCAACAAAGACAAGACCGGGAGCTGACTGTGGCTCAGATCATGAACTCCTGATTGCCAAATTCAGACTTAAATTGAAGAAAGTGGGCAACACCACTAGACCATTCAGGTATGACCTAAATCAAATCACTTATGATTATACAGTGGAAGTGAGAAATAGATTTAAGAGACTAGATCTGACAGTCTGAGTGCCTGATGAACTATGGACAGAGCTTCATGACACTGTACAGGAGACATGGTTCAAGACTATCCCCAAGAAAAAGAAGTGCAAAAATGCAAAATGGCTATCTGAGGAGGCCTTAAAAATAGCTGTGAAAAGAAGATAAGTGAAAAGTGAAGGAGAAAAGGAAAGATATATCCATTTGAGTGCAGAGTTCCAAAGAATAGCAAGGAGAGATAAGAAAGCCTTCCTAGGTGATCAGTGCAAAGAAGTAGTGGAAAACAATAGAATGGGAAGACTAGAGATCTCTTCAAGGAAATTAGAGATATCAAGGGAACATTTCATGTAAAGATGGGCTCAATGAAGGACAGAAATGGCATGGACCTAATGAATATGTGTTAATTAACTGTTTATGTTATCATTAAGGCTCAGGGTAACAAGTTTTGGAGGAGTCAAAAATTATGCCTGAATTTTCAACTGTGTGTAGGGTCAATGCCTCTAAGCTCTTCATTATTCAAGGGTTCACTGAGCTTGGTATTTATCCAAATAATTTCAAAACTTGAAAGCAAAATTGAAAGTCACTCAGTCATGTCCGACTCTTTGCGACCCCAGGGACTCTACAGTCCACAGAATTTTCCATGCCAGAATACCAGTATAGGTAAGCTATTCCCTTCTCCAGGGGAATCTTCCCAACCCAAGGATTGAACTAAGGTCTCCCACATTGCAGACAGATTCTTTACCAGCTAATCCACTAGGGAAGCCAAAGTTGAAACTTATGTCCATATAATAACCTTCAAGTGAAACAAACAAACAAACCTTCATGTGGACATTTATAGAAGTTTTATTCATAATTGTCAAAACTTTTAAGCAACCAAGATGTCCGTCAATTGGCAGGTGGAAAAACATACTGTGATATGTCCAGAAAATATATAATATAAATACATAGCACAAAGTGAAAAAAGCCCATCTGGAAAAGCTACATACTGTGACTCCAACTATACTGTTCTGGAAAGGGAAATACAATGGAGACATAAACAGATAAGATGGACAATGTTAAAAGATAAGAGGATGCTAGAGGCTGGGAGGCGGAGAAGGTGATGGCACCCCACTCCAGTACTCTTGCCTGGAAAATCCCATGGACAGAGGAGCCTGGTGGGCTGCAGTCCATGGGGTCACAAAGAGTCGAATACAACTGAGCGACTTCCCTTTCACTTTTCACTTTCATGCATCGGAGAAGGAAATGGCAACCCACTCCAATGTTCTTACCTGGAGAGTCCCAGGGACGGGGGAGCCTGGTGGGCTGCCATCTGTGGGGTATACAGAGTTGGACACGACTGAAGTGACTTAGCAGCAGCAGCAGCAGCAGCAGCAGCAGAGGCTGGGGGGAGGGAGAAATAATTAAGAAAAGCACAGGGATTTTTAGGGCAGTGAAACTATTCTGTACTACTACTACAGTGGTGGATATATGTTATTATGAATTCCTACAAAATCATAGAGTACACCACACCAAGAAAGAATCCCCATGTAAACTATGGACTCTGAATAGCAATGATGTGTCATCGTAGGTTCATTAATTGTAGTCAATGTACCATTCTGGAGGGGTTGTCTGTAGTGGGAAAGGTACATGTGAGGCAACATGGATACATGGGAAGCCTTTGGACCTTTTGTCCATTTTGCTGAGAACCTAAAAGCATTCTAAAATATTGTTTATTAATTTTAAAAGTATCATGTAAACTTCATTTTACCTGCTTTATCTAGCAGAGTTTACAGTGCTACCAGCAACTCAGAAACCAAGAAGGAAAGTAGAAAATTACCTTAAATGCTGAAATCATTTTGTCTTTTAAATTTAGTTTGGATCCATCTTCTTCTCTCACTGTCTCCAAAAATGGTCGCCTTGGGTACATACTAGAATTATCTTCAGAAACTCTTAAAGCTCCTGATTCCTAGATATCATCCCAGTTTGATTACAACAAAACTGCTGGGAGACTCAGACACCAGTAGCTTTTAAAGCTCCCAGGTGATTGTAATGTGGAGCCAAGGTTACAATTCGCATATTTAGTTCCTAATGATCTAGACTGGATAACTTTTTATCAGGATCCTAATTGATGGCTTCATGTCAAATATAAAATCCATCATCTAGAGCTTGCACTTGAAACACTCCCTATTATTTTTAATTTGTTTTTTATTTTTATCATTTCAGGATAAAGTTCACATCTTTTCTAGGGGTTATAAGAATTTGCCAGATTGGGCCGGCCAGCTTGGCTCAGTCTCACAGGCTCATTTTCCACAACAGCAAGCTGCTTACCATTCTCTGCATACACCTCTCTGTGATGCTACATCCTTCCATTCAGTTGTCAGCCCCTCATTATTTAACATTCATCAGAAGCTCTCCTCATCCTCATCTTGCCAGTTCCAATCAGTGTGGCCTTGTGCCCTTCATCTGGCTGCAACAAAATTTGTGTGAATTTTTCTATTTGTATTTATTCTCCCTTGAGTCATAATTATTTCATGTCTCATGGTTCTCTTATTAGTCTGTGAGCAATCTAAGGAAAGGATTATGTCTTATCAGTGCTTGCATCTGAGCACCTGGTTCAATGCTTTCACAAGGAGGCAACCCATTTCAGGTCAGTCACTCAGTCGTGTCTGACTCTTTGCAACACCATGGACTGCAGCACACCAGGCTTCCCTGTCCATCACCAACACCCAGAGTTTACTCAAATTCATGTCCATTGAGTCAGTGATGCCATTCATCCATCTCATCCTCTGTTGTCCCCTTCTCCTCCCATCTTCATTCTTTCCCAGCATTAGGGTCTATTCAAATGAGTCAGTTCTTCCCATCAGGTGGCCAAAGTATTGGAGTTTCAGCTTCAACATTAGTGCTTCCAATGAACATCCAGGACTGATTTCCTTTAGGATAGACTGGTTGGATCCCGGAGAAGGCAATGGCACCCCACTCCAGTACTCTTGCCTGGAAAATCCCATGGGCGGAGGAGCCTGCTAGGCTGCAGTCCATGGGGTCGCTAAGAGTCGGACACGACTGAGCGACTTCACTTTTACTTCTCACTTTCATTTTTTTTTCTATTAAGTATCAACTTAGAGAACAAAAAAGGTCTTGCAGCACCAATCTGAGTGTCTGAAAGTATCTGCTTATTCAGATAGTCTTAGTCCTACTTAGGTTACTAAAAAGAAGGTGCTAAGATTGGCAGATCTTTGATGTTAAGTCAGAACTAGTAGAAGCAATGCCCCAAGAGTCATCTCACCAGATAGCTGGAATTAGAAATAAACTGTCCTATTTAGATCCTTATGTTGATTTTTTGTTCAAAATTATGATTTTTATTTTTTTATTTATAACTAGTAGTCAAACTAGTCAAGATCACTCCCTTAATAGCACACTTCCCAACCTTTCTGAATATCCACCTTGTACTCTACTCATTGCCAACCTTCATGTCTAGTTACTCCCCTAAGCCAGGGGTCAAGCCCACTTCAATTTCTATTTTTTAGCTCACTGATTTATCAGTAGTTTTGCATCATCTATCTTGGATTACTTTTTATAAACTAAAAAATAATTTGGTTGACATTTATGATCTTATCTACTATTTATTTGGTTGAATCGTCCTTTTTGCATTGCAAGAGGAAAATAAAGAAAATTCAGGGTGATAATAAACTGCCTTTTTACTCTCAGCAATAAAGTTAAACTAACTGAGGTGAGGTGTCATTTCAACAATATTTACCAATTTTGTTTACATATAAAGTACAGCACCAGCCAAGCCTACTAGTGATTACTGCTTTAATGAATTATTTTGATTGCTTTTTCAGAAAAGCTTCCTGTTTTACTCAATACATTAAATCCTCTTCAATTATTGAAATGCTGATTTAAATTCTCTCACAGACTTGTAGATTTTTCTTAAATCATCCTCACTGTTTCCTAATAGTATGTGTTTATCTAACAGAGGAATACCTGCCTTGTCTCAGTGTAATTATTCAAGCCACTCAAGTAAATTTAAAATTATTCTCTTCTGGTTAAATTACACATTTTAAAAATTTAACTGAAAACCAGCTGTGAGAACACCGTTTCTTTATTATCATAACATTTTATTTTTTTAATTGCTTAAAAGTTGTTGCTAGTGAGAAATATAGAGTCTGCCTTCTTTGAATTAAGCAACACTCATAACAAATATTCAAATATATCACCACTTCATCATTTATTAAATGCAGGATACTATAACCAGAAATGTATTCTTTCTAAAAAAATAACTTTTTCTGATATAATCAGTTGTCTTATAAGTTGAGTGCTTACTCTTAGAAATTTAAGAAAGTAAATAAGAGTGTAAACATTAGCTATAATTTCACACCAGTGATAAAATTTTCAATACTTTGATGTCTATGTTTCCATTCTATTTTTATATACACACATTTTTATGCTTATGTATTCAATCTTAGAAAGAAAGCTGGAGTCAAGTTTATAATATTGTTTTGCACTCAGCTCCTTTGTCAGTTATCATATCCTAAGACTACAGGAGAAGAAGTCTTCAAGCCTCTCATGCTTGAAGTAAGATCACAGCCAACCTTAGGTGTCAAATTACTCCTTAACCTGTAAACACTCAAAGACCATTCCTTAACCAAAGAAGACCCAAATGCTGCTCAGACCTCCCAGACCAACCTCCATCAGCCATGTGAGAGGTGAATTCACATTGAATAAGAGCATCTCTAGCCAGACTTCCATTATACCTTCTACAGAGATCAAAAGGGGTTCTTGATCATCCTCCTCTACTGTCCCCTCCTCACTCAAAGCTTTATCATCACTGCTTGTCTTAAGATCACCAGCACAAGTCCCATTATGTCCTTATTCCCTTTCTCTTGCTGTTGTTGTTATTTAATCATTCAGTTATGTCCAACTCTTTGCAACTCCATGGGCCGCAGCCCATCAGGTCCATGAGATATCCCAGGCAAGAATACTGGAATGGGTTGCCATTGCCTATTCCAAGGATCTTCCTGACCCAGGGATGGAACCGCATCTCCTGCACTGGCAGGTGAATTCTTTACTGCTGACCCACCAAGGACATCCTTTCTCTATTTGCTGCAAAAGGAGACCGCCTCCCGTCATCTCCTATTTCTAGTCTCTATGTGAAAAAAAAAGTGAAAGTGAAAGTTGCTTAGTTTTGTCTTTATCATCACTGCTTGCCTTAAGATCACCAGCACAAGTCCCATTATGTCCTTATTCCCTTTCTCTTGCTGTTGTTGTTATTTAGTCATTCAGTTATGTCCAACTCTTTGCAACTCCATGGGCCGCAGCCCATCAGGTCCATGAGATATCCCAGGCAAGAATACTGGAATGGGTTGCCATTGCCTATTCCAAGGATCTTCCTGACCCAGGGATGGAACCGCATCTCCTGCACTGGCAGGTGAATTCTTTACTGCTGACCCACCAAGGACATCCTTTCTCTATTTGCTGCAAAAGGAGACCGCCTCCCGTCATCTCCTATTTCTAGTCTCTATGTGAAAAAAAAAGTGAAAGTGAAAGTTGCTTAGTTTTGTCCGACTCTTTGCAACCCCATGGACTGTGTAGTCCATGGAATTCTCTAGGCAAGAATACTGGAATGGGTAGCTGTTCTCTTCTCCAGGGGATCTTCCCAACCCAGGGATCAAACCCAGGTCTCCTGCATTGCAGGCAGATTCGTTACCAACTGAGCTATCAGGGAAGACCTCTTGTCTCCATACAGCTCTCTTATATCCTCTATTCTCCCCCTAGATCTTACCACTCCCCCATTTATAAAATCTCTTATTGTCATTCTGGAGCTCACCATCAATCAGCAGCAAAATCCTCTGCAATCTCAATTTGTTCTCTAGTTCCTTCTTTCTACCTTAAGGACCATGAGCTCCACTGAAAGAAAGGAATTTTCTGCAGTCCCCTATAGTGATAGTCACTTTATCACCCACAGTCTTTTTAGCACTGGGCCTGAAGTAGGAAGGTTTTCTTACCCTTATTGTCATTTTCAGACTCTTCCGTCTTGCCTTCACTATTCCCAACTTTGAATATTGTGTCATTAGGCTATAAGAAAGTTTACCTCCTTGGTGCAGTTATCTACTGATCCCTCTTATTTATGGACAATTTTAACTTTCTCTGAGATAGTTAGACAACATCACCAACTCAATGAACATGAATTTGAGTAAACTCCAGAAGATTATGGAGAACAGAGGAGTCTGGTGTGCTGCAGTCCATGGGGTCACAAAGAATGGGACATGGCTTAGTGACTGAACAACAACTGTAATACTATCTTCATCTTTTATGATATTGGTATCCATGCAGGTAATACCTTCAACTCCCTAGTATTTTTATTTCTTTAGAATGATCTCCACTCACATTAATCATTAACTCCCCTGGCTACAACTTTGCCTTTGCCATTACCACTTAGTGCAAACCTATGATCTCAGTTTCAACAATGCCATTCTTTAAATGAGTGAAAGTTGCACAGTCATGTCTGACTCTCTGCAACCCCCTGGACTATACAGTCGATGGAATTCTCCAGGCCAGAATACTGGAGTGGGTAGCCATTCCCTTTTCCAGGGGATCTTCCCAACCTAGGGATCAAACCCAGGTCTCCCACATTGCAGGTGGATTCTTTACCAGCTGAGCCACAAAGGAAGCCCAAGACTCTCTGTTAATCTGTGATATTTGGTAAGGCCCCAACACTACACAAATGTAAGGCTTCCCAGGTGACATTAGTGATAAAGAATCCACCTGCAGTGTA
>SJXQ01005535.1:0-86862 GCA_006408695.1 Aepyceros melampus | reverse complement strand
ACTGCAAGGAGATCCAACCAGTCCATTCTGAAGGAGATCAACCTTGGGATTTCTTTGGAAGGAATGATGCTAAAGCTGAAACTCCAGTACTTTGGCCACCTCATGCGAAGAGTTGACTCACTGGGAAAGACTTTGATGCTGGGAGGGATTGGGGGCAGGAGGAGAAGGGGACGACAGAGGATGAGATGGCTGGATGGCATCACGGACTTGATGGACGTGAGTCTGAGTGAACTGCGGGAGATTTTGATGGACAGGGAGGCCTGGCGTGCTGCGATTCATGGGGTCACAAAGAGTCAGACACAACTGAGCGACTGAATTAAACTGAACTGATGGTTTCAGTGTGTCTGCCCTCTGATGCCTCTGGCAACACCTACCATCTTACTTGAGTTTCTCTTACCTTGGATGTGGGACATCTCTTCAAAAAGTATAAAAAGTGTGTGTGTATATATATATATATATATATATATATATACACTTTGTCATAATGTGTAGAATATAGTCATATATTAAGCAAAGGAGTTACCAATTGATCAGTCATCACCAATGGCCCTCCTCTATTCGGCAATACCCACATAACACAATATCCACATTAACACTCATCAAATGTGAACTAAACAAGATTTTCCCTTTGACCCCTCCCACTATTTCTAGTATTTCTTGACCCCTTCTCCTATCATTCTTTCATGAAACAGTCTTCTCAGACTTTTGACTGCACCACTTTATCAAAACAGCTCTTATCAATTTTACCAGTAACTTCTGCAATCTTTTCCCTCAACTCCAGATTGCTATATGTATCTGACTAGGTTACTTATTTTCTTAGAATTATAATAAGTGTCTCAATTTTAATTTGTTTAAAGCATAATTCTTTGGCCTCTAAACCTCACTGTTCCCAATTTGGTAAGTGAAACCACCACATTCATCCTTACCAGGACCACAAAATTTGGAACTATCCGTGATAACTTCTTTTATACTCTATATCAAATATGTCATTAAATCTATAAGGTCTAGTTTAAAAGTACATTCCAAATCTCCAACTTTATCTCCTAGTATTAAATCTTCAGTTATTTTAGCCCAGACTTACTTGCTGTTTTGCTATTCCCAGAACACATCAGGCAAGGTTCCAGCTTAGGACCTTTATATTGGCTGTTCACTCTGCCTGAAATGCCCCTTCCCTGCCCTAAGTCTTTACCTCCTTCAAGTATCTCTTCAGATATCATTTTCTCTGGCCACTCTATTGTAAATAGGATCCACTTCATTTTTTGTGCCTCCTTACTCTGCTTTACTTTTTTTATGTCACTTTCCACCACAGGACATTAGACAGTCTTCTTAATTTATAATAAATTCCATGAGTGTTGAGATCTGGGATTTTTTTAACTGTGGTCTTGTATTTAGCATACCTTGTACCTGTTAAATTTTTTCTAATCTTTTTTCTAAGATTTAAATTTTTGACAGTTTTATTTCTTTCCTTCAATTCTTATACTTTATATTTGTTTTGTTTTCTTATAAAGTTGGCCAATACTTCAATTGATATTTTAAGCACTAATACTGATAGTGAACATATATTTTGTCTCTGATCTTAATGGGTTACATATAATGTTTCTCCATTAAATTTAATATTTGATGTAGGCATTTTCCATGTAAATTTTATCAAGTTAGGAGGTTTCTATGATTTCCCACATTGCTGAGAATTTTGCCCATGGATGAACATATTTTTTTTCCATTGAGTCTATTAATGCTTTTATTTGCAGTTATTTTTGATGTTGAAATCATCATTTTATTTCAAGGGGGAAAATCCCAGTCAATCATTATGTATTGCATCCACCTTATACTGTTAAACTTGTTTAGTTCATATTTTATTTAAGATCTTTGCATTTGCATTCCTGTCTGAATCGGGCTTAGGTTTTCCTTCTATCATCATCTGGTTTTAGAATCAAGATTAGATATTCCCAGTATAATTTGTCAATTTGCTATTCTCTGTAGAAAAAAAAAAGTATAGAAGATTAGAACAAACTATTCTTTTATACTTCAATACAATTCACCTATAAAATTATCTTACTTTTAGCCTGGGAATTAATTTTGAAGGAAGCTCTTTGACTATCATTTATGTTAATTTAGTGGATATTGATCTATTTAGTTTTTTCTTTCCTCTTACAGTACATTGATATTTTGTACTTTTTGCAACAATTTACATTTACTCTACATTTACTCTAGGTTCTTAAATATTTTATCATTATTTTAAAAGCTTA
The DNA here is from genome assembly GCA_006408695.1 of Aepyceros melampus. Lineage (NCBI taxonomy): Eukaryota > Metazoa > Chordata > Mammalia > Artiodactyla > Bovidae > Aepyceros > Aepyceros melampus. The sequence continues at coordinate 84,616 of SJXQ01005535.1, read as the reverse complement.
TATTTATTTTTCCTTTTACATTATTTATCTATATTTTATCATCTTCATTGTAATCAGTCTTACCAGAAATCTATCCATTTAATTCATTTTTTTCAAAGAAACAATTTTATCTGTTGTTAATCTTCTTTATCACTTTTTATTTATCATTTTCTTTAGTTTCTATCTTTATCTTTCTATTTTATTTTTCCTCATCTAGGTTTTATCTGTTGCTCTTTTTTCCAGTTGCATAGAGTTGGTTCATTTTTTAAATGTTTATTTGATTCTATTTTAGCTTGATACATGCTTACTAAAAAATTAGACAATAAGAAAAAATAAAAAGAGAGGTGATGTCAGAAACATGACAGAGTGAAAAGCTACTTTTGTCTCTTCCCTTCAGTCTACAACCAGTAAAACATCTACAATTCAACAAGAGTGCTTCTCCCAACACAACAAGATGCTGGAGAATTCCACATATGTGTACATCTAAAGATTAGTGGACTGAAACTGGAAAACTTAGAGAAGGTAGAACTAAGGGAACAGCAGAATTGGTGCCTGCAATCCAGGGCCTCTGACCACTGCAGTTGAGTCAACAGCTTCAGAGAACCTAGTAACAGCAGGGGAACCAGTACACGTGACTTTGCCCTCCTGACTTCGGAAGCACCCACAGTCACAGGCAACTGAGGTGTAGCTGCATTGAGGCTTGGAATCCTTTCCCTCAAGCCATCGTGTTGGAGCCTGTGAACCTTACAAAACTTGATGTGACAGATGTGTCAGTGTATCTCTGGCTACCCCACCACTGTCCCCCTCCCCCCACACTGGAACCCTGGTCTCAGGGGATCCAGAACACAAAGGAAGAGGTCACCAGTGATGACAGGGGCTCTGGAAGAAGCAAGGTAGCAATGACCCTGAAGGTACAAGAAGCAACAATGAAGGCACAGAGCTACACTATGGACATTGTAGAGGCTAGAAAGTGCCAACTCACAAATATAATCAGAAGCATCTCAAGTAAGGGAGAGAGAGAGAAAAAAAAATCTGTGGTAGTACCACCTACCAGAAAAGAAGAAAGGACTCTTAATTCCTAATGTATCATTTAACTTTGAAGTGCCTACAGAGGACCCACTCATCAGGCAACATGAAGATCCATAGTACAGTACGCCACAAAAAAAGAAAATGACAGTTCTCCAGAAACCACACTTAAAATCACAGAATATTGCAATCTAGTCAATAGAGAATTAAAAATAGCTGTCCTGAAGAAATTCAATGAGTTACAAGAAAAACCAGAAAGGCAGTTAGTTTAATGAGCTCAGCAATAAAATTAATGAAAAAAAGGAGTACTTTACCAAGGAGACTAAAATTAATTATAATAATAATAAAAAGTCTGGAGCTGGAGAACTCAGTAAATGAGATAAAAAGTGCATTAGAAACCATTGGAAATAGAGCAGACAATATGGAAGAGAGAACTAGTTAACCTAAAGACAGAAATCTGGAAATGATATAAGCACAAGAAAAAAGACCAAGATACATTTTAAAAAATGAGAGAATCTTATGAGAGCTATCTGACCTTTCAAGAAGGACAACATTAGGATAATTGGTATCCCAGAAATAAAAGAGAGAGAGAAGGGAACAGAGAGATTATTTAAAGAAATAAAAGCTGAGAACTTCCAAAACTTGAGGAAGGAACTGGATATACAAGTCCATGATGCAGAGAAAACCTAAATTACCTCAGTGCAAAAATACCTTCTTTGGGACATGTCATAGTGACATTTTAAAAGTCAGTGTAAAATAAAGAGTTGTAAAGACAGCCAAGAAAAAAAAAAAAAAAAAAGATGGTAACCTACAAAGGAACCCACATTAGGCTGTTGGCAGATTTCTCAAGAGAAACCCCCGAAGATAGGAAGGAGTGGAATGACATTCTCAAAATAATGAACGATAAAGCTGTCAGCCAAGAATATTCTTTCTAGGAAAGTTATCCTGTATATATGATAGAGAAATAAAGGCATTCCCAGACAAAAGCTGAAGGAATTCATCTCCACCAGACCTGAATTACAGGAAGTATTGAAAGGAGTTCTTCTACCTGAAACAAAACAGCAAAAGTACATAAAATATTGAGCAAGGTAATACAGAGTCAGGAATTTGCAACTCTTCATCAAAATAGCTTTTTAAGCACATTTTTATAGTATGAAGGTTAAAGAGAGCAGAAAAAGCTATTTAAGTTTGTTAATAAACTCACAACGTAAAAAAGGATAATTTAAGACAGCAAAAACATTAAAGGGAAGAATAGGATGAAATGGGTAAATGGAGACAAGGTGGTATCAGCAGAAAAAGGACTTTTATCTGTGAAACATTTTATACAAAACTCAAGCTAACCATAAAATATAAATGTAGAACAGAGACACAGAACATAAAACAGAAGAAACAAAAATATAGAAAACAATAAAACCAAAAAGGCATACAGAAACACAGGGACAAAGAAACAGTGGTGATATAGAGCAATCAGAAAGCAAACTATAAAATGGAAATACTAAGTCCTTATTTATCAATAATCACCTTAATTTTAATGGATTGATTTTACCAATCAAAAGACAAAAAGTGACTGGGTGGATTAAAACAAAGGTTCCACTATATGCTGCCCTCAGGAGACATATCAGGGTTCTAAAGACAAACACAGGCTAAAAGTGAGGGATGTAAGATGATACTCCAAGTACTCCAAGCACTCCATGCAAGTAGCAACCAAAGAAAACAGATATAGTCATACTTTACACAGTAGACTTTATGCTAAAAAAGGTAACTTGAGACAAAACTGAACAGTATATAATAATAAAGTGGCCAATTCATCATGAATATCTCAGTTCAGCTCAATCGCTCAGTCACATCTGACTCTTCATGACCCCATGAATCACAGCAAGCCAGGCCTCCCTGTCCATCACCAACTCCGGGAGTTCACCCAAACCTATGTGCATCAAGTCAGTGATGCCATCCAATCATCTCATCCTCTGTCAACCCCTTCTCTTCCTGCCCTCAATCTTTCCCAGCATCAGAGTCTTTTCAAATGAATCAGCTCTTTGCATCCAGTGGCCAAAGTATTGGATTTTCAGCTTCAAGATCAGTCCTGACAATGAACAACCAGGATTAATCTCCTTTATGATGGACTGGTTGAATCTCCTTGCAGTCCAAGGGAGTCTCAAGAGTCTTCTCCAACACCACAGTTCAAAAGCATCAATTCTTCTGTGCTCAGCTTTCTTTATAGTCCAACTCTCACGTCCATACACGACCACTGGAAAAACCATAGCCTTGACTAGATGGACGTTTGTCAGCAAAGTAATGTCTCTGCTTTTGAATATGCTATCTATGTTGGACATAACTTTCCTTTCAAGGAGTACGTGTCTTTTAATTTCATGGTTGCAGTCACCATCTGCAGTGATTTTGGAACCCAGAAAAATAAAGTCAGCCACTCTTTCCACTGTTTCCCCATCTATTTCCCATGAAGTGATGGGACTGGATGCCTTTAAGTTAGTTTTCTGAATGTTGAGCTTTAAGCCAACTTTTCCACTCTCCTCTTTCATTTTCATCAAGAGCTTTTTAGTTCCTCTTCACTTTCTGCTATAAAGGTGGTGTCTTCTGCATATCTGAGGTTATTGATATTTCTTCCAGCAATCTTGATTCCTTCTTGTGATTCAAGTTGAGCATTTCTCATGATGTACTCTGCATATAAGTTAAATAAGCAGGGTGACAATATACAGCCTTGACCTACTCCTTTTCCCATTTGGAACCAGTCTGTTGTTCCATGCCCAGTTTTAACAGTTGCCTCCTGCCCTGCATACAGGTTTCTCAAAAGGCACTGATTAATATATATACACTTAATGTAGGGGCACCAAAATATATATTAAAAAATTATTGATTGGAACTAAAGGGAGAAATTGACAGCAACACAATCAGTTCAACTGTTCAGTTCAACACAACAGTTCAATTCAGTTGTTCAGTCATGTCCTACTTTTTGCAACCCTATGGATGGCAGCATGCCAGGCCTCCATGTCCATCAGCAACTCCCAGGCTTGCTCAAACTCATGTCCATCAAGTAGATGATGCTATCCAACCATCTTATCCTCTGTTGTCCCTTTCTCCTTTTGCCTTCAATCTTTCCCAGCATCAGGATCTTTTCCAGTGGGCCTTTGTCAGTTCTTCACATTAGGTGGCCAAAGTATTGGAATTTCAGCTTCAGCATCAGTCTTTCCAATGAATATTCAGCACTGATTTCCTTGAGGATGGATTGGTTGGGTCTCCTTGCAATCCAAGGAACTCTCAAGAGTCTTCTCCAACACTACAGTTCAAAAGCATCAATTCTTCAGTGCTCAGCTTTCTTTATGGTCCAACTCTCACATCCATACATGACTACTGGAAATACCATAGCTTTGACTACATGGACCTTTGTCAGCAAAGTAATGTCTCTGCTTTTTAATGTGCTCTCTAGGTTTATCATAACTTTTCTTCCAAGGAGCAAGTGTCATTTAATTTCATGGCTTCAGTCACCATCTGCAGTGATTTTGGAGCCCAAGAAAATAAAATCTGTCACTGTTTCCATTGTTTCTCCATGTATTGCCATGAAGTGATGGGACTGGAGGCTATGATCTTGGTTTTTTAAATGTTGAATTTCAAGCAAAATTTTTCATCCTCTTCTTTCACTTTCATCAAAAGGCTCTTTAGTACCTCTTCACTTTCTGCCATAAAGGTGGTGTCACCTGCATAACTGATGTTATTCATATTTCTCCTGGCAACTTGATTCCAGCTTGTGCTTCATCCAGCCCAACATTTTGCATGATGTACTCTTCATATGAAACTCCAATACTTTGGCCACCTGATGCAAAGAGCTGACTCATTTGAAAAGACCCTGTTGATGGGAAAGATTGAAGGCGGGAGAAGGGGATGACAGAGGATGAGATGGTTGGATGGCATCACTGACTCAGTGGACATGAATTTGAGCAAACTACAGGAGTTGGTGATGGACAGGGAGGCCTGGCATGCTGCAGTGCATGGGGACACAAACAGTCGGACACAAATGAGAGACTGAACTGAACTGAACTCTGCATATAAGTTAAATAAGCAGGGTGGCAATATACAACCTTGATATTCTCCTTTCCCAGTTTGGAACCAGTCAGTGGTTCCATGTCTAGTTCTAAATGTTGCTTCTTGACCTGCATACAGATTTCTCAGAAGGGAGGTCAGGTGGTCTGGTATTCCATCTCTTTAGGGACTTTCCAGTTTGTTTTGATTCACACAGTCAAAGGCTTTGGCATAGTCAATAAAGCATAAGTAGATGTTTCTCTGGGATTCTTTTGCTTTTTCTATGATCCAACGGATGTTGGTAATTTGATCTCTGATTCCTCTGCCTTTTCTAAATCCAGCTTGAACATCTGGAAGTTCTCGGTTCATGTAGTGTTGGAGACTCACTTGGAGAATTTTGAGCATTACTTTGCTAGCGTGTGAGATGAATGCAACTGTGTGGTAGTTTTAACATTCTTTGGCATCGCCTTTCTTTGGGAGGGAATGAAAACTGACTTTCCAGTCCTGTGGTCATTGCTGACTTTTCCAAACTTGCTTGAATATTGAGTACAGCACTTTCCAGCATCATCTCTTAGGACTTGAGATAGCTCAGTTGGAATTCCATCATCTCCACTAGCTTTGTTAGTAGTGATGCTTTCTAAGGCCCACTTGACTTCTGACTGCAGGATGTTGAGTAATCACACCATTGTGGTTATCTGGGTCATTAGGATCTTTTTTTGTATAGTTCTTTTGTGTATTCATGAAATGTTCCCCTGGTATCTCGAATTTTCTTAAAGAGATCTCTAGTCTTTCCCATTCTATTGTTTCTCTCTCTCTCTCTCTCTCTCTCTCTTTTTTTTTTTTTGCATTGTTCACTTAAGAAGGCTTTCTTATCCCTCCTTTCTATTCTTTGGAATTCTACATTCAGATGGATATATCTTTCCTTTTCTCCTTTGGCTTTTGCTTCTCTTTTTTTCTCAGCTATTTATAAGGCCTTCTCAGACAATCATTTTGCCTTTTAGCATTTATTTTTCTTGGGAATGCTTTTTTTAATATAAATTTATTTATTTTAATTGGAGGTTAATTACTTTACAATATTGTATTGGTTTTGCCATACATCAACATGAATCCACCACAAGTATACACGTGTTCCCCATCCTGAACCCCCCTCCCTCCTTCCTCCCCATACCATCCCACTGGGTCATCTCAGCATACCAGCCCCAAGCGTCCAAATCGCCAGTCCAAGTTTTATGCATGATATTGGGGATGCTTTTGACCACTGCCTCCTGTACAGTATTATGAACCTTCGTCCATAGTTTTTCAGGCACTCTGTCTATCAGATTTAATCCTCTGAATATATGTGTCACTTCCACTGTATAATTATAAAGGATTTGATTTAGGTCATACCTGAACTTTATATTGTTTTACCCTACTTTGTTCCATTTAGGTATGAATTTTGCAATAAGGAGTTCATGATCTGAGCCACAGTCAGCTCCTGGTCTTGTTTTTGCTGACTGTATAGTGTTTCTCCATCTTCAGCTGCAAAGAATAAAATCATTCTGATTTTGGTGTTGACCATCTGGTGATGTCCATGTGTAGAGTTTCTCTTGTATTGTTGGAAGAGGGTGTTTGCTATGACCATTGTGTTCTCTTAGAAAAACTCTGTTAGCCTTTGCCTTGCTTCATTTTCTACTCTGAGGCCAAACAAATACTCCAAGTATTTACTGACTTGCTACTTTTGCATTTCAGTCCCCTATGATGAAAAGGACACTGTTTTTTTTTTTTTTTTGGTGTTGTAGGTCCTGTAAGACATCATAAAACCATTCAGCTTTAGCTTCTTCAGCATTAGTGGTTGGCGTATAGTCTTGGATTACTGTGATATTGAATGGTTTGCTTTGGAAATGAACAGAAATCATACTGTCATTCATGAGATTGCAACCAAGTAATGCATTTTGGACTTTTTTGTTGACTATAAGGGCTACTCCATTTCTTCTAAGGGATTCTTGCCCTCAGTAGAAGATATAATGTTCATCTGAATTAAATTCACCCATTCTGGTCCATTTTAGTGGTTTATATTTCATTGGCAGAGAGAGATGTTAACTTAGTAAAATAATTTATTACGTGGGTTTCCCTGGTGTAATCCATGCAATCCATGGCAAAGAATTTGCCTGCTGTGCAGGAGACTTGGGTTAGATCCCTGGGTTGGGAAGATCCCCTGGAGAAGGAAATGGAAACCCACTGCAATATTCCTCCCTGAAGAATCCCCATGGACAGAGGAGTCTGGTGGGCTACAGTCCATGGGGTGGCAGAGTCAGTCATGACTGAGTGGCTAAGTAGAGTTTAATAGATAGTGGTAGGCAGTCAGAAATAAAATTATAGGAAGTATTTTGGAAGCACTTTATGGTATTTTTGTTTAAATAAGATGCAGTAGCCCAGACAATAGCACCTCAGCTGAATCCCTTGAATCTGTGGATATATTACCCTACATGTCAAAATGTACTTTGCAGATATACTTAAGTTAAGGATTTTGAGATGGGGAGATTATTCTGAATTATACAGATTGGAGCCAGGGAACACTCTCAGGAACTAAAGACCATTCAAGTTTCTTTTCTTTTTATTTTTTTATATAAATTTATTTATTTTAATTGGAAGTTAGTTACTTTACAATATTGTATTGGTTTTGCCATACATCAACATGAATCCACCACAAGTATACACATGTTCCCCATCCTGAACCCCCCTCCCTCCTCCCTCCCCGTACCATCCCTCTAGGTCATCTCAGTGCACCAGCCCCAAGCATCTAGTATCATGCATCGAACCTAGTGACACCTTCACAGGCATTTCACACCAGGGCTATTACTGTCTTCCAAGACAGCAGGAACTCTTTTTAAACTCCACTTCAGAACACTCTAATGGAATCTTATAGAACATTATTTAGTCAAAGGAGACACTATTCCTATACTCAGAGGGAGAAGGGTTTATATAAGGCATGGGATCTTGGGGACCAACTTAGACTTCTGTCTACCACATTGTGGTAAAATTGGTCTGTATGGGGAATAAGGATGACATCAGAGCCCAATCAGAAGGCTGTTGTAATTATCCAGGCCAGAGTTGATAGGAGCTGGGACAAGGTGATACAATGGAGGTGGTAAGAAGAAGTGATCATTTGTGGATATAATTTGAGGTGTGATCTATTTTGAAGATAGAGCAGGAAGGATTTTGTAACAGATCATCTGTGGGAAGGAGACAAGAGTCAAGAGTGACTCCAAGGTTTTGGGCCTGAGCAACTGAAGAATGAAGTTGCCATTTTCTGAGTTGGAGAATACATCAAAAGGAGCAGGTAGCGGGGGGTGGGGATGGTGGGGAGCAGGAAGGAACAGTGATACTATGAGTTTAGTTTGGGACATAGCTAATTCAACATGCCTGTTAAGACATCTGGGTGGACATGGTGAATTCGTAACTGTTGTATCAGGGAGAGATGTAGTTTAGACACATGAGTTTGAGTATCATTAGCATATAGAATATATTTAATGGTGTGACAGTGAATGGGGCAACAGAGGGAGTGAGAAAGAGAAGATATCTAAGGATTGAATTCTGAGGCACTTCAACTACATTCTGGGTTGGAGAAATAAACAGAAGCCTGCAATGATCTTGAGAAGGAGCAGTTAAGTGAAATGACCAAAAAAAAAAAAAAAAAAGGCAAGTTAGTGTTCTCAAAGGCCAATGAAGACAGTACCTCAAGAGGAAGGAAGGGAGCATCTGAGACAAATGCTACTGATGGACCAATTGTATATAGCAATATACCATTCACTGGTGATGATGGTAAGAGACATCTTAGGAAGCACTTGGGGAGTGAAAGCTACACATTTGTGAATGCTGATTGGCCAGTATCCTCCAGGAATCTTTACCTGACTCCTTCAATCTAGATTTCCACAGCACCCAGTTCTTACCATTTTCACTGTGACATGTTTGTATTAAACTTACCATATTGTAATTGTGTACCTTCCTCCCTCCCTTGGTAATGAGTGCCTTGAAGCTCGGCTGTTTCTTTTAAACCAGCATATTTAACTCCTTATGCTGCTACTGCTAAGTCACTTCAGTCATGTCTGACTCTGTGTGACACCATAGACCACAGCCCACCAGGCTCCCCCATCCCTGGGATTCTCCTAGCAAGAACACTAGAGTGGGTTGCCATTTCATTCTCCAATAAGCCCTCACTAAACAGGAATTAAAAGAGTTGATAAGTTAATGAAAGGCCCTGATCTTTCATATTCCTTGAAAAAAAATTGCTTTCCAATTCAAGATAATTGCACCCTTTGAAAAAGGCTTGGCTGGTCATTCAGTACTTCCAAGGCAGCTCTGTAAATTATAGTAAATGAAATAGAGTGCTGAACTAAAAATATAAAAGCAGAGCCACATATTGGAATAAAAAAGATGAATTAATCTTGTGGTTTGAGGAATCTCCTTAAAGTAAGTGATTTTGAGTGGGTTACTTCTGTCATATTGATCTTTGCTATTGTAATAAAATGTAAGGTGACATGGCAGATGAAACTAACTGGTGATTCTGAAAGAAATTATTCCACAAAAAATGCTGGAATATTTCTGATCAAAAAGATAAGAGAAACCATAGTTCTAGGTTCATATTTCAAAGTTCATTGTCTTTTCTTTTAATTTTTATTTTTTATTTTATTTTACTTTTTTACTTTACAATACTCTATTGGTTTTACCCTACATTGACAGCCTTTGGAATGGAAGAAAATAATAGCAAATGAAGCAACCGACAAACAACTAATCTCAAAAATATACAAGCAACTTATGCAGCTCAATTCCAGAAAAATAAATGACCCAATCAAAAAATGGGCCAAAGAACTAAACAGACATTTCTCCAAAGAAGACATACGAATGGCTAACAAACACATGAAAAGATGCTCAACATCACTCATTATCAGAGAAATGCAAATCAAGACCACAATGAGGTACCATTTCACACCAGTCAGAATGGCTGTGATCCAAAAGTCAACAAGCAATAAATGCTGGAGAGGGTGTGGAGAAAAGGGAACCCTCTTACACTGTTGGTGGGAATGCAAATTAGTACAGCCACTATGGAGAACAGTGTGGAGATTCCTTAAAAAATTGCAAATAGAACTGCCTTATGATCCAGCGATCCCACTGCTGGGCATACACACCGAGGAAACCAGAATTGAAAGAGACACGTGTACCCCAAGGTTCAAAGTTTATTTTCATGAGAAAAAGTAGAATATGAAAACAAGAATATGATCTTATTTGCAGAGAAAGTTAATGGGAAACTTTGACCCTTTCACTTCTAAGTTTTCCAGGGCATCTATGTTATGTTATGACCAGTTCTTATTTTTGTTCAATGTTAGGATTGTTTGTTATTTCAGGGCAAGAGTACTAAAGTCCTCTGGAAGATTGACAGCATAATACCAAAAGCATTGATGTATTGAATACGTTAGGATAATAAAGGAAAATAGTAATAATTTTCATAATTCCCAAATAGTAGTTAAAACATTATGAATTTCATTGTGCATATTTAATTAATGGCCTTCACAGATTATTTATAGGCTTGAATTACTTTAATAATAATAATAAAACATAAACTAGCATTCACTGAATACCATCAATATGCCAGATAAAACATTACAGTGATGAACCAAACTGTATAGGCAAAGTAAATTGAGTAATCATCAAAGATCACACAGCTCATAAATAGTGGAACTAGGTTTTAAACCAAGGCATCTCAGACTCTAGAAACAGGTTTCTCATCTTTAGCACTACTGACATTTAAGGCCAGAATATTCTTTGTTGTAGATGCTGTTTGTACATGGTAGGATGTTGAGCAGCCTCTCTGGCCTGTATCCATTATATGCCACTAGCATCTCCCAATTGTGGCCACTGAAAGTATCTCCAAGCATTTCCAAATGTTCCCTGGTGAGCAAACCATCAACTGAAAAATCACTGCTCAAGAATAAGAGCCCTAGCCACAATGCTCTGTTGTTTTCAGAGTAAATTCTTTAAATATAAAAGAATAGACATGGGATCCTGATGTAATCTTGAATCTTAATTCTCCTCAGTGACCCAGAAAATTTTTAATATGGTAGCTCTTAGAGGTTAACTCACTCTTTCAATCAGCAGTATTCAAATGCCTGGCATTTTTGACTATCTTCATTGTCCCCAGGGCTTAATGGAAACTAAGATTCTACTCAATGTGCTATTCATGTAAGAAGTATAACCCCAGCCTAGTGGTGAAATGTCTTTGTATAACCCCAGCCTAGTGGTGAAATGTCTTTAACAGTCTTGTAGTCTGAGAGTTATATGTCATTTGATCCTCAGAAGGTATTTATTTGCATTTTCAGTCTGGGATATTTGTAGTGAAAATTCAGGCAAGTCCATAGATGATAAGACATTTAGGTGATTGGGGGAACACCTTCCAGTTAGGCCTATAATAGAATATATTATTCACCTGACTTAAAAGTAAACATGTCTGTAAAGTTCTTTCCTCAGCTAGCAAGCTCAAACACTCCCGAGTACTTGGTGAGCCTGCAGTCTCCGCATTAACCAATTGTTTGTAGCTAGCAGAGGCAAGAATATCTCATAAACTTCTTGGAATTGAAACAGAAAGATAATAACATACTCATTATCACAATCAGAGCTTTATCAATATGTAGAGATAATAATAAAATAGGTGACTTTGAGTGGTTACTATGGACCAGAAGCTCTTCTAAGTATTCTTTAACCTCCTCAACCATCTTATCTGCTGGATATTATTTTACAGATGAAAAATTGAAAGCACAGACTAAGTAAGTAACTTCCCAAAATCATACAAGCAGTAATTGACAGAACAGAAATTTGAATGGAGGCGATATGACTCTAGCCCCCACAACAGGGCTATACTGCTTCTGAAACATTACAGTCAATACACTGGATAGTTTCATATACATATGGGTACCTAAATAACAGATACACTCTCTCTCTCTCTCTCTCTCTCTCACACATACACACACACAATATATATATATATTTATAATACATTTATATTTATTTATGAGAGAGAGAGAAGAAAATAGAGTAAAAGAGAGCAGATTAGATATACTAAAATATAACCATTCTACCAAAAAATCTGCAGTTAGTTTGATCAGCAGTTAGTCAAATTAAGTATATATTCTCATTTTGACCTGCAGTCTCACTTGCATGTGTATGTATTCAAACGAATGCTTATGTAGGTCCATAAGGAAATACATGCAAGGATGTCCATTGCAGTGATGTTTGGGGGTGGGGAGATGGGGAGCAATCTCCGTATTTATTCCTGGGTGAGTTCATAGGTAAAACATGGCATGCCCATAATACTACGCAATAGTAAGAAGTTCTCCACTAAAAATAGATAGATACATGGATGGTTCAGAAAACATAGCACTGAGTGAAAAAAGAGACAAAATAAAACATGGTAAAAATTTTCGTAAATCCAGAATTCATGCACAGAGAACAAAAATGCCCTTTTTGCAAAATCATACAAACAAAAAGGATTCTATTAGGTAAATTAGAATAGTTTCCCTGTAGAGGAGGGGGATGGAAAACAAACACAAATAAGATAGAAAGATAAATGAAACAGAAGGAATGTCTTGCTGTGTCTAATATGATTTCTACCTCAACTGTCTTTACTTAAGTCCAAAAACAAAAGCAAAACACATATAGTATCTAATAGTAAGTTGCAAACTAGTTAAATATGAAACACTGAAAAATTATTTCCACAATGAAAATATAATGGCTTATATTTTCTTGATTATAGAATCATATTGGTATTTGTTTTACAAATGTGGGAACCATAAGGCCCTATAGGAGAGTGACATACTACTTGGTTAGCTATCCTTTAAATACTTATCTTGTTCCATTCCCAATGCTGCAAATGTATCTACTCTACCTATGCTATAAACAGTATATAACGTACTTATTATACTGCACAGAGCTTTGTATAGGGCTTCTATCTGATGAATTTACCTAGAAATTTCCTTCTGATTCTCTGCTTCAGTCATTCATCTTTGCTCTCCTTTCCCTGGTTCTTTTGATCTAAATTATATGATCTTAATCTTTAAGTTTTTAATATGCTACTCATTAACAGTGTTCACCAAATGTTTCTAATTCTTCCCCAGAATGGGGAAGAATGGTACACAGAGCCATTTTCTGGCTTCTTTTGGGTTCGATGGACTGACCTGAACTGGCCAATGTGTCTGAGCCTTCTTTGAAAGTGTGAGATCCTCCAAATCTGCTTTTTTTTTTTTTATCTGAGACAATGACCAGCAAATTTTGCCTAAATCTCTGAGCAGCTAAAACATACATAGAATCCAGCTATCCCACACTAGACATGTCATGCGCATTTAGAAGTATTTCTTACCTTAAACCACTGAGATCTGGGACATTCCTTATTTTGCTGAAAAGTACCCTAAAACAACCTGACTGATAAAATTTCCAACAATCAAACCATTAGTAAAGATAATTAATCAGTGATTGTAGGACTGTTTCTACTGGAGTATTAGTTGATATGGCTAATGAGTTTATACTTACTGAAAATTTGAAAACATCAGCTTAGGCCACCTGATCAAATCAACATTGATTGCCTAATATAATATAGCATGAACACATGAACTCAAGTCCAGATGAAGAATATTTTATGTATAGTTACTTTATATATATATATATATATATGTATATGTGTGTATACATATATATGTGTGCTGCTGCTGCTAAGTCGCTTCAGTCGTGTCCGACTCTGTGCGACCCCATAGAAGGCAGCCCGCCAGGCTCCCCTGTCCCTGGGATTCTCCAGGCAAGAATACTGGAGTGGGTTGCCATTTCCTTCTCCAATGCACAAAAGTGAAAAGTGAAAGGGAAGTCGCTCAGTCGTGTCTGACTATTAGCGACCCCATGGACTGCAGCCTACCAGGCTCCTCCATCCATGTGATTTTCCAGGCAAGAGTACTGGAGTGGGGTGCCATTGCCTTCTCCGATATATATGTGTACATATATATTTATATATGTGAAGGTCATGCATATAAAATTGTTTAGGGAAAAAGCATGACAGCAGTGCCTTTTCCATTCTAGGACCAGCTTCCAGGTTCTGCAGTAGCAGACACCAATTGAAAGTTGTCATATTAAAAAAGAGTATTACATGAATACTGATATTTCTTTCAGTCATACAAAATACCACCTATGGATGATTGTTATTTCAATGAGTAGATTATATATTTTCTTTCAATGACAGTGATGTTTGTTCTTAGGCAAATATTTTGAGAACATCTCTGTGTTGTTATGTTATTTAAAATAAAATATTCAATTAAGTATATAAAAAAGAAAGAATATTAATCCAACTAGCCTGTCCATTACCCACTCCAGTGTTCTTGCCTGGAGAATCCCAGGGACGGGGGGGCCTGGTGGGCTGCCGTCTGTCACACAGAGTCGGACACGACTGAAGTGACTTAGTAGCAGCCTGTCCATTTCCTTGCTAAATTTTTCAAGATGTGGCACCTGGTTCAATTTATCTAGTCCTACCTTTCTTTCACCATGACTTTGCAATGTAGCATATTTTTGCTGTCATTAGGAGATTCTTTTTTTCTCAGTTGAATGAAAAATAATTTGCTATTAATTTGACAGTTGCAAATGAGCATGTTCTCTTTTGTTTTGTCTGAGAAGTCTGCATAAACACTGCTTTTGAGCTGTATCTTTAGTGAAGAAAATGAATCATAGTCTTCTAAATTAACATGCCATGAGGGATTTAAAATCTACCATTACCTAGTTGGCACTGCAAAGATACCAGGTATATAGGTGTGCAGTGTGTATTTGCTTACTCTCTTAATAAGAGTAAGGTAGTGCCAAGTTCTCACATGCATGTATTTCAGCTTATGCTGACAACCTACCTGTATGTTGCACATTCAACCACACTTTTCAGCATTTGCCAATCCCTTCTCCAGGGCATTAGATGTAATATTTACAATAAAATAAAATTTGCTGGAAATAAAGGCATCTAGGCCATAGCTACATTAAAGCTACAATTATTCCCCTCTGACTGAGAATAAAACAATACAATCTTCTACAGTGAAGAAGGAAAAGGATGGCCAGACCTACAGAGATTTCAGGGTTTGGGCCATGAGAAGTAGCTGCCTGCGCTGATGGCGCTGTGTGCCTGCTGAGGGCTCTGCGAGGAACAATGAAGATAAGAGGGACTTTGTGTGTCTTGTTTCTGCAGAATTGAGGTTCAGATTTGTTACATTTTTAATTCAAAGTTTATTATACATTATTAGTTATAAAAGAGAAAAGAAAACTCACAATGTTTGAAGTAACAAAGGCTGCTATGTTCAAAAATCATGGAAAAATTAAAGTTGAAACATTTGGTGGACCTAAAGCACCCTGACCCCCCTACTCCCATCACCACTAAAAGCAGAAGAAAACGCTGTGATTATAAACTCCAGTGTGCATGATTTGTGCTTGGGGGGGAAATCATGGCAGAATTATGAGCCACTGAAACTTTTCGATCTCTTGACTGTAAGATAGTCAATAGTTGAAAGATTGGTTTTCTAAGTTTCTATGTTCATTTGGCCTTGCTTAGCAAAGGTGGTCTTCAGTGCTTACAGAATCACCCCACTGCACCATTTCCAAGACATTCTTTTCTTTTCTTTTGAACACAGCTGGTCTCAAACCAGCTGGTCCATTGCAGAAGCTCTGGGCCCCACATCTTCCAGCAGAGAAATGCACATTGAGGCTGGAACAGGCCTGACTTCAGTAGCTGGGACAGGCCTGACTCAGGACTTGCTTTCGGTCTAAGATCTGCTCTGTGCAGCTTTTGCATCAGTCTAGCCTGACCTTCACTTCCAGTCTCAGCTATTTCCCGCTCCTCTTGCCGCTTTCCTCGGAGGCACGCCTCTGGAACAGCCTCCCCCGAGTGCGATGCCTCTCACTCATTCCAGGCACTGTACACTGACTCCAAATGCCTTTTTGTTCGAGAATAGAGTTCTTCTTTACTCTCGAAGAGGCAGCCCCTGTGTCCCCACCTCAGAGGTGGCTGTCTGCCGCCCCCTGTTTTCTAGACAGGCAGGGCCCTTACTGCGCTTCCTCAGTCTGTTCCTTACATCTCTCGACCTGCTCTGCCAGGATGAGCCTTCGTCACAAGCGTAGGCTGTCAGGAGCAGGCTGGGTTAGTGGTGGCAGCAGTAACCAGCTGGTGTGCTCACACACAGTTCAGCTCTAGAATTCTGCCTGGCACTCTAAAAGTGTCCAAAGGTTTAAATCCATGAGAAGATTTTCCTTGGAAAGAGAACTGCTGGCTTGAACAGAGCCGAGCGTAAGCTGCTTCTGCTGGTTCATTTTTGGGCTTGGTAGCTGTTAGACCCAGACCTAAGCAGTGATTCTGCCTCTAACAGCTGAGCGACCCTGGGAGGTCACTCAGTGCTTCTCCGCTGAAGTCTCATCATGAGGAACGCTTTCTCGTGGCCTCGTCAGCATATTTGTGAATAATGCATACTAATTTGCTTCAGTCACGTCTGACTCTTGGTGACTCCATGGGCTGTAGCCCGCCAGGCTCCTCTGTCCATGGGATTCTCCATGCAAGAACACTGGAGTGGGTTGCCATTTCCTTCTCTAGGTGAATAATAATAAGCACAAAACATTTAGCTTTCTGGAACCCGGTGCAGAGTAGGTACTTGCTAAGTATCAGCTCTGTTGATAAGATTAAATTAAAAGGAACTTTCAGAAATAATGGGAATACCATTACAGTAAAGTGTGTAGAAGAAAGAAATATCTGCTGTAGCACATTTCATCAGCTCCTAGCAAGAATAGAAGCACCGCCTACAGACACGGTCAGTGACTAAAGAGGAATGTGCTCTAATCGCCTTGAGAACGATCTATGTCATGCCTTTTACGGGCCTTACGCCTGCAAATTCTGGAGAAAGGAACCTTGAGTGAGATCAGGAGTGATGCCTCACGTGTTTTGATCTCGAGCCCCAACTCCAGGAGCTCTGCTTCAGTCTACAGGTTTTAAGCGCATAGGGACTCATCAGGAGCGCCTCTTCCTGGCCTCAGGAGTCTGGCAAGTTCCTGTTTCCAGAGAGTACCCAGACGGGCATTCTAGTAACTCACGAGACTTAGGAACGTTGCCTGCTTAAACAACACTTTTGCTTTTATATAGCGTGATATTGGAGAAGGCAATGGCACTCCACTCAAGTACTCTTGCCTGGAAAATCCCATTGGCGGAGAAGCCTGATAGGCTGCAGTCCATGAGGTCATGAAGAGTCGGAGATGACTGAGTGACTTCACTTTCACTTTTCACTTTCATGCATTGGGGAAGGAAATGGCAACCCACTCCAGTGTTCTTGCCTGGAGAATCCCAGGGACGGGGGAGCCTGGTGGGCTGCCATCTCTGGGGTCACACAGAGTCGGACACGACTGAAGTGACTTAGCAGCAGCAACAGCAGCAGGATATTATTTATCTAAGTATCACTTTTGAGGCTATTAGTTCATATAGTTCATTTCCAAGATTTTCACATATTATCAGAGTCATAGCTGACGTCAGTGGCCCCTAAGATAAGAGGGCTTTAAAAAAAATAATTCACACATCCGCCAACAAGCGTGATGCAAGGGTCAGAACCCCCTACTGTTTCCTCTATGGAGACTGTGACAGTGTGTTTCAGCCTCATGACTGTAAAATAACCTGTTACACAGTCAGCCGTGTAAAGGGCTTTTGTTTCTTTTCTTTGTGGAATTTGGAATATAATGTGTCTACTCACCAAGGCAGGTGGTTCTGGAGCAGCAGTACATGTTGGGGTTTCGGGTCCACGGCGGCTGAGTCTCTCACTGCCGGGGCCACTGCCAACCTGTACCGACCGAGACTTCACCCAACGTCTTTAACTTCTGAGCACATCTCTACCCGGTTGCAGGTGACAAGTTGACAGTGCAGCCAAAGTAAACAGGCTTCAGGAAACGGGAGGCAATTCTCAGAAAGGGAGGGCTGAGCCTTCGACAAGGCTGATGGGACAGAGGCGAGCTTGTGTAGTGAGTAAACACAATGTGTATCTTTTAATTAAACATTAAACCATAGTTGAGTGAGTGTAGAAAAGCACCTCACATGACTTAAACCCCAGATTTCAGATAGGGAAGAGCTGTTGTTTTACTCTAAAGGGGCAGAGGGTGTTTGAGGGGCTAGGGACTGAGGGGTGGCCTGCACTCCCAGCCCCAGTCGGCACCACTGGTTTTATCTATTTTATAAATAAGGATTCTCTTCAAAAAATGATTTAAACAGCTCAATCCAATTTCCCATTTTACCAGTGAAACGTGATGAAACCCAGAGTGATTACTGGTCTGGTCGCAGTCATCTGGGTCTCAGCCTTCTTTCATCTGCAAACAAGAAGAGCAGGAAAGCCTTCTGCACCCGCGGAGTTGGATGCGGTGATAACACTGTCTCCTGCCCTCTGTACCGATGTGCCACTTCTGTGGGGGTGGCCAGGAAAGGGCTGGTAGCTCAGTGGTGAGCAGCACGAGCTCCGGTGTTGCCGTTCTTGTCATCTGTCGTGTGACGACCAACAGCGCACCAGGCACCACCTGGCTTTTAGCGTCTGGCTTCTTTCACTGTTTCCAGAGGTCCGCTGTCTGATAGCACGATCCACGCTTCACACCTTCTTACAGCTGAATGATGGTCCAATGTCTATGGATGCGTATGTGGATACAGCATGTATCACTTGCGCAGTCATCAGAGGAGAGACTTTTGGGCTCTTCTTTTGGAATACTATGACTAATACTGCTATGCACCTTTGTGTACAAGATTTCTCATGCACTTGTGTTTCCAGTTTCCTTGGGCATGCACACAGAAGTAGAATGGTGGCTCAAACGTTAATTCTACGTTTGACTTTTTGAGAAACTGCCAGACTGTCTTCCAAAGAAGCAACACTATTTTAGATTTCATTTATATTTTCTCCCTTCTGTTTTCCTTTTTATCTCTTTGTGGAATTCTGTTATAAACTGTGAAGATGAATCAGCAAAATAAGCAGTTTCTTCAATAAGTCAACTACTAAAAAAAACAGATAGGAGGATAATTTATTAATTATATAGACATAAAAGGCATTTCAACTAATTACACAGTGCTCTGCGGATGACTGTGCCCTTCCGGATGGCCAGTATCCCAAATATTTGGGATAGTATTGGGCAAACCAGAGCAGTATGTCACCTTCTGTGACGTAACTGGCCACTATCAATAGGAATTTAGCCAAATCAAAGTATTTTCCAACTGGGTTAGTTTTCCAAGTCTTTATACCAGGTACTCTTGCACTCTTCAGTATTATACCTATATTCTGGTTTATCAGAGTGAGTGAACTCTGGGAGTCGGTGATGGACAGGGAGGCCTGGAGTGCTGCAGTTCATGGGGTCGCAAAGAGTTGGACACGACTGAGTGACTGAACTGAACTGAACTGAACTGAAAGTGACATCGTGTGATCCTAGTCTTTCTCTGTCTTCCTTACTTTACTTCATTTGATCAGCGCTACTTTCTTCCCTGTGACTGGAAATGGCATTATTTCCTTCTTTGTGGCTGAGTCAGTTCAGTTCAGTCACTCAGTCGTGTCCGACTCTTTGCGACCCCATGAATCACGGCACGCCAGGCCTCCCTGTCCATCACCAACTCCCGGAGTTCACTCAAACTCATGTCCATTGAGTCCATGATGCCATCCAGCCATCTCATTCTCGGTCGTCCCCTTCTCCTCCTGACCCCAATCCCTCCCAGCATCAGGGTCTTTTCCAATGAGTCAACTCTTCGCATGAGGTGGCCAAAGTACTGGAGCTTCAGCTTCAGCATCATTCCTTCCAAAGAAATCCCAGGGCCAATCTCCAGAATGGACTGGTTGGATCTCCTTGCAGTCCAAGGGACTCTCAAGAGTCTTCTCCAACACCACAGTTCAAAAGCATCAATTCTTTGGCGTTCAGCCTTCTTTACAGCCCAAACTCACATCCATACATGACCACAGGAAAAACCATAGCCTTGACTAGACAGACCTTAGTCAGCAAAGTAATATCTCTGCTTTTGAATATGCTGTCTAGGTTGGTCATAACTTTTCTTCCAAGGANGTCCAAGGGACTCTCAAGAGTCTTCTCCAACACCCAGTTCAAAAGCATCAATTCTTCGGCGCTCAGCCTTCTTCACAGTCCAACTCTCACATCCATACATGACCACTGGAAAAACCATAGCCTTGACTAGACTGACCTTAGTCAGCAAAGTAATATCTCTGCTTTTGAATATGCTATCTAGGTTGGTCATAACTTTTCTTCCAAGGAGTAAGCGTCTTTTAATTTCATGGCTGCAGTCACCATCTGCAGTGATTTTGGAGCCCAGAAAAATAAAGTCTGACACTGCAACATTCTCTAAAAGGGTTACTCCTCCCAAGGCATCAAAAGGATTTAAAAACTATTCAGCCAAAAGCACCAGGGAACCAGTGACCTTTATGCCTTAATCTTTTAGTCTCCTGTATTTCTTTTTAAAATGTATCCCTGAATTTGCACTTGATTTACTATTAAAGATGTTTATTTTACTTACCACCGAGTAAACAGTGCTATACCACTGTGCTATACATTCTCTACACATGCCGTAGGACATACAATCCCACAGACGTGGCCATTTGAGAGCTTCAGAAGTCATACAAGTGCACTTTCACTCCTACAGCCCCGAGAGCAGTCTCCGCTGGTCCGTTTGTGGTGGGGAGTTTGGCTGTGGTGATTCTGGCTCCTGCTACGTTTCACTTGCCAGGTCCAGTTAATATCACAACTACAGAAGGGCAGACCAAACACTTGTTTCCACCATATATTTTTATATGCAAAGACCCTAAACATCATTGAAATACCTAGATTTTTTCATTCACTTAATAAATTTGTGAGGCAATAATTGAAGTTCTAAGGGTCACTGCTCATTATTATCACAATTTCACTCATCATTTTTGTATTCCAAAATCTACCATATTTACCTAAATTTACATTTGTCAACTTCTTATTTAATGTAAGAAGTATACTTATCTGGGTTTTCTGGAAGGAAAGTATTCCCTTTCTGTTTGTTATAAGCATGAATCTTGAGCAGAATCTTACAATGTGGAAGTTTCTCATAAAGCTTCCTAAATATCCACACAAATTTCATAGAGGCTCTTTAGTTCCTCTTCACTTTCTGCCATAAGGGTGGTGTCATCTGCATATCTGAGGCTATTGGTATTTGATATTGTGGCTGAGTAATACTGTATTACTGCACAAGTTCCCCCTCTTCTTCATGCGTTCATGTCCTTTTACACGTAGGTTGCTTCCTCGTCTTAGCTATGGTACCTAGTGCAACTGGGATCTTAGGGGTTCAGGTGTCTTTCAAGATTTTGTTTTTCTCCAAATCTGTGCTCAGATGTGGGATTTCAGGGTCCTACGGTGATTCTGTTGAGTTTTTAAGAGAAACTCCCTACTTTTCTTTCTAGTTCATGTATCAGTTTGCATTCCCAAACAACACTGCAGGAGGGTGATCTGATCTCCACACACACTCCAGCATTTATTGTCGCAGATTTTTTTAAATGGCCATTTTGACCGGTGTGAGTTGATACCTCATTGGACTTTTCAGTTACCTTTTTATAGAGTAATGGGTTATGCTGAGCATCGTCTCATCTGATGAATGACCTTCTGTATGCATTCTTTGGAGAAATGTCCGATTAGGTCATTGGCCCATTTTTTGCGGTGTTTATATATATATATGTATATATATATATATATATATATATATATGTATGTATTGAGCCGTGCAAGCTGCTTACATCGGTTTGTTGTGATAGTCTCCTTTGCAAATATTTTTCCCATCCTGAGGGTGGTGTTTTTCTTCTGTTTTAGGTTTCATTTGCTCTGCCAAGGCTTTGAAAGTTAGTTAGGTCCCATTTGTTTATTTTAGTTTTTTCATTATTCTAAGAGGTGGATGCAGAAAGAACCTTCTGTGACTTATGTCGAAGCAGGATCTGCCTATATACAGCTCGAGAGGCTTATAGTGTCTGGCGTTGCGTCTGGACCTGTAACTGTTTGAACTTAGCTTCGTGCATGGCCGTAGGGAGTATTCTAATTTCATTCTTGTTTCCCTTGTTTGAGGAGCCTGCACCCCATCCTCAGCAGTGGCTGTTCCCAATTTGTATTTCCAGCACCTGTAGAAGAGGGTTCCCTTTCCATCACACCCTCTGCAGGATTTAATGTTTGTAGCGTTTCTGACAGCAGCCCTTCTGACTGGTGTGAGGTGATACCTTGTTGTACTTTCGATTTGCGTTTCTCTAATATTTAGTGATGCTGACATCTTTTCCTGTGACTTTTTTACAAAGGTGTACTATAAACTTTCCTCTTGAAATTGGCTTCTTGAAGGTCTTCCAAGTTTTGCATTCTTTTTCAGCGACCAGTCCTTGGATATTTCTTGAAATCGGGTATTTTTCACTTGTGGCCCCACAGGCCTTGTGAGTAATGAGTGTCCGCAGCACAGCGTTTCCGCTGCAGCCGCCCAGCCACCGAGTCGTGTCGTAAGCTGGGTGTGTGTGTGGGTGTCTGTCTCTGTCGTTGGTTCTTCTGTATGAGCTGACAGCATACACCTCAGTGATGTCTTAGGTTGTTTGTCTTTCTGACTCCCTTCCCTTCGTATGATAATCACTTGGTCCATCCGTGCTGGGGTCGTGGCATACTCTGTTCTCTTCTGTAGCTTAGCCGGGCTCCAGTAAAGAGGGTGTCACTAAGTGCTCGTGCTTTGGTCAATGGACTCGAGAGGTTCATGGCATCTGACGCTACATTTAGGTCTGTGAGCTGTTTGGAACTTAGTTCTAGGTTTGGCTGCTGGCTGATTCCAGTGTCCTGTGTGCTGTGGGTCACGCTGCCCTGAAATCAGCGGTACGTGTGCCGTTGCTAATTCTGACTTTCTCTGGGTCTAAGTCCGGGAGTGGGACTGCCAGATCTTGCCGTTTCACTATGCCTAGACTCTTTTAAGGGGCCTCTGTGCTGTTTTCCGTAGTTCCTATACCAATTAACATCCTGATAAAGAATGAAGGGCAATTCTGTTTTCCTATGTCCTCTGTAGGACTTATTCCTAGAAGATCTTTTTGATGTTGGTCTTCCCGACCAGTTTGAGGTGATTGGTCATGGTAGTTTTGATTTCCACTCATTTGATACTTAGTGAGGCTGAGTATCCGTGCAGGTCCTTTTTTGATCTTATACAGTATGAGTACAATTCACCACGTGAAATTGGTTTATTGAAAGTGTGCCCTGATTTAAATTATTTTCCAATGATTACACAGCGACATTATCTGAAGGCAGGTGTCACACACAGCCTCACAGCCCTCATGAATTTTGAGCCCTGCAGCCCTGGTTTTAAAGTTGTTGCTATGGGGAATGGCCACAAGGGCAGCACTTGCTCACGCCCATCTCTGATCTCTAGGGCGAGCAGAGCCTTAGGGGAGCCTCCGTGAGCCTCTAGGTTCACCCTGCCCTGGAGCCCTCTTGGTCAATTACCGAGGCAACGGCATCTTTACTCTTTAAAATTAAGTAACTGTCCGGGTGGATGGCATCACCGACTCAATGGACAGGAGTTTGAGTAAGTCCCTGGAGATGGTGAAGGACAGGGAAGCCTGGTGTGCTGCAGTCCATGGGGTCGCAAAGAGCTGGGCACACTGAGCGACTGAACAATAGCAAACTGTCCAGGTGTGTGAGAGGCTGATCTGTGTGTCTGGGCTTCCCTGGTGGCTCAGCTGGGAAAGAATCCGCCTGCAACGCGGAAGACCTGGGTTCAGCCCCTGGGTTGGGAAGAGCCCCAGAGAAGGGAACAGCTGTGTGCTTAGTTCCTGCTTTTCCAATGCTTAGTGACAGCATGTTACCTCGGTCACCTCTTTAAAAACCCTGTCTCCAAATCCAGCCATACCCTGGTGTCCTAAGGGTTCAAAATGTGAATTTAGGGGGACATGACAGAGCCCGCAATGCCCTGCTTCGGAACAAACTGACACGTGCCTCAGTCCCTCTTTCCCTCAAGTCCCTTGGGGGTGATGCGATGGCTGAGGGAGGGGCCGTGCCTGCCACGCTTGTGGCCCAGCTGCGCAGCCCTTCTCAGCTTTCTTTGACCAGGCAGCAGCAGCTCCAGCCCTCCTGAGGAGCGGTTCTGGGTGCAGTGCTGTGTCCTTGTCCTGCTGAGGAGCAGTTCTGGGGTGCTGTGTCCTTTGTCCTGCTGAGGAGCAGTTCTGGGGTGCTGTGTCCCTTGTCCTCCTGAGGAGCAGTTTTGGGGGGCTGTGTCCCTTGTCCTCCTGAGGAGCAATTCTGGGGGGCTGTGTTCCTTGTTCCCCTGAAGAGAGGTTCTGGGGGGCTGTGTCCTTGTCCTCCTGAGGAACGGTTCTTGGGTGTGGTACTGTGTCCCTGTCCTTCTGGGGCGCTCAATGTCTGGGAAACCAGGAGCCAGCAGCCTAGTGGGGATAACGGGAACTCTCAGGGTCCTGGCAAATGTCTCTCCCACCAGACATCCCAGCAAAGGGGGAAACCTTGGGGGGAATCACAGGGGGGAGAGAGTCATGACCTCGTTTATGCTGCAGGAAGAAAACGTTGAGTTGGGGTGTGAGCAGGCCCCTGGGGTCAGGGAGCTTGGTTGGGGCCTGCTGGAGGGATTGGGCTTGGGCCAGGGCTGTGGGGGTAGAGGGGAGTTAGCGTGGGGACTGGCCATAGGCTCTGCAGGAGGATCTGACAGTCACTGGAGCACAAGGAAGTGGGAGCCTGGGAGGCCTGAGTGGGGCTCAGCAACCAGAGAGGGTGGGACCCCTTCTGGGCGTGGGGAGCAGCAGGACCTCAGCCCTCTGAGGGGCCTGTTAGCCCCCAGGATGAGGTGCAGGTGCAGTGGCTGGGCCTGGGAGAGGGATCCAGGCTGGAATCACCACAGGAAGAGGAAAGGCCAGGAGGGGCAGGGGTTACAGCAGACCATGTGCAGCGACTGCAGTCCCGTTGGAACCAACTCAGAGCCCAAAGGAGTGGCTGTCAGGAGCTCAACTGCACTTTCTTATTCTTTTGTAAAACCACTGTGTCAGAATTAGGGACACTGTCAGGAGACTTCAGAGCTCTGTGGGGCTGTGGCTTCATCAAAGGGTCCCAGGTAGAAACTGAACCACTGCAGGGCCCGCCCGTGTCCCCAGTGGGGAGAAGCCCCATCAGGGCACCAGGCTCACAGCCGTCGTCAGGGAGCTCCTGCCCTCAGGACTGGCTCCTCCTTCCCACCAGCTGCTGGTCAGAGGCCCAGGCACCCGCATCCTGGCTCCAACCTCCCGGCCCTGGCTTCTGGGACAGCTTAGGGGTAAGCAAGACCCTCACACTCCTGTGCCTGCCTGCGGGTAAGAATGTCTAAAAATCTGCACCTCACAGACCGTGGAGGGCTGAGTGTTCCCAGCAGGTATAGGGGAAAGATGGGGCGTGAGATTCCTACGCGCGCAGGGCCTTCCCAGCACAGAGATCTGTGCATTTGCCAGCAAGTCAGCTCCCCACGCCATCCTTCCAGGAAGCCCAGATCCAGGGTCACGAGGGCAGAGGCCGCCCCCTGCTTGTCTGTAACTCCTCACCCTCACGGTGAGGAGCTTGGCGCCCACCATCTGCCGTCTAGCTTTGCCTTGCTCCATTGCAGAAGACACGTGCAGAAGTTTCAGCTGTCTTAGCTGCTGCAGCCTGGAAAGAACCCCGTAAAATAAGCCCGCTGTTTATGAAAGATCCATTCTGCCTTTAGTCTACACGGTCTGTTAATTTCCAAAGCTGAGTCAGCACCTTTTGCCCCATCCCTTACACTGAGGCTACTCTATATGTTTCTATTATTCTGAGTCCAAGCTCACTCCGCTGGCTGCACAATAGGCCAATGAATCCGAGAGATGAGGTGTGGAGGCAAAGATGAGACTTTAATTGGGGAGCCAGAGACCAAGAAGATGGGCTGCTCAGGAGCTCAACTTAACTGCAACTTAGCACCTCAAAATAACTGCCTTATTGGGGTCTGGATGCCAGGTTCTTTTATAGACTAGAGAGAAAGAAGCAATGAGGAACTAAAGTCAAATGCAGCTTAGAGAGGGAGAGGCAGTGGGGAAGTAAAGGGAAAGAGCCTTCAGTTTTGCAAAACATTTCCCACTGAATGTCCAGCCTTGGAAGGGGTGTGGGTGGGGACAAACTATTCCTCCCTGAGCTGAACAAAGGCACTTTAGTTCACAGTCAAGCAGAGGGGTAGGGTCCTCCAGGCAAGCCACTGAGCATGATTAGAATATTAGAAACAACAAAAAGCAAGCCACAAGTCACAGAAACAGCTTCCAACATGGAGTCAGAGTTGGCTCTCTCCCTGCAACACTGCTACAAGCTCGATGCAGTGCCAGCGTGCATTCCACTGCTGCATCCAAAACAGCTAAATCTGAGTAGCTTATGTTTACCCCTTGGGCCGTACACATCTGTGGGCTCAGACAGAAACATAGGGACAGGCTTTCCATCCTACAGTCGAAGAAGAAAAGCTAAAATTTTACATCACCCCTGCTCCTTCTGCCTCTGTAACTCAGCTTGCTTCTTGCAAAGTCTGATGAGGTGTGGAGGCAAAGATGAGACTTTAATTGGGGAGCCAGAGACTAAGAAGATGGGCTGCTCAGGAGCTCAACTTAACTGCAACTTAGCACCTCAAAATAACTGCCTTATTGGGGTCTGGATGCCAGGTTCTTTTATA
Organism: Aepyceros melampus; assembly: GCA_006408695.1. Lineage (NCBI taxonomy): Eukaryota > Metazoa > Chordata > Mammalia > Artiodactyla > Bovidae > Aepyceros > Aepyceros melampus. Next base: position 57,861 of record SJXQ01005535.1, on the reverse strand, counting down.
GACTAGAGAGAAAGAAGCAATGAGGAACTAAAGTCAAATGCAGCTTAGAGAGGGAGAGGCAGTGGGGAAGTAAAGGGAAAGAGCCTTCAGTTTTGCAAAACATTTCCCACTGAATGTCCAGCCTTGGAAGGGGTGTGGGTGGGGACAAACTATTCCTCCCTGAGCTGAACAAAGGCACTTTAGTTCACAGTCAAGCAGAGGGGTAGGGTCCTCCAGGCAAGCCACTGAGCATGATTAGAATATTAGAAACAACAAAAAGCAAGCCACAAGTCACAGAAACAGCTTCCAACATGGAGTCAGAGCTGGCTCTCTCCCTGCAACACTGCTACAAGCTCGATGCAGTGCCAGCGTGCATTCCACTGCTGCATCCAAAACAGCTAAATCTGAGTAGCTTATGTTTACCCCTTGGGCCGTACACATCTGTGGGCTCAGACAGAAACATAGGGACAGGCTTTCCATCCTACAGTCGAAGAAGAAAAGCTAAAATTTTACATCACCCCTGCTCCTTCTGCCTCTGTAACTCAGCTTGCTTCTTGCAAAGTCTGAATCACGAAGGTCATGTAGTCTCAGAAAGCGGGGACTCACAATACTAGGAACCAGAGCTTATCTCACTCACCCTTGTCCTGCTCTTTGCAATGGCCTAGCCCCTGCAAACCTGCTTAATCATGCCTATCCAGGTCAGGCATCCCCCTCCCCATCTTGACTGCTGTTCCCATGCACGAGAAACCCCTTAGTTTAAACCAGCCTATTAGCAGCTAGTGTTGCCTACTATAGTCTGTCTATAAAAACTCTGTAACCCTTTTGTTCAGGGCTCAGAGCTTGGAGTATTAACTCCTCAGGGCCTGGAGGCATAATAAACCTGAGTTCTCCAACTCTGTAAATGTGGTGCTTGATTTTTTGAGTACTGGTTTCTGCAACAATATGCCAGATAAGATTTATTCTTTTTTTCCCATGGGTTGATGGCTCATTCCTTTCTATTGCTGATCAGTATTCATTGCATGTGTATGGGAGGAAAAACAATTTTCCTCTAACCTAGGTGGTTAGTTGAGACTTTCCCTGTAAAAGACAAAAAAAGACAGATTACCAGGAGAAAAACAGAAGTTTAATAGCATGGATACCTCCTATATATATGGAAGTTAACTAAGAAAACTGAATCACTCCCTTAAGTGTCCAAAGCCATCACCTTGAATGCCATCTTCAGACACAAATGAAAGACCTGGCGGGGAGGGGAGGCCAGTTATGGCAGCTATCATGCAAAACACAGTAAAGAAGGGTGCGGTTGCTTGGAGATTGAAGTCAGGACTTGTCCATTGATAATAGTTACTTGAGATTTAATCATCTGCTTATTTCTGATGGGAAAAGGGACAGCCCTTAAATACGGAGACTTCTCAAAAGGACAATTACTACTTAGCTTTCCAAGATTCCTTTTTCTAAAAAACATTAGACTGAAATAATCTTTAATGCCAGAGAGTTGGATTTTGGTCAAGTCAGGTCTGCTGGCATAAACTTCTAGGATTTCCCTGTAATCATGCAAAGGCCCAGGTTCTCCCACAGAAAGGAGAGTGGCTGGATTCAGGGCCTGACAAGGCTGAATAGTAACATGGAAGTTCTCACGTAACAGTCCCTGGTATTGAGTAATCTGGATGTCGACAGCCATTTATGGGGGTCCCCTCGCAGGAGAGTGCTGACCTCATGTGGGACTTTTATTAAAAAACATTAGACTGAAATAATCTTTAATGCCAGAGAGTTGGATTTTGGTCAAGTCAGGTCTGCTGGCATAAACTTCTAGGATTTCCCTGTAATCATGCAAAGGCCCAGGTTCTCCCACAGAAAGGAGAGTGGCTGGATTCAGGGCCTGACAAGGCTGAATAGTAACATGGAAGTTCTCACGTAACAGTCCCTGGTATTGAGTAATCTGGATGTCGACAGCCATTTATGGGGGTCCCCTCGCAGGAGAGTGCTGACCTCATGTGGGACTTTTATGATCAAATCTTGGCCGAAAGTCCGCTTGGTTGCCTCGCGGACCAGTAAGGCAAGCGCAGCAACTGCCCATAAGCACCCCGGCCGCCCGGCGGCAACGCTGTCCAGCCGTTTCGGGAGAGAAGCCACGGGTCTGTCCCGAGTCCCCATAGTCTGGGACGACACTTCCATAGCCACCTTGTTGTTTTCAGTCATGTAAAGAGTAAGCGGCTCAGCGAGGTCTGGCAGGCCCAAAGCAGGCCTGATGTAATTGCACTGGGTTTGAGTTCTGTTACCACTGGGACTTGTTTTGCAAGCCTGAGGGTGTCGTCTTCCACACAGACCTCAGGGAATTGTTGCATTAACTCTCTCTCTGTCTTGAATGTTTAGCCCTTCCAGGAGATCGTGCAACCTCCATTCATCTTGAGGGGTTACTGAGGGGAAGAGTAAATGGGTGGTTGAGCCCACTCAAAGAGTGGGCCTTTCATGGGAGATGATGCCATCCTTATGGCAGAAAGTGAAGAGGAACTAAAAAGCCTCTTGAAGAAAGTGAAAGAAGAGAGTGGAAAAAGTTGGCTTAAAGCTCAACATTCAGAAAATGAAAATCATGGCATCTGGTCCCGTCACTTCATGGCAAATAGATGGGGAAACAGTGGAAACAGTGTCAGACTTTATTTTGGGGGGCTCCAAAATCACTGCAGATGGTGATTGCAGTCATGAAATTAAAGACACTTACTCCTTGGAAGGTAAGATATGACCAACCTAGATAGCATATTAAAAAGCAGAGACATTACTTTGCCAACAAAGGTCCATCTAGTCAAGGCTATGGTTTTTCCAGTGGTCATGTATGGATGTGAGAGTGGACTGTGAAGAAAGCTGAGTGCCAAAGAATTGCTGCTTTTGAACTTTGGTGTTGGAGAAGGCTCTTGAGAGTCCCTTGGACTGCAAGGAGATCTAATTAGTCCATTCTAAAGGAAATCAGTCCTGGGTGTTCATTAGAAGGACTGATGCACAAGCTGGAATCAAGGTTGCCAGGAGAAATATCAATGTCAGATGAGGGAGGGGAGCACCAAGTGACTCATGAATTTCTATACATCCCTGAATGCCCAGTACCTTTGTTGGGAAGAGACTTGCTGTCTAAATTGGTGTCATCTGCATATCTGAGGTTATCGATATTTCTCCTGGCAATCTTGATTCCAGCTTGTGTTTCTTCCAGTCCAGCGTTTCTCATGATGTACTCTGCATATAAGTTAAATAAGCAGGGTGACAATATACAGCCTTGACGTACTCCTTTTCCTATCTGGAACCAGTCTGTTGTTCCATGTCCAGTTCTAACTGTGGCTTCCTGGCCTGAATACAGGTTTCTCAAAAGGCAGGTCACTAAGTCCCTTGACCCAGGATGTCTGGTTTTCTTTCACAATAGTCTTTTGATGTTCAGACTGGCTGCACTTTGTTACAGAGTTCTGTGTAACCTGGCTCCTCCCTTCACCTCCTGGGAGCAGTTTTCTCAGGGTTACTTGAGACAGTGTCTCCTGGGCTTGTAGTCCTAAAAATTCCCACTGAATAAAACATAACTCTCAACTTTTAGGTTGTCTGTCTTTTTTAAGTGACAGGAATATTGTAGCTTTGTTCCCATTTTCATTGTTTAAGGAAACTTCACATTGTCTTCATGGGTTTCCCAGGTGGCATTAGTGGTAAAGAACCCATCTGCCAACACAGGAAACATCAAAGACACGGGTTCAATCCCTGGGTTGGGAAGATCCCCTGGAGGGGGACACGGCAACCCCCTACAGTATTCCTGCCTGGAGAATCCCATGGACAGAGGAGCCTTGCAGGTCACAGTCCATGGGGTCGAAAAGAGTTGGACATGACTAAAGTGACTTAGTACGCATGATCTCTCCATAGTGACTGTTCCCAGTTGACATTCCAGCATCGATGGAGGAGGGTTCTCATTTCTCCACACTCGCTCCAGCCTTGGTTCTTTGTAGAGCGTTTGGCAATGGGCATTCTGACTGGTGTGAGGTGATACCTTGTTGTAGTTTTGATTTGGATTTCTCTAATATTTAGCAAGATTGAAGGCCATGGCACCCCACTCCAGCACTCTTGCCTGGACAATCCCATGGACAGGGGAGCCTGGTGGGCTGCGGTCCATGGGGTCACTAAGTCGGACACGACTGAGCGACTTCACTTTCCCTTCTCACTTTCATGCATTGGGGAAGGAAATGGCAGCCCACTCCAGTGTTCTTGCCTGGAGAATCCCAGGGACGGGGCGCCTGGTGGGCTTCCGTCTATGGGGTCGTGCAGAGTCGGACACGCCTGCAGTGNACCATGGGGGTGTCCTCTCTTGTAACTCTGAAAGCATCCTTTTGTGAGAAAGGTCTTGGGGCAAACGAGCAGTAAGTATTTGGTCTGCTTGCTTCCCTTTCTCCACCAGGGATTGTTATGATAAAGTCAAAATAACAGCATATCCCAAAACTCAAAAGCTATTGTGGCCTGGGCACAGCTAAAATCTTAGTATTACTGAGCTTTTCCTATATAGCTCCAGAGTGGAGTCTTCTGCCTTTGTGTCTGCCACTCATGATTCAGGTTCTGCCTTTGCTTCAAAACATGAGCAGAAGAATTCTCATTTGATGCTAATAATTGCAGTCATGACTGAAACTCATCTAGGGGAAGAAGTTAGTTCTACATTAAGCTGTGGGGCTGCTTCTCCCCATTGCTCCCTAACAATTCATTGTGTGGACTTCTCTCATCTAAAAGGTTGGTGGCTTTTGCTTGGGATCAGTGCTCTCTATTTATGTCCTTGCTGGTCTCTGAACACATTCCTGTTGCGTTAAGACTTGAAAGATTTGTAGATGTGTGATGTTCAGGCACAGGATGCTAAGAGCTTATGTTACTATTCTTAGTTTGTAAATTGTCCTTTTGATACCATCTTGTTTCTTTTGTAGGTATAAATAAAACACTGTTGACAATAAGGTGTGAGATTTTTATTGCCTTAAAAAAGGTGTAACCTAATGACAGTCTCTTATTTTTATTTGCTTCAAGACCATGTTAAGTGCTCTCTATTTATGTCCTTGCTGGTCTCTGAACACATTCCTGTTGCGTTAAGACTTGAAAGATTTGTAGATGTGTGATGTTCAGGCACAGGATGCTAAGAGCTTATGTTACTATTCTTAGTTTGTAAATTGTCCTTTTGATACCATCTTGTTTCTTTTGTAGGTATAAATAAAACACTGTTGACAATAAAAAAAAAAGAGTAAGGTAGGGCTAATTGCATACTTTTTAAATGTATCCTCTTATGATAGTATTAATATGTATGTATGATTATGTGAAGGGTAGTAAATATATTTACTGTTAGGGTCAATGAGCTTCAGAGAATCTTGCCACTCTCCCATGAAAAGGTAAAAACTATGAGCTTTCCTGAAACTAGGTGTGCTTTTGTGACTGCTGCATCTAATCAAGTATGACAGAAATGATACTCTGTGACTTCTGAAACTGTCATAAAAGATGAAACAGCTTCCACCTGGTGCTCCTTCTCTCTCGCTCTCACTTCTCTTTCTCTGCTCACCCTTGGAATCCAGCTGCCAACTGGCAGGAAGCCCAGGTCACATGGAGAAAATACATGAAGGAATTTCAGTTAACAGACTCCCTTTTGGTACTGACCAACAACATTTATATACTACTGATAGACATGTGAGTGAAGAAGCCTTAGAGGCTTCTTAGAGCAGTGAATACACTGTTCATCTAACTGCAGTTACGTGAGAGATTCCAGGCAAGACCATCTAGCTGAGCACAGTGAATCGCCAGAATTATGAGAAATAATAATAAATGATTGTTCTTGTTTTGTATCATCAAGTTTGAAATGGTTTATTTTGGAGCAATAGATAACTGGAACAGAGACCAAGTGGCAAAGTGACTTGCCATTGCTTATGGGTTGCAAATCCTCAACGTTTGCTTGTCATCTTGTTAATGTAGAGCTTCCATTTTTTTTTAACCTTTAATCTATTTGTTGGAGAAAAGAAACCATGTATGTATGTATGGATGCTCATAGAAAAATACTCATGGATCTTCTGACCCTTACCCACTGATAATAAATAGCAAGGATTTTAGAAAAGCGCTTCTAAGCTTCTGCTGTAATCTATCCTATAATATTTCATCTTTTTTATGGTGGTGGGTGGGAAGGAGTTGGGGATAGAATTAGAGTTCAGAGAGTATGCTTTCTTTTATCTGATATTCCCAACAGTTCCCCTAAGATATGTGTTTATTAGTCACTCGGTTGTTTCTGACTCATTGCTACTCCATGGACTGTAGCCCACCAGGCTCTTCAGTTCATGGAATTGTCCAAATCTGAGGTCAAAAAGGTGAACTGACTTTCCAAAGGTCATTTATCAGTTCTTATAAATTCAAATCAGGTGTTCTGTCAATTATACTATGCTGTGTTATTTGTGAAAGTATTTGTTTACACTAAGTAGAAGGAAAGGGTTTAAGAAAAACATTTATTAGTTGCTTACAGTGGAGTAAAGAAGAACATTGTGCATATATCATCCAATTTAATTCTTACAAATATCCTTTAGATTTTATGCTGGTGTTAGTAAACCACTGAACAATTGATTTAGCTGAGATTACTAAAGCTAGCTAAAAGTCACAGATAACAAATATAAGAGGCAACATTTACATTTATTCTTGAATCATTATGTACCAGTTCACTTTACCATCATCTGAGCATCCTCATATCTACTAGGATAGCTATAATATTAATCAGATCATTGTGCCATATTCTTGATTGAATTTATTTTCCTTAATGTTTATTTTTTAAAATTGACATTTTTCATGTTTTATTGTTTTTCCGATTAAAAGTTTTCCTTCTCTCTCTAAAACTTAAATTAATTTTGATATTCTTTGCTTTATATAGTTCTGTTCTGTAATTAAAAATACATCTTAAGTGTCATGTCTTTCTAAAGAATCATGAAAAGTGATTTCGTTTGAAGTTTCTGAAAAGACAAAATCTTAACTGAAACGTACTTTTCATCCATCTTGCTCCTCTGTGTTCTTTACCTCCAGCCTTTTTGTTTGTGCAAAAAGAATCTAACTCTAGCAGTGAAAGGGCAAAGCTCCCCTCTGAGGACCACTCCCTACTGCTTTCAGCTTTAGTACCAGAGACTCGTTCTGGCAGACCTCAAACCAATTTACCTGATAGTGTTATGGGAGAACTGGACTATGAATTAAGCTACGAACCCTCCTGTAAGACTCTGACTCTAATCAGGAACATCCAGAAATATGTTCTATATACCATCCATTCCTTTACTTCATGGAAAGATAAGAGATGAAATTCTAGTTATCAAAGACCAACAGGAATATAGCTTCTGAATTTAATTAATTTTAATCATGAAAATACTTGATGAAATTTAGCAAAAGATATAACTCAGGAATAATGACTCCCAGCTCCACTTAAAGTGACTTATTGATGATAGCACTTGGGAATTTAAACAGAAAATAAAATGTTCATGTTACAAGATATATTTATTAAAAGAATACAGCTATGGAGACACACAGATCTGGTTTTAGAGAACAAGTGGTTCAATATTTTTGAAACTCATCTTCTTTTTCTATCACATAGGATGGCAATATCTATCTTACTGAGTTTTGATTAGAATAAGAAGAGGTAATGCTTTTAAAAGATTTGACAGATACATTTTTTCAATTTATTTATTTTAATTTTAGCTGTACTGGGTCTCCATTGCTGTGTGAGGGCTCACTCTAATTGCGATGAGCAAGGGTTAGTCTCTAGTTGTGGTGTGCAGGCTTCTCATGGTGGTGGTTTCTCTTGTGGAGCACAGGCTCTAGGCACACCAACTTTAGCAGTGCAGCATGTGGGCTCAGTTGTTGTGGTGCATGGGCTTAGTCTGCCCTGCGGCAAACACATAGGAATATGAAATTAATATATTCCAACAAAAATTTATTTTTTGGTAAGTTAAAAACACTCCAAGTACTAGAAATTTAGAGATATTTTTAAAGTTTGGTATTAAATTAAATTGAGCTGATACTGCAGTGGCCTCTAAAGTTTTCAATGATCCATATATGCTTTAGTAGGAAGATAGGTTTCTAACACAAATGGTGCAAGACATGTGACCCAGAATCTACAGGAGGAAGAGAAACTTTAACTCTTCCATGAAGCAAAATGCCATCAAGAACTTTCCCATCTGATAAAATAGACTACAATACCTTTCAATAGTGCCCTGAGGGTATTGTGAAAGCAGGAGGAAGCTTGCCATCTGTCCAAAGCCTTTGGTATGTTTCAGTCTCTAAAATGTCATTTTAAGTCACCATGCTAACAGATTAAAAGATTAAGAGATAAAAAACAATAGTACATATAGGAAACCATCTGATCAAACATAATGCCCATTCATGATTAAGTAAAAACAAAAAACAAAAAAAAACCTCTTAATGTACTACAAATAGATTGCCTTAACCTAGTAAAGGGAATCTACCAAAAATAAATGTTATTCAACATTGTAATGGAAGGCCTTACTATCCCAATCAGCAGAGGGAAAAGTTTTTAAAATGTAAGAGAAAAGAAAGAATAAAAAGGAAGAAATAAAACTGACTTTATTCATACAGGTTAAAATTATGTACACAGAAATTTTGGTGACCTCTACCAATTATTAGAAGTAAATAGAAAGTATCAATGTCTGGGGATAAAATATTTGAAATTATTTATAACTTTGCTGTATACAGAATTAGCATCAGCCAATTTGAAGGTCTCATAAATAAAGGTCCTATTTGTAACAACAAAACATTATAAGCACCTAGTAATAAATCTAACAAAAGTTTGGAAGATTTTATGGAGAAAATTACAAACAGGATTGAAGGCAGTGTATTAGGATTCTCCAGAGAAATAGAAGTAATGGAATACATATAGAAAGAGATTTATTTTGAGAGATTGTTGTTGTGTTAGTCACTAAGTTATGTTTGACTGTTTGCAGCCCCGTGTACTGTAGCCTGCCAGGCTCCTCTGTCCACTGGATTCTCCAGGCAAGAATACTGGAGTGGATTACCATTTTCTTCTCCAGGATTGGAGGGATTGGCTCACATGATTATGGAAGCTAAGCCCCACTATCTGTGGCATGCAAGCTGGAGCTCAGAGGAGCTGATAGTATAGTTCCAACCCAGGCCTAAGGGCCTGAGACCCTTACAGTGTTAAGCCCAGTGCAAGTCCTGAAGTTTGAGAACTAAGAGTACAAATACCTGAGGACAGGAGAAGATGTATGTTCCAGCTCAAGTACAGAACAAATTCAAGTCTGCTTCATTTTTTTGTTCTCTTCAGGCTTTCAAGGTATTGGAAGAAGATTACCACATTTGTTTGAGGACATTCTTCTTTACTCAGACTACTGTTTCAAATGTTAATCTTTGGAAAACTCCCTTACAGACACACTGAGAAATAACATTTTTACCAGATCTCTGGGCACGCCTTAGCCCAGTCAAATTAATGCATGAAATTAATCCTCATAAGCCATAAAACAAAACTTTTTGTATCAGTTAGGGATTGTGTTCAGATGATCAATGACAGGACACATTGAGTGAACTAATTTAAAAAAAAATGAAGGCAAATATTTTACTCCTCTCCTATAAAATGAACGCTGGAGGAGGTTGATTAGGGATGGTACACTGACTCCATAATGCTTTCTGGGACCTACACTACCTTAAGCTTTCTATTCTACCATCACGTGACTTTTATCATCCTCATATTAGAAGGACGGCGGCTCAATATCCAGCATAGCATCAACTTGAAGAAAGGGAAGAATGAAGTGGAACAAAAGTTGGTGCCAGTCCAGTTCAGTCACTCAGTCGTGTCTGACTCTTTATGACCCCATGAACTGCAGCATGCCAGGCTTCCCTGTCCATCACCAACTCCCAGAGCTTACTCAAACTCATGTCCATAGAGTCAGTGCCAGTAGAGTCTGACTTTTTTCAAAGAGTTTTCCTGGAAGTCTTGCCCAACAACTTGCACTCATATTTTATTGGCCAGAGCTATGTTACATGGCTCTCCTTACCTGCAAGGAGGCTGTGGAATGTATTTTTTTCCCTAAGGGCATTGGTATCCTGAACAAAATTGGAATTTTGTTGCTTAGGAAGAAAGCAGTATGGATATTGTACAGGAACAGTGGCCATGGTCAGTAACTGGAAAATTATTTCTAGTTTGTACATGTGAAGACTCACTATCAAATGATATTAATTCTGGCCTAATTAATATATGAATTCAGTGCAATTTTAATTAAATTTATAATTGGATTCATTTCATGGATATTGAAAAATTCACATGAGAGAGAACACTGCATAGTGATTAACATCACATACTCTGGAGCTAGACTGACTGGCTTCGAATCCAGCCTCTCACTTAAAAGCTGGGTGACTTTTAATTGGGCAATTAATTAACATATCTGTACTTTCAGTCTCTTTATCCATAAAATGCAGATGATAATAATAGTACCATAAGTGTTGCTCCTTGCCAAGAACAAATGAGTTACTGTTTTTAAAGCACATTGAAGAGAACTTGTCACATAGTAAGTACATTGTATTTGTTAAACATATATTAACATTTGAAATTAAAAAGAGCCATGGGGACTTCCCTGGAGATCCAGTGATTAAGACTCCAAGCATTCACTGTAGGAGTACAAATCTGATCCCTGGTTAGGGAACTAAGATCCTACATGACCCGGCCAACATAAAACACAAATGCCCAGGAAATAAAAAGAACCAATGAAATCCAAGATAATTTTGAAGATGACCGAATCCTATTCAGTTCAGTTCAGTTCAGTTGCTCAGTTGTGTCTGACTCTTTGTGACCCCACGAATCACAGCACGCCAGGCTTCCCTGTCTATCACCAGCTCCCAGTGTTCACTCAGAGTCATGTCCATCAAGTCGGTGATGCCATCCAGCCAACTTATCCTCTGTCATCCCCTTCTCCTCCTGCCTTCAATCCCTCCAGCATCAGAGTCGTTTCCAATGAGTCAACTCTTCCCATGAGGTGGCCAAAGTATTGGAGGTTTATCTTTAGCATCAGTCCTTCCAATGAATACCCAGGACTGATCTCCTATAGGATGGACTGGTTGGATCTTCTTGCAGTCCTAGGGACTCTCAAGAGTCTTCTCCAACACCACAGTTCAAAAGCATCAATTTTTCTTACAGTCCAACTCTCACATTCATACATGAGCACTGGAAAAACCATACATAGCCTTGACTAGACAGACTTTGTTGGCAAAGTAATGTCTCTGATTTGAATATGCAATCTAGGTTGATCATAACTTTCCCTCCAAGGAGTAAGTGTCTTTTAATTTCATGGCTGCAATCACCATCTGCAGTGATTTTGAAGACCAAAAAAATAAAGTCTGACACCGTTTCCACTGCTTCCCCATATATTTCCCATGAAGTGATGGGACCAGGTGCCATGATCTTCGTTGTCTGAATATTGAGCTTTAAGCCAACTTTTTCACTCCCCACTTTCACTTTCATCAAGAGGCTTTTTAGTTCCTCTTCACTTTCTTCCATAAGGGTGGTGTCATCTGCATATCTGAGGTTATTGATATTTTTCCTGGCAATCTTGATTCCAGCCTGTGCTTCTTCCAGCCCTGAGTTTTTCATGATGTACACTGCATATAAGTTAAATAAGCAGGGTGACAATATACAGCCTTGACATACTCCTTTCCCTATTTGGAACCAGTCTGTTGTTCCATGTCCAGTTCTAACTGTTGCTTCCTGACCTGCGTATATGTTTTTCAAGAGGCAGGTTAGGTGGTCTGGTATTCCCATCTCTTTCAGAATTTTCCACAGTTTATTGTGATCCACACAGTCAAAGGTTTTGGCATAGTCAATAAAGCAGAAATAGATATTTTTCTGGAAGTCTCTTGCTTTTTTGATGATGCAACGGATGTTGACAATTTGATCTCTGGTTCCTCTGCCTTTTCTAAATCCACCTTGGACATCTGGAAGTTCATGGTTCATGTCTTGCTGAAGCCTGGCTTGGAGAATTTGAGCATTACTTTACTAGCATGTGAAATGAGTGCAATTGTGCAGTAGTTTGAGCATTCTTTGGCATTGCCCTTCTTTGAGATTGGAATGTAAACTGACATTTTTGAGTCTTGTGGCCACTGCTGAGTTTTCCAAATTTGCTGGCTTATTGAGTGCAGCACTTTCACAGCATCATCTTCAGGATTTGAAATACCTCAACTGGAATTCCATCACCTCCACTAGCTTTGTTCATAGTGTTGCTTTCTAAGGCCCACTTGACTTCACATTCCAGGATGTCTGGCTCTAGGTGAGTGATCACACTATCATGATTATCTTGGTCATGCAGATCTTTTTTGTAGTCCTATTACATAACACAAATTATAACAAATTGTAATAATTAATACAATGTATTATTAATGCAGGGATAGACAGGACAATGTAGTAGAGTTAGAGAGCCCAGCAACTGATGGAACGGAACTGAACACCAGGAAACTTGGTGTATAGCAGAGGTGGAAGTAAAATTCAGTGGACAAAAAACAAGATTGTCAGTAAATGCTGCTAGGGCATTTGCTTCCCATATGGACAAAATCATTTGCTACCTATAGCATACTCAAAAATAAGTCACAGCATACTCAAAGATAAATTTCATATGTATCAAAATAGAAATGTTTAAAAAAAGAGAGGCAAACTTTAAAGTCTTTAGATGAAAATATAAGAGTATACCTCCATGATCTCCACATCTGAAAGGATTTCTTAAGCAGAATAAGCACAAACTGCCAAGGAAAAGATTTGTAATTTGACTACATGAGAATTTGAAAGCATTGTACAATTAAAAAAAAAAACTTGAGAAACTAAAAGATTAAACCACAAACATGGAAAAGAACTGTGTGAAGCATATTATGGATAAATATTAGTAACCACAATATATAAAAAGCTCCTACAAAAAATTAAGAAAATACTAGACAACCCCAAAGAAAACAGGGGGAAAATGCATAATTAGACTTTACATAAAAGAACAGTGATGGGTCTGTATTTGTTGGTATTTATGGACTGTGAAGAAAGCTGAGTGGCAAAGAACTGATGCTTTTGAACTGTGGTGTTGGACAAGACTCTTGAGAGTCCCTTGGACTGCAAGGAGATTCAACCAGTCCATCCTAAAGGAGATCAGTCTTGGGTGTTCTTTGAAAGGACTGATGATAAAGCTGAAACTCCAGTACTTGGCCACCTCATGCAAAGAACTGACTCATTGGAAAAGACTCTGATGCTGGGAGGGATTGGGGGCAGGAGGAGAAGGGGATGATAGAGGATGAGATGGCTGGATGGCATCACCAACTCGATGGACATGAACCTGAGTGAACTCCAGGAGTTGGTGATGGACAGGGAGGCCTGGCATGCTGTGATTCATGGCGTTGCAAAGAGTCGGACAGGACTGAGCAACTTAACTGACTGACTGATGAAGAGATGCTAAGCAAATTAAAGCAATGCAGTAGCATTCATAGTCATCAGATTGTTAAAATGAGAAGAGCTGATACTTCCTTTAAAGGATTATATGCCAGTTTCTTGTTAAATTGAGGATACAGATACTATTTGTCTTGGCAATTCTTTTTCTAGGTATCTCTCACAGGTAAAATTTTATAGTGGGATGATTATGTGCCAGGAACTGTTCTGAGTGGTTAATATATTCTCTCACTTAACATTCACAACAACTGCATGAGATAGACACTGTTATTGTCCCTATTTTACAGACAGGAAACTAAGAAAGGATAATATTAAATAATTTGCCCACGTATGCTTAGCTAATGGGGTTCCCAGGTGGTGCTAATGATAAAGAATCCACCTGCCAATGGAGGAGACATAAGAGATGTGAGTTCAATCCGTGCATCAGGAAGATCTCTGGAGGAGGGCATGGCACCCTACTCCAGTATTCTTGCCTGGAGAATCCCATGGACAGAGAAGCCTGGTGGGCTAAAGTCCATAGAGCCACAAAGAGTGAAACAACACTGAAGCAACTTAGTGTGTACACACGCACGCTTAGCTAATAACACCTGAATTAAAACACAGGAAGTCTGGCTCCAAAGTCTGCATTCTTAGCTAGCACTACCAGATATCTTTCACACACAAATGCTCAATATTGTTGGTAATAATAAAATAATAAAAGTGATAGTTTGTTAGCCATTCGTATGTCTTCTTTGGAGAAGTGTCTATTTAGTTCTTTGGCCCATTTTTTGATTGGGTCATTTATTTTTCTGGAGTTGAGCTGCATAAGCTGCTTGNTAGTAATAACTATTGTTATTAAGAAAATTATTAAAATGTTTCAGTATAAAATGGCTGAATAGGTTGTTAATCGTCATATGATAGAACACCACATGCAAATTTAAATTAACGAAGTAGATCTACAAATATTAACACAGATCTCAAAACATAAAATTAAGTAATAAAACTGGTTTTGCACCTGCAAATTCAACCAACTGTAGATTGTGTAGGACTGCAGGATATATTTAGTAAAAGAAATCTTTGTATAAGTGGACTCATGCAGTTTGCACCTATATTATTCAAGGATCCACTGTGGTGGTCAATTTTGGTTGAGTTTAGGAATGAGACTATGGGGTCAGGGAGGAATTTATGCTAGATAATTTCAACTATAATTCAATTGAAAGGAAGTTTCAACTAGATTTTTAACATTTTATTTCATTAAAAATCTCAAGCAAACTCCTGCAACACAACTACAAAAAGGCTAACAACTCAATTTAAGATTGGGAAAAGGGCTTATATAACATTTCTTCAAAGAAGGTATACATGTTGACAGGTACACAAAAAGATAATATAATTTGTCATTAGGGAAATATAAATCAAAGTCACAGTGCAAATTAAAGCATCTTCATACCTACTAGGATGGCTATAATATTAACCACAAATACTGGTAAGAAATTGGAAAAATTGGAACCTTTGTACATTGCTTGTGAGAATTTAAAATGGAGTAGCTACTATGGAAAACAACTTTGATGGTTACTTAAAATTTAAACGTAGAACTACCATATGACCTACAAATTCCACTCCTAACTGAAAATATTGTATTCTTGGGCTCCAAAATTACCACAGATGGTGACTGAAGTCATGAAATTAAAAAATGCTTGCTCCTTGGAACAAAAGCTATGACCAATCTAGATAACATATTAAAAAGCAGAGACATCACTTTTCCAATGAAGGTCCATCTAGTCAAAGCTATGGTTTTTCCAGTAGTCATGTATGGGTGTGAGAGTTGGACCATAAAGATTGCTGAGCAATGAAGAACTGATGCTTTTGAACTGTGGTGTTGGAGAAGACTCTTGAGAGCCCCTTGGTCTGCAAGGAGATCAAACCAGTCAGCCTAAAGGAAGTCAGTCCTGGGTGTTCAATGGTAGAACTGATGCTGAAGCTGAAACTACGATACTTTGGCCACCTGATGTGAAGAACTGATTCCTTGGTAAAGACCCTGATGCTGGGAAAGACTGAAGGCAAAAGGTGGAGGGGTGGCAGAGGATGAGATGGTTAGATAGCATCACCAACTCAATGGACATGAATTTGACCAAACTCCAAGAGACAGTGGAAGACAGAGGAGTCTGGTGTGCTGCAATCCATGGTATTGCAGAATTGGACACAACCTAGTAGTTGAACAACAATAAAGATAACTTGGGTTCTATATTATTTGTATTTTCTGTATTCTTGAAATATTTAAAAATTATAGAGATCAATGGTAGATTTATTCAGATGAATAAAAGAAATACACTATTGGAAAGGAAAAACACTCAATTTTGGAAAATTTAAGATTTCTGGGCATAGGGACTTCATTAATTCACTGACCAATGATATCACAATTGTGCATGCTAAGTTGCTTCAGTTTTGTCTGACTCTTTGCGACCCTATGGACTGTAGACAGCCAGGCTCCTCTGTCCATGGGCCTCTCCTAGCAAGAATACTGGAGTGGGTTGCCATTTCCTCCTCCAGAGGATCTTATCGACTGAGGGATTGAATCACTTCTTTTATGTCTCCTGCATTGGCAAGCGGGTTCTTTACCAGTAGAGCTACTATATTAAAATTAATGAATTAATGCAACCTAGATCCACTCAAGTAATTTGGAAACAAGAAATGCATGCTTTTATGTGTGCAGAAGTTTTAAATTCATTTGACTGTCAAGCAGAAAAGGGTCAAACACCTTGAAAATCTCAGCATTTTGAGGAGAAAGATGCATTTAAATTTTAAAAGGCAAGCAAAACAGACGTACTACATTTGCACTGTTCCTATTAGAATTGCAGGCTATGAATCAGCAGGAAAGAATACTATTCAGGCTACCTCCAAGTCTATGTCTAATTGCGTGAAACTTCTTTGTATTTCATGTCCTATCCATATCTGTACAATGAAGAGGACTTTTCTGACATGAATTTTTATAAGAGAAAATTAGCTAGTTGTTCGTTTTCAACTTTTTGATGCTCTTGAAACGACTAAGCTTATGTTTCTATGGTAATAAAAAGAATAACTGAGAAATAGTTTTTTTTTAATTAATTTTTATTTTTTAGTTTGTTTTGCTTTACAATACTGTATTCGTTTTGTTACACATTGACATGAATTAGCCATGAGTGTACATGAACTCCCAATCCCGACCCCCACCTCCACCCTCCCGCCCCACACCCTCTCTCTGGATTATCCCGTGCATCAGTCCCAAGCATCCTGCATCCTGCATCAAACCTGGGCTGGCGATTCGTTTCGCTTATGATATCACACATGTTACATTGCCACTCTGCCAACCCATCCCACCCTCTCCCTCTCCCACAGAGTCCAAAAGGCCGTTCTATACATCTGTGTCTCTTTTGCTGTCTTGCGTACAGGTTTATCATTACCATCATTCTAAATTCCATATATATGTGTAAGTATACTGTATTGATGTTTTTCTTTCTGGCTTACTTCACTCTGTATAATCGGCTCCAGCGTCATCCACCTCATTAAAACTGATTCAAATGTATTCTTTTTAATAGCTGAGTAATACTCCATTGTGTATATGTACCACAGCTTTCTTATCCATTCATCTGCTGATGGACATCTAGGTTGCTTCCATGTCCTGGCTATTATAAACAGTGCCGCAATGAACATTGGGGTACACGTGTCTCTTTCAATTCTGGTTTCCTTGGTGTGTATGCCCAGCAGTGGGATCGCTGGATCATAAGGCAGTTCTATTTGCAATTTTTTAAGGAATCTCCACACTGTTCTCCATAGTGGCTGTACTAATTTGCATTCCCACCAACAGTGTAAGAGGGTTCCCTTTTCTCCACACCCTCTCCAGCATTTATTGCTTGTTGACTTTTGGATCGCAGCCATTCTGACTGGTGTGAAATGGTACCTCATTGTGGTTTTGATTTGCATTTCTCTGATAATGAGTGATGTTGAGCATCTTTTCATGTGTTTGTTAGCCATTCGTATGTCTTCTTTGGAGAAATGTCTATTTAGTTCTTTGGCCCATTTTTTGATTGGGTCATTTATTTTTCTGGAGTTGAGCTGCATAAGCTGCTTGTATATTTTTGAGATTAGTTGTTTGTCAGTTGCTTCATTTGCTATTATTTTCTCCCATTCAGAAGGCTGTCTTTTCACCTTGCTTATAGTTTCCTTTGTTGTGCAGAAGCTTTTAATTTTAATTAGATCCCATTTGTTTATTTTTGCTTTTATTTCCAGTATTCTGGGAGGTGGATCATAGAGGATCCTGCTGTGATTTATGTCAGAGAGTGTTTTGCCTATGTTCTCCTCTAGGAGTTTTATAGTTTCTTGTCTTACGTTTAGATCTTTAATCCATTTTGAGTTTATTTTTGTGTATGGTGTTAGAAAGTGATCTAATTTCATTCTTTTACAAGTGGTTGACCAGTTTTCCCAGCACCACTTGTTAAAAAGATTGTCTTTAATCCACTGTATATTCTTGCCTCCTTTGTCGAAGATAAGCTGTCCATAGGTGTGTGGATTTATCTCTGGGCTTTCTATTTTGTTCCATTGATCTATATTTCTGTCTTTGTGCCAGTACCATACTGTCTTGATGACTGTGGCTTTGTAGTAAAGCCTGAAGTCAGGCAGCTTGATTCCTCCAGTTCCATTCTTCTTTCTCAAGATGGCTTTGGCTATTCGAGGTTTTTTGTGTTTCCATACAAATTGTGAAATTATTTGTTCTAGCTCTGTGAAAAACACCATAGTTTTTAAGTGTGCCATGTTGATAAGAAAAAAATCGGATTGGGTACAGAACTGAATTGAGATTGTGTCTCTATCATTTTTTAACTAGGTTATATTGACTTTGCTTGCTTTCTCTACTTCTCCATCTCATCATATAAAAAAGGAATGGGTTGACATTAGCTCGTCTCTTATTTTATAAACTAAGGTAAAAACGATTCCAGAATCTTAAGTAAAAGTCAATTTAAAAGAGAATTTTATATAGGCAATACTAGTTAGGTCAAATAATACTTTTTGCTATTTTCTTCTGGACATATTTAAATAGCAGGATGAACACAATTAAGAGGAAGTCCAAACCAATGGCAGATTCATGATAAGTAAATGTTCTTTATTATACAAAATATTATGTGGCAGGTTTTGGTTTTCATACACCAGACTATTTGCTTGTTTTTTCTATTACAAATCTCCTTTATGAATGCCAAAAGAAATAGGAATATATTTTTGTTTTGTTTGACTTTGGATTTTGCTCTTAGAAGGCTGTGTTTGTCCTACAAAAATAATAAGTTGAAATAAGGCAAGCAGGTATACATTATTCTATAGCAGTCCTGTCCAATAGAAAAATAATGTGAACCACGTATGTAATTTTAAATTGTCTGATAGCCACATTAAAAATTAAAAAGAAATAAATTAATAAAATAAAATAAATGAAACATTTTAATGATGTAGAAATGGAAACCCACTCCCATATTCTTGCTTGGAGAATTCCATGGAAAGGAACCTGGCAGGCTATAGTCCATGGGGTTGCAAAGAGTCAGACAAGACTGAATGACTAACATACACACACACAGACACAGACACACAATTTATTTTATGCAATGTCTGTAATCAGTATAACCAAAAAATGTATCAGTGAGTTATCTTGCATTTTTTTTTTTTTTACTTAGTCTTGAAATCTGATGTGCATTTTAGAGTACATTTTGCTTTGAATTAGCCACATTTGGAGAGCTTGGGGTTGCCATATTGGACAGTACAGATCTAGAAAAAGGTTGCAGCATGGTTTTAAAAAATGACATAGCAAAAGTTATCTCCAGCCTTTGCATGCCATCAGGTCGTTAGTGGGGGCAGTGAAACTCTTTACCTCAGATTGGAATTTGAACCCACATGGCTGGGACTTGAACCCAGCTAAAACCCAAGATATCTAATTTCAGAACCTAATGAAGCTCAGGTTCTTGATATCTCATCACAGAAAGAATTCAGTGAGAGACAAATTGATAGGTAAGAAGTGGATTTATTCAGATTTGGAGAGAAGCACACTCCACACACAGAATGTGGCCCATCACAGAGGATGAGTGTGGCTGTGAAATGTGGTGTGGTTAGTTTTTATAGGCTGGGTAATTTCATATGCTAATGAGTGGGAGGTTTATTCCAACTATTTTTGGGAAGGGGTGGAGATATCCAGGAATTGGACTACAACCAGCTCCTTGGTCTTTTGACAGTGCCTATAAATGTTATGGTGCCTCTGGGAGTATCATTTAGCTTGCTGATTGAGAATCAAGGACTTGCTTGCCATTTTGGATGCAATTGATTCTAATCGGTTTATGTTGTGTCCCTGGGCTATGTCATTGTTTCAGAAGTTGTACTCTGCCCCTTTCCCATGTTACAGACATGCACTCATTTGTATAAAGAGCCCAAGCCAACTGTTGAAGAAAGATTTTTAGTACATTTTCTGCTCTCCAAGATTCAAATGTTAGAGAGATCTCTCAGGGTAGACAAAAATGGCAAAGTTAGGGCTTACTTGCAAGTAATTTCAATGTGGAGTAGTTTTTCAAAATTAATTTTTGCCAGAGGTGATTTTGTTGCAAACTTCAAATTAACTTATTTCCAATGAGTTTGATTAGTTGATTATTTGAGCACAGTGTCACCATATCTGTCAGAAGCTGTTGTAGAGGATGGAGGATGATTTGTCATTTTCTTCTTATTGCTGGGGTGTCCCCTAGACGTAGTGTGCCTGATGGAAATAAGTAGGTTGCAGGCAGGATTTTCATAGTTGTATGTGGTCTTTTGTAAACTCAGAGGTGGCTTTCTGGGGGTCTTTCAGCTTCCTTAGACACAAAACTAAATGAGAGTCTAAGAAAACTTAGTTGTCAGAGAGTTCTCAGATAGTCCTATGCCCTTATTTTATAGTAGAGCCCCTCAGGCCATCACTCAAGAAAGTTTCCTGTCTTAATTTACAATCTCACTTGTAATAAGAGTAATTATGATGATGTTACCCTCTGCTTTTATTTCATTTTCACTTTTGAAATTCCCTTCACATATATTATTAATTTTGTTTCTGCAGACTTTCTTCAAGTTAAAGAATGAGGTCTATCCATACTACCTAAGACCTTGGATGTAGAGAAAATCTGTTCAGGTCCTGAACCTCACTCTTCTTATCTTGTAATCTGAATAATACCACCTTTTTTACATAGTCTTAGATTTAAATAAGACAACGTATTTACTATCTTATATATAAAATGCATTACATGTTGTATGTGTTCATTAGATGTTAGTTGCCCACCTTAATAGAAATTTAGAGTAAGAATTTAGCAAATTTTATGGTCAGTTTTAGACATATTGCAATCATAATAACTAAGGTAAACACTTTGGCATATAAAATCATAGACTCATAGAACTAGAATGATCAGAGATTCTACTCAGTTACATGCTTTGAGGACCTACCATATGCCAGCACTGTGCCAGGCACAGTGAATATAACCTGCACTGCAAAAGACAGAGACCGAGGAGGGAAAGCTGTGTGCTCCCAGTTGCATGGTTAATATATAATGACAGTGGCACAAAGATATAGATGTTCTTATCAGTTCAGTTCAGTCGCTCAGTCGTGTCCGACTCTTTGCGACCCCATGAATCACAGAACGCCAGGCCTCCCTGTCCATCACCATCTCCCGGAGTTCACTCAAACTCACGTCCATCGAGTCGGTGATGCATTCCAGCCATCTCATCCTCTGTCGCCCCCTTCTCCTCCTGCCCCCAATCCCTCCCAGCATCAGAGTCTTTTCCAGTGAGTCAACTGTTCACATGAGGTGGCCAAAGTACTAGAGTTTCAGCTTCAGCATCATTCCTTCCAAAGAAATCCCCGGGCTGATTTCCTCAAAGTGGACTGGTTGGATCTCCTTGTAGTCCAAGGGACTCTCAAGAGTCTTCTCCAACACCATCGTTCAAAAGAATCAATTGTTCCGTGCTCAGCCTTCTTCACAGTCCAACTCTCGCATCCATACGTGACCACTGGAAAAACCATATCCTTGACTAGACAGACTTTTGTTGGCAAAGTAATGTCTCTGCTTTTCAACATGCTATCTAGATTGGTCATAACTTTTCTTCCAAGGAGGAAGCGTCTTTTAATGTCATGGCTGCAGTCATCATCTGCAGTGATTCTGGAGCCCAAAAAGATAAAGTCTGATATTTTCTTCCACTCTTTCCCCATCTATTTTCCATGAAGCGATGGGATGGCATGCCATGATCTTCGTTTTCTGAATGTTGAGCTTTAAGCCAACTTTTTCACTCTCCTCTTTCACTTTCATCAAGAGACTTTTTAGTTCCTCTTCACTTTCTGCCATAAGGGTGGTATCATCTGCATATCTAAGGTTATTGATATTTCTCTCAGCAATCTTGATCCCAGTTTCATGGCAATGAAACTTGATTCATGGCAATCCCATGAACAGTATGAAAAGGCAAAATGATAGGATACTGAAAAGGAACTCCCCAGGTCACTAGGTGCCCAATATGCTTCTGGAGATCAGTGGAGAAATAACTCCAGAAAGAATGAAGGGATGGAGCCAAAGCAAAAACAATACCCAGTTGTGGATGTGACTGGTGATAGAAGCAAGGTCCGATGCTGTAAAGAGCAATACTGCATAGGAACCTGGAATGTTAGGTCCGTAAACCAAGGCAAATTGGAAGTGGTCAAACAGGAGATGGCAAGTGTGAACATCGATAGTCTAGGAATCAGTGAACTAAAATGGACTGGAATGGGCGAATTTAACTCAGTTGACCATTATGTCTACTACTGTGGGCAGGAATCCCTTAGAAGAAATGAAGTAGCCATCACGGTCAACAAAAGAGTCTGATATGCAGTACTTGGATGCAATCTCAAAAATGACAGAATGATCTCTGTTCGTTTCCAAGGCAAAGCATTCAATATCACAGTAATCCAAGTCTATGCCCCAGGCAGTAACTCTGAAGAAGCTGAAGTTGAACGATTCTATGAAGACCTACAAGATCTTTTAGAACTAACACCCCAAAAAGATATCCTTTTCATTATAGGGGACTGGAATGCAAAAGTAGGAAACCAAGAAACACCTAGAGTAACAGGCAACTTTGTCCTTGGAATATGGAATGAAGCAGAACAAAGGCTAATAGATATTCTTATAAGTTCAGACAGTTTTTATGACATTACTTCCATCTTTTCCTCCCATAAATTCTTAACAGTTTGTTATTTAGCCAATGAGTCCACTGAAACAGCACATTGAAAGTAAGTTGAACAGTACATGAGCCAGACATACTGACAGCAGTAGTGACAGTTGACATCCAGGGCTCAAAGGAGGAAGCAAAAACACTGCATTCTTATAGTCTATGACAGTCTCTTATGCTCACAAGCATGACCCTGGGTCTTCTAAAAATATAGTTGGACATATTAAAGAAACAGAAAACTCTAAGTCAGAAAGATTTTCATCAAAATGTTTAAAGTAACATGACACTTGAAAGGATATTGGACAATCCAGTCAAGTAGTTTTCAGTTGCTTTTTTTTTTTTAAGTGAGTGGGAGGCCCCTGACCTCCCAGGTCAGTGGGAAAACTTCCATATAAGTTTTTATTTGATGAAACAGTTCCAAATACTTACACGCACATACACACAATGTATGTGTGTGTATATATACATACACATATATGTGTCATATGCCATATGTCATATGTGCTATCTATTTATCTATCTAAGCACTGATGCAGTTCAATTACTTTCTGTTTCCCTGCAAACCTCCCCTGCTCCCTATGTCCCTTTGACAACTAGGCTGGGATAATAGACAAGTTTCTAGGATCTCTAGGTTTAGCACATGACTTGATGGGTCAAGGAGATTCTCTGTCTCAGGAATTTATATTGTGCATAGAGGTATACAGAGACAGAAAGTGGCTAGAAGTAAGTCATTAGATAGCAGTACCCTGGAGAGGAACTTCATGAGTTCCTGTTGAGTTATTCTGCATGTGTGCATGCATGTGAAGTCGTTTCAGTCATGTCTGACTCTTTGCAACACTATGGGCGGTAGCCCGACAGGCACTTCTGTCCATGGGTTATCCAGGCAAGAATACAGCATGGGTCACTTTGCCTTCCTTCAAGGGATGGATCTTCCTGACTCAGGGATCGAACTCTGGTCTCCTGCACTGCAAGCACACTCCTTAGCACTGAGCCACCAGGGAATCCCATTCAGTTCAGTTCAGTCACTCAGTCGTGTCTGACTATGAGACCCCATGAACCACAGCATGCAGCACTCCCAGAGTCTACCCAAACTCACGTCCACTGAGTCGATGATGTCATCCAACCATCTCATCCTGTCGTCCCCTTCTTTTCCTGCCCTCAATCTTTCCCAACGTCAGGGTCTTTTCAAATGAGTCAGTTCTTTGCATCAGGTGGCCAAAGTACTGGAGTTTCCACTTCAACATCAGTCCTTCCAAAGAAATCCCAGGGTTGATCTCCTTTAGGATGGATTGGTTGGATCTCCTTGCAGTCCAACGGACTCTCAAGATCTTCTCCAATACCACAGTTCAAAAGTATCAATTCTTTGGTGCTCAGCTTTCTCTATAGTCCCAACTCTCACATCCATACATGACTACTGGAAAAACCATAGATTTGACTTGATGGATCTTTGTTGACAAAGTAATGTCTCTGTTTTTTAATATGCTGTCTAGGTTGGTCATAACTTTCCTTCAAAGGAGTGAACGTCTTTTAATTTAATGGCTGCAGTCATCATCTGCAGTGATTTTGGAGCCTCCCAAAATAAAGTTAGCCACTGTTTCCACTTTTTCCCCATCTATTTGGCATGAAGTGATGGTAGAAATATCAATAACCTCAGATATGCAGATGACACCACCTTTATGGCAGAAAGTGAAGAAGAACTAAAAAGCCTCTTGATGAAAGTGAAATTGGATGATGAAAAAGTTGGCTTAAAGCTCAACATTCAGAAAATGAAGATCATGGCTTCTGATCCCATCACTTCATGGGGAATAGATGGGGAAACAGTGGGAATAGTGTCAGACTTTATCTTCTCTGGCTCCAAAATCACTTCAGATGGTCACTGCAGCCATGAAATTAAGACGCTTACTCCTTGGAAGAAAAGTTATGACCAACCTAGATAGCATGTTGAAAAGCAGAGACATTACTTTGCCAATAAAGGTCCATCTAGTCAAGGCTTTGGTTTTACCAATGATCATGTGTGGATGTGAGAGTTGGACTGTGAAGAAGGCTGAGCACCGAAGAATTGATGCTTTTGAACTGTGGTGTTGGAGAAGACTCTTGAGAGTCCCTTGGACTACAAGGAGATCCAACCAGTCCATTCTGAAGGAGGTCAACCCTGGGATTTCTTTGGAAGGAATGATGCTAAAGCTGAAACTCTAGTACTTTGGCCACCTCATGTGAAGAGTTGACTCATTGGAAAAGATTCTGATGCTGGGATGGCTTGGGGGCAGGAGGAGAAGGGGATGACAGAGGATGAGATGGCTGGAATGCATCACTGACTTGATGGACGCGAGTCTGAGTGAACTCCAGGTGTGGTGATGGACAGGGAGGCCTGGCGTGCTGGGATTCATGGGGTCACAGAGTCGGACTCAACTGAGTGACTGATCTGAAATGAATTGAACTGATGGGACTGGATGCTATGATCTTCGTTTCCTGAATGCTGAGCTTTAAGCTAACTTTTTCACTCTCATCTTTCACTTTCATCAAGAGGCTCTAGTTCTTCACTTTCTGCCATAAGGGTGGTGTCATCTCCATATCTGAGGTTATTGATATTACTCCAAGCAATGTTGATTCCAACTTGTGCTTCCTCCAGCCCAGCTTTTCTCATGATGTTTTCTCCATATAAGTTAAATAAGCAGGGTGACAATATACAGCCTTGACATACTCTTTTTCCTATTTGGACCCAGTCTGTTGTTCCATGTTTAGTTCTAGCTGTTACTTCCTGACCTCATACAGGTTTCTCAAGAAGCAGGTCAGGTGGTCTGGTACTCCCATCTCTTTCAGAATTTTCCACAGTTCATTAGGATCCACACAGTTTGATTTGGCATAGTCAATAAAGCAGAAATAGATATTTTTCTGGAACTCTCTTGCTTTTTCCATGATCCAGCAGATATTGGCAGTTTGATCTCTGGTTCCTCTGCCTTTTCTAAAACCAGCTTGAACATCTGGAAGTTCACTATTCATGTATTGCTGAAGCCTGGCTTGGAGAATTTTGCGCATTACTTTAGTAGCGTGTGCAATGAGTGCAATTGTGTAGCAGTTTGAGCATTCTTTGGCATTGCCTTTCTTTGGGATTGGAATGAAAACTGCTACTCTAATTCCCATCCTTCCAAGTCTGGATTATCTATTTTCTCTTAATTTGGTGAGTTATCCTAGTACCTCCCAATAAATCATGTTTAAATTAGTCTATTTGGTTTCCTTTGCAGGAAAGCTGCTTAAATTAATTGCAGCAAAGCTCCTTAAAGCCTCAAGGCATGAATGTGATTTGGTCAAAGTCACACAATGAGTGGTTAAAAACTTGGGAGGATGAGTTTGTTGATCACCAACCTGGTATCATAGCTAGATGCACATCCTCTCCCCCAGTGTGGAAATCCTCTTTTTAGAATTATTCTAAGTGAATGATTCTGAATGATTCTCGATGGATGAAGTATCATTTTCTCAGGCAAACACAAAACTGAGGGTTAATAATAAGCAAGAACTTTGTCATTCTTTTGCTTAAAACATACCTACGTAATGCAAATATATTATTTGCATAGTATTTTGTCTTCCAGAATTGCTCAAAGAAAATGAAAAATTGGGTTGCTTTCCTTGCTTTGGCACACTAAACCTGCTGATATCTTCCTACTTGAAGGGATGTCCTTCAGCTATCTATCAGGATTGTCCGGGCTTGGCTGTAATAGCAAAAAAATCCTGAAATATCAGTGGCTTAGCACATACATGTACTCTTATTTACATCTGTTCATCTCATTTACATATGCTGCATCTACTCTGCAGACCAGTTCCAATCCAGAAGTGCTTCAGGGAGCCAGTTGGTTTCCATCCTGTGGTTCTGCCTTCTCAACAAGAAGCCTCTGTGATCACACTGAGGGTTAGAACCAAGCAAAGGCTTTTCACTTCCCAGCTCTAAAGGGACAGTGCATTTTACTCCTGCTCACAACAGTGGTTTACATAGTATTTTTGATACCTGAGTTGGATAATTTTAAAATTATTTTAAGTAGTAATCATTGCATAAAATCAATAAGAAAAAAGCCAGAAAAGAAAGCAACCCAGTGAACTTGTTTTTTTGTGTGTGTGTGTGATTTTCATATCAAGTCAAAATAAATAAAAAGTAAAATATTTTATTGTAAATTCATGGATTAATACTTTATTTTTATACAAGCATAACTTTTGAAAAGAGGGAAAAATTACAGCTACAAATTGGTATGATCCAGTAATATATAACAACCAAAAATAGTGTTGTAGTTTGTGACTCTGATTTTTGCAAATTTGCCAATGATTCATCAAAATCAATCTTCTCATATTTATGCTTACTCATAGTTGATTCAAGAATAACATTTGTTAGCTTCAATTTTAAAACTAAATAATAAATGGCAGCTTTACATATAATCAGGAAACATCTTGCATGGAAGGTGAAGTCGCTCAGTCGTGTCTGACTCTTTGTGACCCCGTGGACTGTAACGTACTAGGCTTCTCCATCCATGGGATTCTCCAGGCAAGAATACTGGAGTAGATTGCCATTTCCTTCTCCAGGGGATCTTCCCAACCCAGGGAATGAACCTGGGTCTCCCGCATTGGGGGCAGACGCTTTAACCTCTGAGCCACTAGGGAAGCCCTTAAGATAAGGATAAGTTTGGTATAGATTTTAAAAATCTAGTTTCACAGTAAATTGTGGAGATTATAATACTATCCATGTCTTTGTTCTTTTAGGATTGATTTCATGAACCTTTCAGTATTTCTGCAGTCAAAAAAAGTTTTAAACAAAAATTAAAATGTCCATGGTCACACAGAATGAGAGATTTGGGATAACTCAGGTTCTAGGTCTGTCTTCACAATCACTGTGCTATAATGGTTTATTTAGTATCCACTGCTTAAACACAGGGATATGTATTGAATAATACCAAAAGAGACAAGAACTGTGCTCTGAGAAGCTCAGATGATTCCCAACTCAGATGATTCCTTTCAAGGAATTTGTATAGCTGAGTCTGTGTGTCAGAGCCAACTGTTATACCAGAAAATTCTCCAAAATAACTTCCATGTAGAATATAATATTTCTTAAAGGATAAGTAATAACTAAGTGCTGACTTGAGACTAAGATATATACTATTAAAAGTCAACAGTAACCACAGCAAGTGGGCTTCCCAGGTGGCTCAGTAGGTAAGGAATCTACCTGCTAAGCAGGAGACATGGATTTGATCCCTGGGTTGGGAAGAGCTCCCGAATAAGGTAATGGCAATCCACTCCTGTACTCTTTTTTTTTTTTTTTTTTTTGAAGGTGAAAAATCTTACTCCAGTTCAGTCTTACTCCAATACTCTTGCCTAGGTAATCCCATGGACAGAGGTCTCTGGCCGTCTACAGTCCATGGAGATGCAAAAGAGTCAGACACGACTTAGAGACTGAAGAACAACAACAACAAATGACAGCAAACATTTCCAACTTTAGGGTCGCCAATTTTTTCATGGAGGAATGATACATTACGGACTGTATTTTAGAATTGCTGAGATGAGGTAATAGGTTGGTTTTAAGCAATGTGTGCTATGTGACTGTTCCCACCACTATGAAAGTGAAAGTGAAAGGAATTTCCTGGTGGCTCAGACGGTAAAACATCTGCCTACAATGTGAGAGACCCAGATTGGATCCCTGGGTCAGGAAGATGTCCTGGAGAAGGAAATGGCAACCCACTTCAGTATTCTTGCCTGGAAAATCCATGGACAAAGAAGCCTGGTAGGCTACAGTCCATGGGGTCACAAAGAGTCAGACATGACTGCCCCACAATCAGTTTAGCAGAACTAGTCACTTGATGGTGGTTGGTGGTTTAGTCGCCAAGTCGTGTCTGACTCTTGTGATTACATGGACAGAGGAGCCTGGCAGGCTACAGTCTGTGGGATCCTCCAGGCAAGAATACTGGAGCAGGTTGCCATGTCCTTCTTCAGAGGATCTTGTCAACCCAGGAATTGAACCTGTGTTTCCTGCATTGCAGGCAGATGATTTACCAACTGAGCTATGAGGGAACTGGTCACTTGGCCCTCTTCAATTGCACAGGATCTGGAAAGAGTGGCATAGTGATTTTCAGTGCTTCAGCAAGGCCCACCAGCTCTGTGATGCAGTTTGAGCAGGATATTTCCAGGCAAGCTGTGTACAAGGGCAGCAGCAGGTATGTGTAGACTCAGAAACAGCTCAAGGAGCAGTGAGTCAGACTCTGTTGGGTCTGACTTGTCAACCCAGGAATTGAACCTGTGTTTCCTGCATTGCAGGCAGATGATTTACCAACTGAGCTATGAGGGAACTGGTCACTTGGCCCTCTTCAATTGCACAGGATCTGGAAAGAGTGGCATAGTGATTTTCAGTGCTTCAGCAAGGCCCACCAGCTCTGTGATGCAGTTTGAGCAGGATATTTCCAGGCAAGCTGTGTACAAGGGCAGCAGCAGGTATGTGTAGACTCAGAAACAGCTCAAGGAGCAGTGAGTCAGACTCTGTTGGGTCTGGAAGAGATCATGAGGCTAGATACACACACTTTAATGGACACATTTTTCTAAATAAGGGGGCTTAATTTTCTGATTGCTTTCAGGGCCTCTATCAAGTCTCAGAATTCAGTGCTACCTTCTGGGGTTTAACTATACCCCTGATAAGCTGAATCCTGTTATCTACAACAGATATAATTGGCAAAATATACACTAATATAGTATTTCAAAATATGTTTGCTAAGAATCACCTGGGACAACTTGTTAGCTTACATAAGTTACCAGACCTTTCCCCCAGGAAATTCTACTTCTGTAGGTTCTGGGTTGGGGCCTAGGAGTCTATAACAAATACAATGTCATTTTTATCTTCAAGCGATTTTGGAGAACACTGTGGTAGTCATGAGTACCCTCTCTACAGTCAAACAGTTTGACTCCTTAAAGTTTGAGTTTCCCTGAATCTAGAGAGGATAAGTTTTAGCTGTTTATTTCTGACACCTTCTTGCCTGACCAAAGACAGTCCCAGAACTCTTCAACCACTGCTCTGGCTCATTTGATAGGTGTGGTGTAGTAAGTAACAGAACAAATTTTCTTAAGTTGTTTGTGGGGATAGGTTGGAGGACAGAGACCTATAAGGTAGTGTTTTCAACATAACTAGGGAGAGAGACACCATAGTTTAAATGAATTTCCCAGTTGCTTTAACATGCATTCCACACCTCCTAAATCCATGCATTTCAATGCTGCCTGCACATGGAATCACTAGGGTAGTTTTTTAAAAAAAGAATGATGTCTGGGCCCCAGCCCTGGAGGTTGTGGCCCAGATACTAGATGATTTTTAAGCTCCCAAGGTGATTTTAATATTCATTCAAAATTTAAACCTACTCCCCTAGATTGAAAACCAGTGATCCGTGACTTCCACTTGGCAAGACAGTGATTGGAATTTATCCTATAGACAAGCATGATAGCTTGTAGCAGTAGGAAGTATAATCAAGATTTTGCTTGAAACCAGAGTAGACTAGCACAAGTTATGGTGATCCATATTTGCATACAGATATCAGATCAGTATTCCCTGATCTGAAAATGCTTGAAGGACTTGAAAAAATATTACCATAAAGAAGACAATATGAAATAAGTGAACAACAGTGTAATCTCATAGCTGGAGGGACTGAAATACTTGATAGTTAACAGAAGAGGGTGCTCTGACATAAAAATCATATTGCATCCTGGTTTTCAAACTAGGTATGAGATGAAGGCTCCACATGGAAACAAGGTGGAAGCCCCATTTGTGAAATCTAGTTTTATTAGTTCAGCAAGTTATCAAATACCCAACTAAAAGTAGCTTACACAATGTGTTTGTTAATCTCATATCTGGAATTGGNACAGCAATCAGAGCAGAAAAAGAAATAAAAGGAATCCAGATTGGAAAAGAAGAAGTAAAACTCTCACTGTTTGCAGATGACATGATCCTCTACATAGAAAACCCTAAAGACTCCACCAGAAAATTACTAGAGCTAATCAAAGAATATAGTAAAGTTGCAGGATATAAAATCAACACACAGAAATCTCTTGCATTTCTTTTCATCCTAGATCCCACTCTAGTTTATCACAGTTGCACTGCTACATCATACCAGCAGCTGTTAGTATTCCAGCTACCACAAGAGATGAAGTCCTCTTATCAGTGTGGCCAGTGAGTGATCTCGCTCTAAAATTCCATATTTGAGACTACTTCTTAGAACTGTTAGGCTTCCCTAGTGGCTCAGATGGTAAAGAGACTGCCTGTAGTGTGGGAGACCCAGGTTCAATCCGTGGGTTGGGAAGATCCCCTGGAGAAGGAAATGGCATCCCACTCCAATATTCTTGCCTGAAAATCCCATGGATGGAGGAGCCTGGCAGGCTACAGCCATGGGATTGCAAAAAGTCAGAGACGACTGAGCAACTTCACTTTTCTTAGGATTGTTACCAATATGAGTTGCCTTGGGTCATGTTTCCCAAGAAAACAAAAGTTGCATATAAAAGGTTTATTGGAGAATGACGGTCCTGATGGGGATATCTGGCTGGAGATGGCACTATGTACTACAATTTCAAAAGAGGCTAGTAGTCTGTGATTATAGACTGTATTCTAGTTAAGGTTTTGCTCTTCAAGCTTAAATATTTTTTCAGGAGAAAACACTAAAACAAAATGAACTATTTAACTATACTTTTTCAGTAAATAAACATTTATGGAGTGCTTACTATGCCAGGCACTATGGTAGACACTGTTGATACAACAACCAGCCCTACACAGTTGAAAGAATAAAATCATCCCCTTAAGTCCTGCCAGATGGAGAGTGCAAATTAAAATCATTCTTGAGTTAGAATTTAGTCATTATAAACATTATTTTAAAAGCTTTAGCTGCATCTTTCTGTTGTTTCAAGAAAGGCCATAAAAAGTATATAGCTCAGCAACCATGTTATTTTGAATTCTCAATCAGCTAAAAAAAAAATCGAAAGAGAAGAAGGTATTAAGGCAATGAAGAGGAGGAACTAACACTTCTCTGTATAATATAATGAACTAGCATCAATGTGAGAGATTACAAACCATGAGCCAGCTAATCAGTTGAGACTGTGCTATTAACATCCTTGAGAATTAGTGATTGTCTTTTTCCTTTTTTAGTTGGTTTTATTAAGGTACAGTTTGTATACAACAAATTTTTACCAATTTTAAGTGTACAATTTGATGAGTGTGACAAATTAATATAATCATGTAGCCACCACCCAAATCAAGTTATAGAACATTTTCATCACCCCTAAAATTTCCTTGTGCTCCTTTG
This sequence comes from Aepyceros melampus, assembly GCA_006408695.1. Taxonomy (NCBI): domain Eukaryota; kingdom Metazoa; phylum Chordata; class Mammalia; order Artiodactyla; family Bovidae; genus Aepyceros; species Aepyceros melampus. Next base: position 25,950 of record SJXQ01005535.1, on the reverse strand, counting down.
CAGTCTGTCATCTCCTTATTGATCAAATTTTTGTCACTGTGATTTTGTCTCTTTTATAATGTCATGTAAATAAAACTATGCAGTATTTAGTCTTTTGCATCTGAATTTTTTTCACTAAGCATAACCTTTTTGAGGTTTACCAACAAAGACTTGTATGCAAATATTTATAGTAGATTTATTCATAATATCCCTTGAACTGGAAACAACCCAATTTCCCATCAACTGGTAAAAGGATAAAGGAACTGATACACGCATACAGTGGAATACTATTAAGCAGTTAAGTGGACAGACAGTAAATAAACATAAAAAGGGTCTGCTATTTTATGTTTATAAGTTATGGACTTTTATACTGATTAATTTTCCAAATCAGAGAAGACAGTTATTCAGTGTCTGGATACAGTTAAGTGTTTAAAAATGGCCTTGGATTTTGAGCAATGAAGAAGTGACAAATACTATTGTTTCTTGTAAGAGCATTGCCTTTTGCTAATCTATTTATATCCTCCTGACTTCTCTTTCTCATTACCAATATCTCCTCTTTTATAAATTGACCTACAAGAATTAGGTAGGAGCAAGCTTGACAGATGAAAAATTCCCTATATGACTCTGAGATGTAGCAGTGGTCACTGGCATGGGAATAAGTAAAACACTTTGGGAAATCAGTTTAGCTGTAATAAGCATCTTAAATATAGCCATACATATTAACTGAGTTTACTTATAGAACTCTATCCTATGAAAATAGAAATGCAATCCAAGATTATCACATGGTGATGTTCAATACATTTTTATCCACTTTATTCTATTTTATTCTAAATAATGGATGGTGGTAGTGGCTTAGGCTAAGTTGTGTCTAACTTTTGCAACCCCGTGGGTTGTATGTACCCTGCCAGCTCATCTGTCCATGGGATTTCGAGGCAAGAATACTGGAGTGGGTGGCCACTTCCTTCTCCAGAGTATCTTCCTGAGATTGAAACCCCATCTCCTGCATCTCAGATGGATTCTTTAATGAGTCAACTCTTCACATGAGGTGGCCAAAGTACTGGAGTTTCAGCTTTAGCATCATTCCTTCCAAAGAACACCCAGGGCTGATCTCCTTTAGAATGGACTAGTTGGATCTCCTTGCAGTCCAAGGGACTCTCAAGAGTCTTCTCCAACACCACAGTTCAAAAACATCAATTCTTCAGTGCTCAGCTTTCTTCACAGTCTAACTCTCACATCCACACATGACCACTGGAAAAACCATAGCCTTGACTAGATGGGCCTTTGCTGGCAAAGTAATGTCTCTGCTTTTCAATATGCTATCTAGGTTGGTCATAACTTTCCTTCCAAGGAGAAAGCGTCTTTTAATTTCATGGCTGCAATCACAATCTGCAGTGATTTTGGAGCCTCTCAAAATAAAGTCTGACACTGTTTCCACTGTTTCCCCATCTATTTCCCTTGAAGTGATGGGACTGGATGCCATGATCTTCGTTTTCTGAACGTTGAGCTTTAAGCCAACATTTTCACTCTCCTCTATAGCATATTAGTTATAATTAATTAATCAATATTGATACAACATTTACATTAGGGTGCACACTTAGTATTGAATAGTTCTATGAATTTTGGCAAATTTATAAGATATTATAATACCATACAAAATAATTTCACTGTTGTAAAAATCCTGTGTGTTTTAGCTATATATCCCTTCCTCTTTCATCTCTTAACCCCTGACAACCACTGATCTCTACTGTCCATGCAGTTTTGCCATTGCAGAATGCTATATAGTGAGAATAATATAGTACATTTAAATTTTTTTTTCACTTGGCAATATGCTAAATATTCCTCTATTTTTTGTGGCTTAATAGTTCATTGCATTTTATGGCTGAATAAAATTCCTTTGTATCAATGTACCATGGTTTGTTTATACATTCACTATTGAAAGTGAAAGTGAAGTCGCTTAGTCATGTCTGACTCTTTGCGACCCCATGGATTGTAGCCCACGGAATTTTCCAGGCAAAAGTACTGGAGTGGGTTGCCATTTCCTTCTCCAGGGCATCTTCCTGACCCAGGGATCATACTCGGGTCTCCAGTATTGCAGCCAGAGGCTTTACCTCTGATCCACAAGGGAAACCCTGAGAATACCTTAAATATTGCCAACTGTTGGTAATTATGAATAAGGCTGCTGTAAATATTTGTGTGCAAGTTTTTGTGTGCACATAAGTTTTCAAATAAATTACAGTAAATAAATTGAGTAAAAATATTATGCTGTATGGTAAGAATATGTTTAGTTTTGAAAGAAACTGCCAAACTGTCTTCCAAAGTGACTGTACTATTTGCATTCCTACCAGCAATGAATGAAATTCCTCTTGCTATATATCCCCACTAGCATTTTTCTTGTCAGTGTTTTGAATTTTAGTCATTCTAATAGGCAACTGGTAGTGGTAAGTAGGTAGTAGTATCTCATTGCTTTAACTTGCAAAAACATATAGCATTGAGTATTTCTACATGACTTGTCATCTACATGTCTCTTTGTTGAAGTGTGTTCACATTTGCCCACATTTTATTTATTTATTTTTCTTATTGGTGAGTTGTAAGAGTTCATTAAATACTCTGCATGCAAATTTTTATTAGTTTTGTGTTTCAAAAATCTTTTGTTCCAGTCTTTGGATTTTCTTTTCATTCTATTGACAGTGTCTTTCCCAGAGCAGAAAATGTTAGTTTTAATGAAGTCCAACTTATTAGTTTTTTCTTTTATGGATGTGAAAATTCACCACCAAATATAAGTTCATCTGGATTTTATCCTACATTGTCTCCTAAAAGTTTTATAGTTTTGTGTTTTACATTTAAGCCTATGAATTTGTGTTAATTCTTGTGAAAGGTATAAGGAGGTATAAGATCTGTATGTATACTCACTTTTTTTTTCCCTTTGGGTTTCTAGTTGTTCTACCATTAGTCAAAAGAGATTCTCTTGGGAAAAAAATGGAGCTAAATTGACTTTGCTTCTTTATCAAATAACAATTCATCTTTTTATGCTAATTTAAATATGATGTTTTCAAATTTCAATTGTTCATTACTGCTATATAGGAAAGCATTTGATTTTTATACACTTTCCCCTTGGTATTTGCAGGGGTTTGGTTCCAGGGCTCTCTGTAGATAGAAGAAAAAATAAAAACCCAAGGATGCTCAAATTCCTAATACAAAATGGCATAGTACATAAATTAAACTTGAATCCTGTATTGTTTCTGTAATAGTTTATGATCCCAGGAGATTTTTGTTGTTGTTGTTGTTAATGCTGAGTAAGGGGAATTTTTTTATAGAGACAATCATGTAATCTGTGAACAAAGTTTATTTTTTCCTTCCCAGTCTATATATCTTTTATTTCACTTTCTTGTCTTGTCGCGTTAGTTAAGACTTTGAGGACAGTGTTGAATAGGAGTAGTGAGAGAGGACATGCTTACTTTGTTCCCAGTCTAAGGGGAAAGCACTTAGGTGCTTACCATTAAGTGTGATGTTACCTGTAGGCTTTTTGTAGGTGCTCTTTATGAAGTTGGGCAATTTCTCTTTTTAGTTTCTTGAGAATTTTATCCAAAATGGGTATTGGGTTTTTTAAATGCTTTGTATGTGTTTATTGATATGATCATATGATTTTTCTTATTTAGACTGTTGATGTGACAGATTACATTAATTGATTTTGGAAAGTTGAACCAACCTTGCATACCTGGGATAAATCTCACTGGTCATGGCATATAATACTTTTTATACATTGTTAGAGTAAATTGCAGATTTTAAAATCCTTTGGGTTGTTTCTTTAGTTTACTTCATTCACGTTGTCATCTTGTACTTTCTCTGTTCAGTTAGGTCTTCTCTATGTGAATACAAATGGTAAAATTTCTTAACCCTCCAATCAGTTTTGTTGTTAGTGCTGTATGACTGATGTGCCTGCCAAATCTGAAATATAAAGTTAATTCACAATAGTGTATCCTGTCCACCATAACTTACAAACCTTTCAATATGTCATTTATAGTCCTGAGTCCTGGGTTGAATGCTCTTTTCAAAAAATGTTATTTGGCTGTGCTGGGTCTTAGCTGTAGCATGCAGGGGATCTTTATTTGCAGTATGAGAAATCTAGTTCCCTGAATTGGGGGCTTGAAGCCTTAGCCAGTGGACTACCAGGGAAACCCTGAATGCTCTTTAAATATCAATTTGTTATAGGATAAAATAGATTTGGTTATAGTGCCAATCAATTATGTTTCCCTAAATAGTATTCCATAGTCATTAATTCATTCAATATTTTCTGAGTACCTATTATGTGCTAGTCTCTATTCTAGGCACTGAGGATTTAGCAGAGAACAAGAAAGATCAAATTTCTGTTCTTACTGCACTGACATTCTAGTGGGAGTGTTTAGACAACGAGCAAACAAAGTAAATATATATTGTGTGTCAGATGATAGGTACTATGGAAAACAATAAACAGATAGTGTATGCAAAAATGTTGGAATGAGGAGTAGGGAGGTATGACTTTAAAAAGATGGTCATTTAAGACCTCATTAAAAATGTGAAATTTAAACAAAGATTACAAGATGATGTAAAGGGAACTAGTATTGATCAATACATTATTCCAACAAGAATTCTGTGCTAAATTAACTAGATCCATTCACTTATTTAGGCTTCACAGCCACCAATAAAATAAATATTTTTGTACCTATATTACAATTGATGAAACATAAGATCAAAAAAAATTACATAACTTTTTAAAGGCCACACTATTAATCACTACATATCTTAACCTTCAGTACTCCTATGTCAGGGTTTTTAGTTGGTCTCCTTAATGATTTTTCTAGGGTCAAAGTGAAAGGGCTAGTGCTCCTCCAACATTTTTCTCTCTCTGTGCACAGGAGCAATTATCTTTTAATTAACAAAAATCATTCACAGTTCTTCCCGTATGTCTCTTCATGTGAACTTTAAATAACTTTGTGCTTTAGAAATGTCCAAGGGGCATGTTTTGATTCACCCAGATATCCTGTGTATTGTCAGTGCTGGCAATATCTTCTACTGATGGCTGAAAACTGGGCCCCCCAAAGAACATTGCCTCCTTATCCAAGATTTTAGTTATCTTTCTGCCAGGTGGCCTTTAGACAATGATTGCCAATTTTATTTCCTTGGGCTCCAAAATCACTGCAGATGGTGACTGCAGCCATGAAGTTAAAAGACACTTGCTCCTTGGAAGAAAAGCTATAACTAAATGAGACAGCGTATGAAAAAGCAGAGACATTATTTTGCCAACAAACATCCATCTAGTTAAAACTATGGTTTTTCCAGTAGTGTTGTATGGATGTGAGAGTTGGACCATAAAGAAAGCTGAGTGTCAAATGATTGATTCTTTTGAACTATGGTGTTGGAGTGCCAGGAGCCAGCACGAGGAGTCCCACCCCTGGCAAAGGTCATGAGGTTAAGGGGTCCGACAGGAAAAGGCGAGTCGGGCCTTAAGGGAGCCTTGCTGAATTTTCTCGAACATCTACCCCCCAAACCAGAGTCTGCCTGCCGTACTGCATTATGCTTTTCGCTTACACTTCTGACATTAACAGGGGCTGTCCCCCACCACCTTCCTCTAAAAAAAGTTAACTTAGAGCTCCAATTGACAGTCTCCTGCATATAAAAGGAGTGCTTCAGCTCAGACCCCTCTGATGGCTCTCTAACTTGCCTGGCAGGTTCCCCCGGACTTTTACAACTTGTGATTGTTTATGGCCCCCCAATTGCAAGAGGCACAAAGCTTAAAGCATCTTAAAAGCTTTTCTAAAAGCTTTTAAAAAGCTAAAAGCTTTTTAGCTTTTCTAAAAGCTAAAAATTATATTGGTGATAGGTTTCACTGTTGAGTCAATGACTGCTGCCAGACCTCCATATCCTTTATCTTTTAGGCACCTGAAGGATATTAATCAATGTAATTGGGATGCAGAAAAAGAATATAGTAGTTTTGATGTTAGCAACACTAGGCTTTTGAGTTAATTAATTTTCTATTTGTTTAAATCACTGTACTCCTCTTTGTTATAAATTGTTGTGTCCTTGCTATGTAAAAATGTAACTTTATTTAGTGCTTTCTGAGAGTGGCACCAGATTTTGGAAAAGAACAACACTATTAAAGCAAATAAGTTCTCTGGTTGACAGACCCTTATCAGAAAAGGGACATAAAGTGATAATTGGCCTTCTGGCCAGAAGATGATGTAAATTACCTAAGACTTGTGTATACAGTTAGGTATGCAGAGAGAAAGCCTGGTCTCAATAAGAGTCAGGGCTGCTGATGCTGCATAATTTTGTATTATCCATTGATCTCTATGTACAACCAAAAGTATAAAAATCCTTTCCAGACAATAAAGGATGGGCCAGTCACTGGAAAGACTGTTTTCCCCCATGTTGATTCTCCCTCCCTCTCTTTTCAGGCTGAATTCCCTTCTGGGGCGTGGAGGCTCGACATGTCTACTTAGTTGCCTTGGCTTCTAAGACCCACACGAGAGGGAGCCCAAAGTGGGGCACCCTCTTCTATTCAAGTGGGCACTGGTGGCCTAACATAGATGGTGCAAACCTCTTGTCTTGAGCTTTTATTAGCTCTTTGTGTAAACCAAGTTATTTAGCCTCTTTTCTCCACTAATTTTCCTACTATACTATTTCTTCCTAATCTCTCTTTATATTTCTAAATAAGTGAGTTTTTCCTTGCCTATTCTGTCTCCCCTTCAAATTACCCTGGATCCACCGGGGCAGGACCTCGGCATTGGAGAAGACTCTTGAGGGTCCTTTGGACTAGAAAGAGATCCAGACAGTCTATCCTAAAGGAGATAAGTCCTGAATATTCATGGGAAGGACTGATGCTGAAGCTGAAACTCCAATACTTTGGACACCTGATGTGAAGAACTGACTTATTGGCAAATACCCTGATGCTGCAAAAGATTGAAGACAGTAGGAGAGGAGGATGGCAGGGGATGAAATGGTTGGATGGCATCACTGACTCAATGGACATGAGTTTGAGAAAGCTCTGGGTGTTGGTCATGGAAGGGAAGTCTGACCTGCTGGGGTCCATGGGATTTCAAAAAGACAGATACAACTGAGCAACTGAACTGTACTGAAGGGAGGAGCAGCCAAGTAACCACCTGAAAAGTGAAGTGAAAGTTGTTCATTAGTATCTGACTCTGTGACTCCATGGAATTCTCTAGGACAGAATACTGGAGTGGGTATCCTTTTCCTTCTTCAGGGGATCTTTCTAACACAGGGATCTAACCAAGATCTCCTACTTTGCAGGCAGATTCTTTACCAGCTGAGCCACAAGAAACTGCCTGAAGTAGGATTAAAGGGACCAGAGAAGCTCAAGAAGATTAGGAGACCAGAACACCTGAGACCTTCAGTTCAGTTAAGATCAGCAGACATGGGAAAAACTCTGAAAACCAAGTAGGAGTTAAACTTTGGTAAGAAATATTTCAAATGCAAGACATATGGGTTATACTGGAGAGTTCTGTGGTCCACTGGAGAAGAGAATGGCAAACCACTTCAGTATTCCTGACTTGAGAACCCCATGAACAGTATGAAAAAGCAAAAAGATAGCACACTGAAAGATGAACTCCCCTGGTCAGTAGGTGCCCAGTATGCTACTGGAGATCAGTGGAGAAATAACTTCAGAGAGAATAAAGGGATGGAGCCAAAGCAAAAACAACACCCAGTTGTGGATGTGACTGGTGATAGAAGCAAGGTCCAATGCTATAAAGAGCAATTTTGCATAGGAACCTGGAATATTAGGTCCATGAATCAAGGCAAATTGAAAGTGGTCAAACAGGAGATGGCAAGAGTAAGCATCCACATTCTAGGAACCAGTGAGCTAAAACGGACTGGAATGGGTCAATTTAAATCACATGGCCATTATATCTTCCACTGTGGGCAGTAATCCTTTAGTAGAAAAGGACTAGCCATCATATTCAACAAAAGAATCTGAAATTAAGTACTTGGATGCAATCTCAAAAACGACAGAATGATTTCTGTTCTAAGGTAAACCATTCAATATGATGGAAATCCAACTCTATGCCCGACCAGTAACACTGAAGAGGATGAAGCTGAATGTTTCTATGAAGACCTACAAGACCTTTTAGAACTAACACCCAAAAAAGATATCCTTTTCATTATAGGGGATTGGAATACAAAAGTAGGAAGTCAGGAAAAACCTGGAGTAACAAGAAAGTTTGGCCTTGCAGTACAGAATGAAGGATGGCAAAGGTTAATAGAGTTTTACTAAGAGAATGCACTGGTCATAGCAAGCATCCTCTTCCAAAAACACAAGAGAAGACTCTACACATGAACAACATCAGATGGCCAACACAAAAATCGGACTTATTATGTTATTTGCAGCCAAAGATGGAGAAGCTTTCTACAGTCAGCAAACACAAGACCGGACGCTGACTGTGGCTCAGATCGTAAACTCCTTATTGCCAGATTCAGACTTAAATTGAAGAAAGTTCGGGGAAACCATTAGATCATTCAGGTATGAACTAAATCAAGTTTCTTATGATTACACAATGGAAGTGAGAAATAGATTTAAAGAGCTAGATTTGATAGACAGATTGCCTGATGAACTATGGATGGAGGTTCATCACATTGTACAGGAGACAGGGAGCAAGACCATCCCCAAGAAAAAGAAATGCAAAAAAAAAAAAAAAAAAAGCAAAACAGCTGCCTGAGGAGGCTTTAAAAATAGCTGTGAAAAGTAAAGACTCAAAAAGCAAAGGAGAAAAAGAAAGATATAAGCATCTGAATGCAGAGTTCCAAAGAATAGCAAGGTGAGATAAGAAAGTCTTCCTCAGTGATCAGTGCAAAGAAATAGAGGAAAACAATAGAATGAGAAAGACTAGAGATCTCTTCAAGAAAATTAGAGATACAAAGGGAACATTTCATGCAAAGATGGGCACAATAAAGGACAGAAATTGTATGGACCTAAAAGAAGCAGAAGATATTACGAAGAGGTGGCAAGAATACATAGAAAAACTGTACAAAAAAGATCTTCATGACCCAGATAATATGATGGTGGGATCACTCACCTAGAGCCAGACATCCTGAATGTGAAATCAAGTGGGCCTTAGGAAGCATTACTATGAACAAAACTAGTGGAGGTGATGGAATTCTAGCTGAGCTATTTCAAATTCTAAAAGATGATGCTGTGCACGTGCTGCCCTCAACATGCCAGCAAATTTGGAAAACTCAGTAGTGGCCACAGGACTGGAAAATTTCAGTTTTCATCCCAATCCCAAAGAAAGGCAATGCCAAAGAATGCTCAAACTACTGCACAATTGCACTCATCTCACACGCTAGTAAAGTAATGCTCAAAAATCTCCAAACCAGGCTTCAGCAATACATGAACCGTGAACTTCCTGATGTTCAAGCTGGATTTAGAAAAGGCAGAGGAACCAGAGATCAAATTGCCAACACCCATTGGATCATCGAAAAAGCAAGAGAGTTCCAAAAAAACATCTACTTCTGCTTTATTGACTATGCCAAAGCTTTTGACTTTGTGGATCACAATAAACTGTGGAAAGTTCTTTTTTTTCCTTTCTTTTTTTAATATAAATTTATTTTAATTGGAGGTTAATTACTTTACAATATTGTATTGGTTTTGCCATACATAAAGAGATTGGAACACAAGACCACCTGACCTGCCTCTTGAGAAATCTGTTTGTAGGTCAGGAAGCAACAGTTAGAACTGGACATGGGACAACAGACTGGTTCTAAATATGAAAAGGAGTACATCAAGGCTGTATTTTGTCACCCTACTTATTTAACTTATATGCATAATACATCATGATAAATGTTGGGCTGGATAAAGCACAAGCTGGAATCAAGATTCCTGGAAGAAATATCAATAATCTCTGATATGCAGACAACATCACCCTTATGGCAGAAAGTGAAGAAGAACTAAAGAGCCTCTTGATCAAAGTGAAAGAGGAGAGTGAAAATGTTGGCTTAACATTCAGAAAACTAAGATCATGGCATCCGGTCCCATCACTTCATGGCAAATTGGTGGGGAAACAGTGGAAACAGTGACTGACTATTTTTTTTTTTTTTTGGTCTCCAAAATCACTATGATTGTGACTGTAGCAATGAAATTAAAAGACACTTACTCCTTGGAAAGAAAATTATGACCAACCTAGACAGCATATTAAAAAGCAGAGACATTACTTTGCAACAAAAGTCCATCTAGTCAAAGCTATGGTTTTTCCAGTAGTCATGTATGAATGTGAGAGTTGGACTATAAAGAAAGCTGAGCACTGAAGAATTGATGCTTTTGAACTGTGGTGTTGGAGAAGAAGCTTGAGAGTCCCTTGGACTGCAAGGAGATCCAACCAATCCATCCCAAAGGAGATCAGTCCTGAATGTTCTTTGGAAGGACTGATATTGAAACTGAAACTCCAATACTTTGGCCACCTGATGCAAAGCGCTGACTCATTTAGAAAGACCCTGATGCTGGGAAAAATTGAGGGCAGGAGGAGAACGGTACGACAGAGGATGAGATGGTTGGATGGCATCACCAACTCAATGAACATGAGTTTGGGTAAACTCTGGGAGTTGATGATGGACAGAGGCCTGACGTGCTGCAATCCATGGGGTCGCAAAGAGTAGGACACGCCAGAATGACTGAACTGAAGAAACATTTACATTTATAAGGGAAATCTTCATTCGTATGAGCATCTCTTCACTGTCCCAGGAAGAGGAGGATGACAAGATCTCTAAAAACTCTTTCCATGGGGAAGGTAGTGACCTAAATCTGAACAACAGCTCTACTCTTATTCACTGTGCTTTCTGATGAGCCTCGCATAACTGGATCCCTGTCCCCTCTATTTCTTCCTTTGTATTTAGCTGGAGATGGCATTTAAAGTGGTGACTTGGCCTGTTTGAGGGAGTTACTCAGTTTTCCTGGGCCTCTCCCATGTGTACAAGAAGGATACCTGTTGTAAAATTGTTTGCTTTTCTATTACTGTTTATTATACTGGAGTCTCAGCCAAGAACAAAGAAGGATAGAAGATATATTACTTTTCTTCCTCCACAACATGAAATGGTGTTGTTGCATTGTTTATCTATTTATCTATCTATGCATTATAAATATATTCACTATATTAAGTGAGTTATAAAACAAATGAAACATAGAAATTAAATGTGATAAGATCAAAAATAAAAAGAAATAGAATTTCTGTTATTGTCTTCCAACATCTCAATGGATGGTATTTGATTAACTCATCTTGACATGCACCTTTACTGAGAAATATTTTTTGAGGAAGAAATGAAGTACTTTTCCTCAGTCTCCTATTTGTGCAAGGAAATTTTTATCATTTCCTGTCATTATCATCCTATTTAACCTATAACATAGTAAGCTTTTATCAGTTCTTACAATGAATGTTTTTCTCTACAATTACATTATATGCTGGAATGCATTGAATGAGCATGCACCAGAGTATATTTTATACAGAAATATGTATAAACTTAATATAAGTATAGATATTGTTGGTGAGATGCTTGAGTCCTTTTCAAGTGATCATGAGTACTTACAGCTTGCAGTGAACCCCAAGGACTTTTTCCTCTTACCACACTTAGTATTCCCTCTGTTCAATTCTTTTCTTTTAATGTATAAACTTTGTCAAGATCATGAACTGTAAAATGGCTTTCAAATGGTATTGGAAAGTTTATAATGGAGCAGGAATGACATTTCCCCATTTAGGGCCAGCAGTAAATCTTGTTGGAGCTGGATCCATGTCCCAAATGCCCTGAGTCCTAATTCAGTGCTTTCTTGAAAACTTCTGTTAGCTGTTTGAAATTTCAGGTTTTTTTTTTAAATCTGTTTTTCCTCCTGCATGGAACTATAGATTATTCTTTAATTAATCTTTGATTATTTTTCAAGTACCCAGAGGGTAGCAATAAAAAATAATACTATATAGAATATCAGTCCCTTTGATTCATACATTTTAAACAGTCATTTCTTTATTGCTTTTCTTTTTGAACTTTATTAGAAAAATATCAACCAGAATCCTTTAAAGTATTCTGTAAAAGTGATGTGGTATTTGCCTGGGCCCAGGATACAGAATGTTTTGCTTCTCTTATTTCTTTTTGCAGAAGTGATTGGATAGGCAGTGCAGAGAGGGAACTCTGCCACTTCAAATGTCTATTTGGTATGTAGGTTGTTTCAAGCTGGAACAATCAAAGCCCAAAGGGCTGAGAAAGAATCTTTGACCTCCCAGCTAACTGCCTAAAGAATGTGGATGGAGGGCCTGTTCCAGGAATAAAACTACTATCACAAATATGACTGTAGTATGAACTAGGTGTGTAGACAGGGATGGACCTAGCCAAGTCTGTTTATAAAAATTCCTCTCTGTGTCCTATTGTCTCTGCCTGGCCCAGTAAACATTAATTTACCAAGCATTTGCTTTTCCAACTCCTTGTGAATTCCCTTCCCCCATTTCAGGAAGTCCCAAATCACTACTCCTTTTATTTTTACCTAAAAATTATGTTTAAGATGAGGGTTTCAGCCATTTTGTCAAGTTAGTCAGTTCTCCTGAGTCTCTTCCAGGTATACACATTATTTAATTTTTGTGTGATTTTTCTCCTGTTAATCTGTCTTACATCAATTTAATTCTTAGACCAGTTAGAGGAACCTAAAAGGGTAGAGGAAAATTTCTTTCTCTCAGTCAACAGCAAAGAATTTATCCCAGCTCATAGCAAAATTATTCTTCATAATATTTCTTACACACAAATGTGCCCTCATTGAAAGTGCCACCCTATAGATGAACTATCTGGTACAGTAAATAGTGTCTGTGAAAACTATCTCCAAACTGATAAACTATGTGATTCCTTCTATAGAAAGGTGGAAGAAAAGAAGTAGAAGGGTTTGTCTTAGATCTTTTTGTATAGGGCATCAAGGAGATGAAGGAATTCAGAAATGAAAGCTTTAAGGGATGTTCCGCTTTTGTTTCTGAGGCAAGTAGGAGGGGGCTTAGCTGAGTCATATCAGCTTATAACTCTCATCTGAGTGATTTTCCTAAGAGGTGGCTTTTGTCATCTATCACTGCAGAAAAGATGTTTTACCCTCATTGGCCTATTAGATTAAAAACAGATTCATCTGTGGCTTCAGAACCTTTGCTATCATTCAACATTATAATTTGTTGTTCTTGGTCCTTTCTAATCCTCTCCCATTAGTCACCTTTCCACCTTCCAACCCAGCTGACTGACACTCTATTTGTGTATGTGCTTGTATGTGAGTGTGCATGTGTCTGAATCTCTCTTTCCATCTACCCAGAATTCCTGCTGCCTACCTCAGCTCAACCTAAAATGAGCTTTCCAATCTAAATCCTATGTTGTTCTCTACTATGCTCAAAAAGTCCAGTTAGTTCCACTTGAATTACAGTTGTGTCTGTATGTAGGAAGAAGTTTAAATAGACAGAAAACTGAAAAAAAAAATTAGATGTTAAATCAACACTCACATACTTACCACCAGGAATTAATATATGTTAACATTTGATTCAGATTTTATTTTTAATAAAATAAAAATGTCATAGATAGAGCTGACCTTCTTTTTGTATTTCTTCACAGTACAGTTTATCTGTTTTCTAACCTGAGACAATAACTAACAGGAATTTGTTAAATCTATCTAGTACTTAATTTTATTCATATGACAGTATCTGCCTCTATTTAAAATATAGAATTTTGGCATTGGCCAGCTATTATCAATTCACCCTTCTTTACATTTCTACACACCTTTCACAAACATTTCTGAAGTTTATTTTTTAAAAATCTTAGATGATTTTTTTGTTTTGCTTTTCTTCATACTGAAGAAAGGTTGAGTTGAAGTTATACATCTTTTTTGTTTATTCTTGAACAGTCTAATTCCCTCTTCTGCAAGATGACCATTTTATACTGTGTCTTATGAATTTGATTTTCTGTATCTTCCAGATGCAAAGTGCTATTTTAGATGCATGTCACAAATAGCTTCTTCAAGTTTTCAGTTCAGTAGAGTTCAGTCACTCAGTTGTTTCTGACTCTTTGTGACCCTATGCATTTCTTCAAGTCTTAAGATTTATCTTTTAACTCTATGCTATTTTTTTATACAGAAGTTTAAAATTTTGACACAACCAATTCCATCAGTCTTTTCTATTTCCTCTGTTGGGCAAGGAAACTTCCTTCCAACACAGAGGAGGAGTGCTAGTTGTTTGTTTGTTTGTTTGTTTTGTTTTGTTTTTGCTCTGATGCCTGGCTTGTGGGATATGGCTTGCGGAATCTTTTTTTTTTTATTATTTATTTATTTTAATTGAAGGTTAATTACTTTACAATATTGTATTGGTTTGTGGAATCTTAATTCCCCAACCAAGAATCAAATTTGGGCCCTCTGAAGTGAAAGCATAAAGTCTTAATCACTGGACCACCATGGAAGTCCCCATCAATCTTTTTCTCTTTTTTAACACATTTAAGAGATTCTTTCCTACCACAAGTTCACAAAGATATCATTTTGAGAAGAACTGTACAAAAAAGATCTTCACAACCCAGATAATCATGATGGTGTGATCACTCATCTAAAGCCAGACATCATGGAATGTGAAGTCAAGTGGGCCTAAGAAAGCATCACTATGAACAAAGCTAGTGGAGGTGATGGAATTCCAATTGAGCTGTTTCAAATCTTGAAAGATGATGCTGTGAAAGTGGTGCACTCAATATACCAGCAAATTTGGACAACTCAGCAGTAGCCATGGGACTGGAAAAGGTCAGTTTTCATTCCAATTCCAAAGAAAGGCAATGTCAAAGATGGCTTAAACTACCACACAATTGCAATCATCTCACATGCTAGTAAAGTAATGCTCAAAATTCTCCAAGCCAGACTTCAACAATATGTGAACCGTGAACTTCCAGATCTTCAAGCTGGTTTTAGAAAAGGCAGAGGGACCAGAGATCAAATTGTCAACATCTGCTGGATCATGGAAAAAGCAAGAGAGTTCCAGAAAAACATCTATTTCTGCCTTATTGACTATGCCAAAGCCTTTCACTTTGTGGATCACAATAAACTGTGAAAAATTCTGAGAGAGATGGGGATACCAGACCACCTGACCTACCTCTTGAGAAATCTGTATGCAGGTCATATTATTTATTTATTTTAATTGAAGGTTAATTACTTTACAATATTGTATTGGTTTGTGGAATCTTAATTCCCCAACCAAGAATCAAATTTGGGCCCTCTGAAGTGAAAGCATAAAGTCTTAATCACTGGACCACCATGGAAGTCCCCATCAATCTTTTTCTCTTTTTTAACACATTTAAGAGATTCTTTCCTACCACAAGTTCACAAAGATATCATTTTGAGAAGAACTGTACAAAAAAGATCTTCACAACCCAGATAATCATGATGGTGTGATCACTCATCTAAAGCCAGACATCATGGAATGTGAAGTCAAGTGGGCCTAAGAAAGCATCACTATGAACAAAGCTAGTGGAGGTGATGGAATTCCAATTGAGCTGTTTCAAATCTTGAAAGATGATGCTGTGAAAGTGGTGCACTCAATATACCAGCAAATTTGGACAACTCAGCAGTAGCCATGGGACTGGAAAAGGTCAGTTTTCATTCCAATTCCAAAGAAAGGCAATGTCAAAGATGGCTTAAACTACCACACAATTGCAATCATCTCACATGCTAGTAAAGTAATGCTCAAAATTCTCCAAGCCAGACTTCAACAATATGTGAACCGTGAACTTCCAGATCTTCAAGCTGGTTTTAGAAAAGGCAGAGGGACCAGAGATCAAATTGTCAACATCTGCTGGATCATGGAAAAAGCAAGAGAGTTCCAGAAAAACATCTATTTCTGCCTTATTGACTATGCCAAAGCCTTTCACTTTGTGGATCACAATAAACTGTGAAAAATTCTGAGAGAGATGGGGATACCAGACCACCTGACCTACCTCTTGAGAAATCTGTATGCAGGTCAGGAAGCAACAGTTAGAACTGGACATGGAACAACAGACTGGTTCCAAATAGGAAAAGGACTATGTCAAGACTGTATAATGTCACCGTGCTTATTTAACTTATATACAGAGTACATCATGAGAAATGCTGGACTGGAAGAAACACAAGCTGGAATCAAGATTGCCAGGAGAAATACCAATAGTCTCAGATAGGCAGATGACACCACCCTTATGGCAGTAAGTGAAGAGGAACTAAAAAGCCTCTTGACAGTGAAAGAGGAGAGTGAAAAAGTTGGCTTAAAGCTCAACATTCAGAAAACGAAGATCATGGCGTCTGGTCCCATCACTTCATGGGAAATAGATGGGCAAACAGTGGAAACAGTGTCAGACTTTATTTTTTTGGGCTCCAAAATCACTGCAGATAGTGACTGCAGCCATGAAATTAAAAGACGCTTACTCCTTGGAAGAAAAGTTATGACCAATCTAGATAACATATTCAAAAACAGAGACATTACTTTGCCGACTAAGGTCCGTCTAGTAAAGGCTATAGTTTTTCCAGTAGTCATGTGGGATGTAAGAGTTGGACTGTGAAGAAGGCTGAGCACTGAAGAATTGATGCTTTTAAACTGTGGTGTTGCAGAAGACTCTTGAGAGTCCCTTAGGCTGCAAGGAGATCCAACCTGTCCATTCTGAAGGAGATCAGCCCTGGGATTTCTTTGGAAGGAATGATGCTAAAGGTGAAACTTCAGTACTTTGGCCACTTCATGCGAAAAGTTGACTCATTGGAAAAGACTTTGATGCTGGGAGGGATTGGGGGCAGGAGGAGAAGGGGACGACAGAGTATGAGATGGCTGGATGGCATTACTGACTCGATAGACGTGAGGTCTGAGTGAACTCCGGGAGTTGGTGATGGACAGGGAGGCCTGGCGTGCTGCAATTCATGGGTTTGCAAAGAGTCGGACATGACTGAGAGACTGAACTGAACTGAACTGAGATTTTCTTACTAGAGTTATAAGGTTTATTTTAACCATTTGCAATACATAGTTAAGTACCTTTAGCTAATTTGAGGTATGATTAAGTATGTTTCTTTTATTTTCAATACAAGGCAAGCATATTTCCTCACTGAGTTATTATGTCAACCACATCATATATTAATATATACAGTTATTTTGCTAAGTTATCTATTTCACAGATCAGCATCAATACCACTAAGATAGCTTTGTCCTAAATCTTGATGTATGGAAAAACAAATAATTTTTTTAAGCCAGGATTATTTTAAGGTTTCTTGGATTTTTATTCCTCATTATGAATTTTACAATCTAGCTATCAGGTTCAAAAAGTTTTCTCATAGGAATTTGATTGAAATGGCATTAAATTCACAGATTAATTTGTGTGAAAATTTTCATTTTATGATTTTGAACTTTCCATTCATAAATATGATTTATTTTCCATTTGTTTAGGGCTTTTATGTTCTTTGAAAATGTAATATACCTTTCTCTTTAAAGGTATTTCTTGCATGTTTTTGTTTTACTCCAAGTAAAGTGCACTGTTAACTATTATAACATTTGATCATTTATTTTCTATTACTTTGAGGGGGCCAAGATTTGCTACCCTAAAATGTCTCTTTGGTTTGCAGATTATTCTGAACTGAAAATAATAAAGGTCCAACATTTTATTCCCAGAATCTTGAGCACATTTATAGATACATTGTTGAAAAATTTAAAAACATAAATGACAAAGATTAATCTGAAAAGCCACCAGAAAAGAGAAACAGATCGAGTAAAACAGAATAGTGTCTATTAGACTAATTTATTACATCAACAAAAATTTCTGGGTATAATGATGTTTTCCCTTGTTTTTGTACTCTTTGATTCTTCATTCTTCTTGATCTATTTTTGCTAGGTTTTTAAATTTTATTAGTCTTTTCAGAGAACTAGTCTTTGGATTTATTGATCTTCTCTGTTTTTCTTTGTGTATGTCTAACTTTAAAGTATAGACAAGGAGGATAGCTGACTTATGAATCAGTCACCTATCTACTCACCCAATATCCATTGTTCATGCCTCTTTCTCCCAAGGGAAGATATAGGGGCTGGTTGAAGCTATACCAATGTATAGCTTGAAGAACTAGAAGAACTAGTATGTCCTTCTCAGATAAACTGAAATTCTTCAGAAAGCCTTATCTTCCATGTCACTACCTGTGAGTTCTCTTAATCAGCATAATCTACGATAGAATGTCAGTGACTCTCTACAAGCAAGGAAAAAAGAAGGGTGTTATTATTTTTCTAAACCATTAATGCCCCAGCAGTCCTACTAATCACTGATTGTATGCTGGTGCTGTAGTTTATCATATTGATGGTGTTGTTTTGTTCAGTCGCTCAGTCGTGTCCAACTCTTTGTAACCCTGTGAATCGCAGCATGCCAGGCTTCCCTGTCCTTCACTATCTACCAGAGCTTGCTCAAACTCATGTCCATTGAGTCAGTGATGCCATCCACCCATCTTGTCCTCTTGTCATACCCTTCTCCTCCTGCCCTCAAGCTTTCCAACATCAGGGTCTTTTTAATGAGCCAGCTTTTCACATCAGATGGCCAAAGTACTGGAGCTTCAGCATCAGTCTTCCAGTGAGTATTCAACACTGATTTCCTTTAGAATCTACTGGTTTGATCTCCTTGCTGTCCACAGGACTCTTAAGAGTATTTTCCAATATCACAGTTCAAAAGCATCAATTATGTGGTACTCAGCTTTCTTTATGGTCCAAATCTCACATCCATACATGACCACTGGAAAAACAATAACTGATTATACAGACCTTTGTTGGCAAAATAATGTCTCTGTTTTTTAATACACTGTTTAGTTGTCATTAGCTTTTCTTCCCAGGGGTAAGCATCTTTTAATTTCATGTCTGCAGTCACCATCCTCAGTGATTTTGGAAAATAAAAAAAAAATAAAGTCTCTCACTGTTTCTTCATGTATTTGCCATGAAGTGATGGGATCAGATACCATGATCTTAGTTTTTCGAATGTTGAATGAAGAGCCAGCTATTTCACTCTCCTCTTTTACCTTCATCAAGAGGCTCTTTAGTTTCTCTTCACTTTCTGCCATAAGGATGGTGTCATCTACATATCTAAGGTTATTGGTATTCTTTCTGGCAATCTTGATTCCAGCTTGATGGTGTAGGAGTACAAAAACTGCCATCACAAAATGTCCCTTTGGCATGCAGATTACTTCAAGTTGAAGATAATCAAGGCCCATAAGACTTGGGAAGAAATATTGACCTTTTCCCTAAGCGCCTTAAAAAAAAAAAAAAAAAAAGATAGAGAGATTGTTCCCCGAATGGAGCTATTGCCAAAGAAATCTGCAAAGAATATGAGCTGGATGTGGTGGGGGGAATGGGACCTAGAGATCAAAGTCCACTCAGTGTCTTGTTGTTTCTGAGTGGCCCAACAAATATTTATTTCCTAAACATTTGCTTTTTAAATTCCACATCAGTTGCTTTTCTCACCTTTGAAATCCCAAACTTCCGTCCCCAAAATCCTCTTTTGCCCTTACCCAAAGATGGTATTTAAGCAATGTTTTCAGATGCTTTGGCAAGTTACTGAATTTGTCTGCATCTCCCCTATGTGTACATGTTATTAAATTGGTTTGATATTTTCCTGTTAATATGTTTCATGTCAATTTAGTTCTTGAATCAGTCAGAATAACCAAGAAGGATAAGGGAAAAAACTGCCCCCTGACAACAGTAGAATCAAAGTTGTGTCCATCTAGTGAGAAATCAAGTTCCTTTTTGCCTGGCAACTTGTGCTTAGAGAGAGTGCATAAGCAAGATACCAACTGGCTCCTAAAAAGTTGGCCAAGTGGCTATCAGGACTTCTTCCCTTGCCAAAAGCTGCATTAAATGGTTTCTGAGTCTAAATTTCCTGGGACAGTCCCCTCTGTTAGAGAATCCCTAACATCTGGGTTAATGCCAACAACTTTTTCTCCAGCTCTCTGATGTGTATTTAAGAGGCTTATCTAGTATGCACTCTGATTTTCAGCACGAAGGAAAGACTCTTCTAAAGCTCTCAAAGATTCAGCCAAAGTCACTTGTACACTTTGAGAGTCCAAGTACCTTTAGGCATTCGATGGGGTTCTGCAGTTTCTTGGCCTTAGATGTCTACTGTTGCTGTAGAATCTTTTGAGCAAGATCCAAAAGTCTTTTCTCCCTGAATAAAATTTACATCGTTGCAAACCTTCCCAAATTTGGGTAGGTTTCACTCCCATAGCAGGCAAAATGTTTTATCCAAATATGATAATCTGTCTTGAGCAGCATTTCCAGGCAAGGGACAGTTAGAAATCTTTTATACCCCAGGACTATCCAATATCTACTGGTATATGCTACTCTTTTTCAGGAAAGGATTACTTATTTTGTTTCTGGTTTTAAAGAAATTTAAAATACAATATAGGACATTAGACAGAAATTAATAGCCTCTGCCTTTCTACATATTCTCCTGGGAATCACAGGGAAGTCAATCTCATCAGAAAAATCCCATATGAATGCATTGATCCTTTTGTCCTCCTGAGGATCCCTTCTAAACATCATCTTGCCAACTTACTTCTGCAGTGCTTTGTTGAACTTCACACTGCCATAGCCCTCTATCACATGTAGATGTAGTAGTGACTCTGAGAAGCCAATTCATCCCTGTATGCCAGTTCGTCAAAATCATAGCCTTGGTCTTAAATGAATCTTCCTCAATTTGATGAGCTCTAGTGTGGCAGGCTGTGATGAAAATGGGTATATATTCTTTGAAATTCAAGACGAGGTTCTCCCCATGGGGCAAGTTTAAATTTCAGTACAAAAGCTCAGTTGTAGAAGATACACCACATTCTTTAGTTTAATTTAGAGCCTCCATCTTGCCACTCAGAAGGGAAACCTATTTCTGTCATTCTTGAGGCCCAGACAAATCAGGGAAGTTCAGAGGTCCTGAGATCTTATATCTTTATCATTAGCTCACTGTCATCGTCATGGAGGTATCCCATTTGGGTGTCCATTTCTCTCTGAGGGCTTCCAGACTCCCTAGGGAGATTTAAGGAATCAGAGTATAATTGCTTACTTATCCTTGCCCTCTATCCATCTCCCAATCGAAAGTCATGGGGAATATTTCTCTCTCTTCCTACATCTTTATACAACTCCTCAATCCTTTCCCCAAATCTAAGCTTCCTCTCCTTTCTGTTTAATAAATGTCCCTCCAATGGATTTATATTTTCGACGAACAAAAGTTAGGAAAAGAATTATCTTTGAAATAGCACCTCTGAGTGTATTTTCTTCCCTAGGAAATATGGCTTAATTCTTTTTGTCAAGAACAGGGGAAGAGAGTACCCATTCCCTTTCTTTAGAACATTTACTTTAGATAACTTGCAGTTGTAAATTATTTCTCTGTTTGTTTGAAAAATATGTAAATATTTTAAAAAACTTTAAAAAAAAGCAAAAATAAACTTTGCCAGCTTTCCCACCTTTTTCCTCAAGGATCTGGGAATCATCTTTTAGAAGATAAATATTAATATCAAGGAAGATAGCATCCCTGGCTCTAGATTTCTGTAGCCTAACTTTAATTCATGCCTTGCTCCATATTGCAAAACTATCTCTTATAAAGACATGAGAAGTTTGTCTTTTCTTTGAATAAGGCCAATTAACAATCACAGATGTCTCCCAGTTTCATGGATTCAGGGTGAACTGTATGTGATAAAGTGTGCTGTTATGTCCTCTTACTTGAGGACTACTTTTGGTTTTCTTGAAGACAGTATGTCCTCAAGGACAGATTGAGGACAGGTTGATTCTACTTGGCTATAAGAGAAGGTAAGATTTGTGTCTTTGTAATCTCTTAGCATATTTCAGTCTAGCCTGTGATGTGCATTACATTTTGGCCTGCTATTGTTGTTGTTCTTCAGTCACCAAGTTGTGTCCAACTTTTTGTGACCCCATGGACTGCAGCATGCCAGGCTTCCCTGTCCTTCACTATCTCCTGGAGCTTGCTCAAACTCATGTCCATTGAGTTGGTGATGCATGGAAACATCTCATTCTCTATCATCCCCCTCTCCTCTTGCCCTAAGTCCTTCACAGGATCAGGGTCTTTTCCAGTGCATCAGCTCTTTGCATCAGGTGGCCAAAGAATTGGAGCTTTAGCTTCAGCATCAGTACTTTTAGTGAAGATTTAGAGTTTATTTTCTTTAGGAGTGACTGGTTTGAACTCCTTGACCTTGATATAAATTTTGCCATAGATTGTGTGATGTCTGTTATATATTTGTTGTTTTCATTACCCAAATAAAACAGTAATCCAAGTCTATGCCCGAACCAGTAACGCTGAAAAAGCTGAAGTTGAACGGTTTTATGAAGACCTACAAGACCTTTTAGAACTAACACCCAAAAAAGATGTCCTTTTCATTATAGGGGACAGGAATGCAAAAGTAAGAAGTCAAGAAACAACTGGAGTAACAGGCAACTTTGTCCTTGGAATACGGAATGAAGTAGGGCAAAAGCTAACAGAATTTTGCCAAGAAAATGCACTAGTCATAGGAAACACCCTCTTCCAACAACACAAGAGAAGACTCAACATATGGACATCACCAGATGGCCAACACCAAAATCAAATTGATTATATTCTTTGCAGCCAAAGTTGGAGAAGCTCTATACAGTCAACAAAAACAAGACCAGGAGCTGACTGTGGCTCAGGTCACTAAATCATTATTGCCAAATTCAGACTTAAATTGAAGAAAGTAGGGAAAACNCAACAACACAAGAGAAGACTCTACACACGAACATCACCAGATGGTCAACACCAAAATCAGATTGCTTATATTCTTTGCAGCCAAAGATGGAGAAGCTCTATACAGTCAACAAAAACAAGACCAGGAGCTGACTGTGGCTCAGATCATGGACACCTTATTACCACATTCAGACTTAAATTGAAGAAAGTAGGGAAAACCACTAGACCATTCAGGTATGACCCAAATCAAATCCCTTATGATTATACAGTGGAAGTGAGAAATAGATTTAAGGGCCTAGATCTGATAGATAGAGTGCCTGATGAACTATGGAGTAAGGT
The DNA here is from genome assembly GCA_006408695.1 of Aepyceros melampus. Lineage (NCBI taxonomy): Eukaryota > Metazoa > Chordata > Mammalia > Artiodactyla > Bovidae > Aepyceros > Aepyceros melampus. Next base: position 2,940 of record SJXQ01005535.1, on the reverse strand, counting down.
TCGTGACATTGTACAGGAGACAGGGATCAAGACCATCCCCATGGAAAAGAAATGCTAAAAAGCAAAATGGCTGTCTGGGGAGGCCTTACAAATAGCTGTGAAAAGAAGAGAAGCAAAAATCAAAGGAGAAAAGGAAAGATATAAGCATCTGAAGGCAGAGTTCCAAAGAAGGGCAAGAAGACATAAGAAAGCCTTCTTCAGCGATCAATGTGAAGAAATAGACGAAAACAACAGAATGGGAAAGACTAGAGATCTCGTCAAGAAAATTAGAGATACCAAGGGAACATTTCATGCAAAGATAGGCTCGATAAAGAACAGAAATGGTGTGGATTTAAGGGAAGCAGAAGATATTAAGAAGAGGTGACAAGAATACACAGAAGAACTGTACAAAAAATATCTTCACGACTCAGATAATCATGATGATGTGCTCACTAACCTAGAGCCAGACATCTTGGAATGTGAAGCCACATGGGCCTTAGAAAGCATCACTATGAACAAAGATAGTGGACGTGATGGAATTCCAGTTGAGCTGTTTCAAAACCTGAAAGATGATACTGTGAAAGTGCTGCAATCAATAATGCCAGCAAATTTTGAAAACTCAGCAGTGGCCACAGGACTGGAAAAGGTCAGTTTTCACTCCAATCCCAAAGAAAGGCAATGCCAAAGAATGCTCAAACTACCACACAATTGAACTCATCTCACATGCTAGTAAAGTAATGCTCATAATTCTCCAAGCCAGGCTTCAGCAATACGTGAAACTTGAACTCCCTGATGTTGAAGCTGGTTTTAGAAAAGGCAGAGGAAACAGAGATCAAATTGCCAACATCCGCTGGATCATGGGAAATGAAAGAGAGTTCCAGAAAAACATCTACTTCTGCTTTATTGACTATGCCAAAGCCTTTGACTGTGTGGATCACAATAAACTGGAAAATTCTGAAAGAGATGGGAATACCAGATCACTTGACCTGCTGCTTGAGAAACCTATATGCAGGTCAGGAAGCAACAGTTAGAACTGGACATGGAACACAGACTGGTTCCAAATAGGAAAAGGAGTACGTCAAGGCTGTATATTGTCACCCTGCTTATTTAGCCTATATGCATAGTGCATCATGAGAAATGCTGGACTGGAAGAAACACAAGCTGTAATCAAGATTGCCGGGAGAAATATCAATAACCTCTATCTGCAGATTACATCACCCTTATGGCAGAAAGTGAAGAGGAACTAAAAAGCCTCTTGATGAAATTGAAATAGGAAAGTGAAAAAGTTGGCTTAAAGCTCAACATTCAGAAAACGAAGATCATGGCATCTGGTCCCATCACTTCATGGGAAATAGATGGGGAAACAGTGGAAACAGTGTCAGACTTTTTTTTGGGGGGGCTCCAAAATCACTGCAGATGGTTATTGCAGCCATGAAGTTAAAAGACACTCCTTGGAAGGAAAGTTATGACCAACCTAGATAGCATATTCAAAAGCAAAGACATTACTTTCCTGACTAAGTTCCGTCTAGTCAAGGCTATGGTTTTTCCTGTGGTCATGTATGGATGTGAGAGTTGGACTGTAAAACAGGCTGAGCGCCGAAGAATTGATGCTTTTGAACTGTGGTGTTGGAGATGATTCTTGAGAGTCCCGTGGACTGCAAGGAGATCCAACCAGTCCATTCTGAAGGAGATCAGACCTGGGATTTCTTTAGAAGGAATAATGCTAAAGGTGAAACTCCAGTACTTTGGCCACCTCATGCGAAGTGTTGACTCTTTGGGAAAGACTCTGATGATGGGAAGGATTAGGGGCAGGAGAAGAAGGGGATGACCGAGGATGAGATGGTTGGAAGGCATCACGGATTTGATGAACATGAGTCTGAGTGAACTCCAGGAGGTGGTGATGGACAGGGAGGCCTGGTGTGCTGTGATTCATGGGGTCACAAAGAGTTGGACACGACTGAGGGACTGAACTGAACTGAACTGAACTGAACACTGACAGTAGTTACATGATTACCACTGGAATCTGCGTCACATGCAATGACAGTTCAAGAGGAGCTGGTTCCCTGGAGAAAGTAAGAGTATGCATATTTCAAGAAGGACCATTTGGGTAATCAGTTCATTCAGTTCATTTCAGTCACTCTGTCGTGTCCAACTCTCTGAGACCTCATGAATTGCAGCACGTCAGGCCTCCCTGTCCATCACCATCTCCCGGAGATCACTCAAACTCATGTCCATTGAGTCAGTGAGTCCATCCAGCCATCTCATCCACTGTTGTCCACTTCTCCTCCTCCTCCCAATCCCTCCCAGCATCAGAGTCTTTTCCAAAGAATCAATTCTTTGCATGAGGTGGCCAGAGTACTGGAGTTTCACCTTGAGCATCATTCCTTCCAAAGAAATCCCAGGGCTGATCTCTTTCAGAATTGACTGGTTGGATCTCCTTGCAGTCCAAGGGACACTCAAGAGTCTTCTGCAACACCACAGTTCAAAAGCCTCAATTCTTTGGTGCTCAGATTTCTTCACAGTCAAACTCTCACATCCATACATGACCAGTGGAAAAACCATAGCCTTGACTAGATGGACCTTAGTCAGCAAAGTAATGTCTCTGCTTTTCAATATGCTATCTAGGTTGATCATAACTTTTCTTCCAAGGAGAAACTATCTTTTAATTTCATGGCTACAATCACAATCTGCAGTAATTTTGGAGCCCCAAGATTAAAGTCTGACACTGTTTCCACTGTTTCTCCATCTATTTCCCATGACGTGATGGGACCAGATGCCATGATCTTCGTTTTCTGAATGTTGAGGTTTAAGCCAACTTTTTCACTCTTCACTTTTACTTTCATCAAGAGGCTTTTAGTTCCTCTTCACTTTCTGCCATAGGGTAGTGTCATCTGCATATCTGAGGTTATTGATATTTCTCCCGGCAATCTTGATTCCAGCTTGTGTTTCTTCCAGTCCAGC
>SJXQ01005534.1:47348-61551 GCA_006408695.1 Aepyceros melampus | reverse complement strand
ATTCCAGGATGTCTGGCTCTAGATGAGTGATCACACCATCGTGATTATCCAGGTCATGAAGTTCTTTTTTGTACAGTTCCTCTGTGTATTCTTGCCACTTCTTAATATCTTCTGCTTCTGTTAGATCCATACCATTTTATGGACTTTATTGGGCCCATCTTTGCATGAAATGTTCCCTTGGTATCTGACCTCTAAATGTGTTTAAATTTGTCTGAAGAATATTTACCATTTTTAATTAGTTGCTAATGTTTTTTAAACGGGAGATTTCACATAAAAAGCCAAATTTCTGGGCTTCTTTCAAAAGTCAGTGTCTGACTACACTAAGTCAACATTCCTGAATGACAACAATTGACTGGAGCCCAGCAGCAGCTAAAGCAGTTGGGACAGAACTTGAGTTCTCCAGTTTGCTTCCACCCCACCTCAGCCCCCTTCATTCATTTCTTTTACTCATGTGGCTACTGTAGGCATTTGTTTGCTAAATATATCTGGAAGTGTGCTTTCTCCTTCTTCTTTTTTTTTTACCATAAAAGAAAAGGAAGGGAAGGGGCCATAAAACTTGGGATTTTTAAGCAGTTAAAAGACATCTAACTCATATTAAAAATGCAAAAAGATTAAAGTCACCTTCATAAAGTACAAATCACATAAAAATATACAACTTACTAGCAGCTAACCTTTTTATGGTACTCTGATCCTCACAGTGTCCCAGGGAGTTAGGATAACAATTACATACTCAATCCACCAAGAAGAAAACCAAATATTAATGAGGTTCATTAATTTGTCCAAACTCACAGGTGCTAAGTGGAGCAGCTGAGATATAACCCAGCTTCAAATGGTAGTCTAGAGTAGCATTGACCAATATAATTTTTTTCAGTGAGAGAAATATTCTGTATCTATGCTGTCAATGTGGTAACCTCTAGCCATATATGGCTGTTGATAACTTGAATGTGGCTAGTATTACTAAGGAGTAGAATTACTAAGGAATAGAATTTTAATTTTGAGTTATTTAAATTGAAATAGTCACAGTGATTAGTGACTGCCTCGTTGGGCAGTGCAGAACCCTAAGAGCTCTGAATTTTCCTTCATCACATGGTCTCTGTATTGAACAGTTTTTTGTTTTGGGGGGGTTTGCTATATATGTTTTAGTTTTTAAATGAATGATAATTGTTTTACAGAATTTTGTTGTTTTCTGTCGTACCTCAACATGGTCAGTAAAATTCATCAAAAAGTTTCTATAAGATTTTCTCTAGTTACTTACCCAGTGGTAAGTATCCTTTCCACCAGGAGTTCAAGATCTGTTGAATATTTTCTGTATCTGCATAGATTTCCCTGCGTCATACACAGTAGTGTTCTTTGTAACAAAGTTAGAAGTTCCAGTGGTAAGGTTCTTATGTGCAGAATCTGCAAAAATTCCTCACCCAGATAAAGAACATACTTGGAGGTCTGTTTTAACATCAGAAATAATGCAGATGACCAGGACAGTCTACTTCCCTGGTCTTTTTTATGGTCTAGGTCAGCGGTCCCCAACGTTTTTGGTACCAGAGACTGATTCTATGGAGGACCGACTTTGTGGAAGACAGCTTTTCCACCAACTGGGCGGGGGGTATTTCAGATAATTCAAGTACATTACATTTACTGTGTACTTTATCTCTATTATTACATCAGCTCCACCTCAGCTCATCAGTCCTTAGATCCTGGCGATTGGGGACTCCTATTCTGGGATACTAGTGGTGGTTATACAATCATGAAAGAAAATTCATAATCTTTGATGGTTAGCTGGTTTGAATTGGATCACAGTGACTTTTAGAAAGGTTGCCATTAACTAACCTCTGTCAATTAACATAATCATTAATTCTAAAATGATATCAATTTAAGACACATCCTGATTTTAAAGATGTTAAAACATGGGGGAGGGGGTTCATCTTAGAATTGGTAAAATATAGTTTGTCAATTGGCTTCATCTCCATTTGGTCAGCTTATCATCAGGGGCAGCATTGAGATGCAAATGTCAACTCTTTGCTCAGTGGTTAATTAAACCGTTCACTTGGCTGTCCCCTTCCACACTACCTTTCGCTGATCCTGACTAATTAACAGAGTTTCCAGGCAGTTAGGAGTGGGTTTAAGCTCTTGCTCAGTAACAATTTGATCACTATAGTCACTGTATTGGAAAATCACCCTGTCCCATAAATGCAGGCGAGGATATTGTATTATCATAAATAGTACTGGAACAAGCTTAACCAATCACCTTCTAGCACAGGGGCAACTCTGTAGCACTCCTTTTTAGAATACCACATGCTGTAATTCAAATTATCACATTAGCTATCCAAACGCACCATTTGTTTTTAAATACTGGAGTGTTTACCTGAAAATTTCCCCTTTTCATCTTCCTGCCCCACTTCACCAATACATTGTCATTGCAGTGACAGATTTATTTGTGTGCCTTAATATCCTCACTTTCTGTTATTTTAAAAATATATTCTTTTGTTGCCATGACAGTGTTCTTGAGCATCTTGAAATATTAGTCATTATGGAGTAGGTTCATGTTACTCATTTTTTCATGATACTCTCTTGACTCTTCCCTTTATTCAGACTTTGAAATATTTCAACATTTCAAAACTCCTTCCTTAAATTTTTTGTGTCAGTCTTACTCTGGAAACTGAGCATGCCTACCAAAACCTTAACATCTGTTAAAAGAAATTTGGCAGTTTGAAGCAACAAAAACAGAAGCATTTCTTGCCCATGAAGGAAGGAGTCTGATACCCAGTAGTTACCATTTTGGACACTGCTGTGAAAAGTTCCCAAATACAAGCCATTCAGAGTTTACACTTGTACAAAATTCATGGATGAATTAGTGAATATCATTCATTACGTACTAACAAGGAATCCTAAGTGCTTTGCTAAATGTATTTGTTTGAACAATATAAAATTGCTGGCATTTGACCATTTTTGACCTACTAAAAAAAATTAACCTGACATGATCCATTCTAATATAGGTTCAGACCAGAGCAGTGTATATAAACTGCTGTCTCCTGTCTCTACTTTTGCTGTTTTCTTTTATCAGTTAATACTTTAACACAGCAGCATTCTCCTTGCTACTACCCTTTTATATTTCTCAATTATTAATATTTTTTCTAGTGGTCTTTCCTTTCTCAACTAATTCCCCAAACCTAGCCTCAGAATTACTGGCACAGAGAAGGCTTTGTTGCAAGTACCTCTGGGATGCAATCAGTACTTACTGCTTCAAGTGTTTGATGCATTTTAAGATTTTCATTATTTTAAAAGCTTGATGTTATTGAATACATTTACTGCCCAATAAGCTACCATAGTCCATCCCTTCTCAAAAGAAGAAAGCAGAAGGAAAAATGCTATCTTTTGTTCAGTGCTGATAGAGGCCATGCTATGGGATGTCTTTGTTATGACATGATTTGGCTAAAGCACCTCTGGAGAATAAAATTGACTAATACGTATCCTTTGTTATATTCACCTTTTATTCAATTGAATGAAAATTAATAAATCCCTATAGTTTTTTAATAGTTTTTTGTCTTTGAATCTTTGTCTCAAAGGAGAAATGGGATGTGTATTATATTTTGTTAGAAGTTTATTAGAGATATCAACCATCACTTGGTCTGAAACACTAGAAATTGTGCCATTTGTATCCCTATCCATCTGTATTTGTAATTTCCTAGTTTCCGAGGGTTCTAATGACTGTTCATATGTTCATACTTAACCGTATTTTTGTTACTATTAATTTGCTGTTTTTATTTAAAGAGGATCTGTCAGTAGTAGTTGGTAATGTCAAGTAAATAAAAAAATGAAATCCCTTATTACTTTACTGAACAGTTTGACTCTTTACATATGGTTGTGCTACTCTTTGCAATAATCTGCAATATAGATGTTCTTTTCCCCATTTTACACATGTGGTGCTGAAGTCAGCCTAAGTTATTTTCTAGGACAGTAATCTAAATCTAGTATAGTCCATAATTAAATTTGGATCCAAAAGACTCCAAAGACTTTAACCCCAGCCCACCCTTCCTCTGTGGCATCTTTCCTAGCTTTTTAAAAAGAAATCCTTAAACACCTTTGTCACTACATGCCTCTCACCATGTGTGTACTGTCCTGTACCTTTTTCTATGAGTTTATTTTTTGTGGGTTTTTTTTTTCCACAGTTAATTGTGAGTTTTTTAAAAAATTATTTTTAATTGAAGGATAATTGCTTTACAAGGTTGTGTTGGTTTCTGCCATACAACAAGATGAATCACCCATAAATATACATATGTCCCCTCCTCCTGGAACCTGTGCCCCCGCCCCATTCGAACCCCTCTAGGTTGTCACAGAGCATCGGGCTGAGGTCCCTGTGTTATACAGCAACTTCCCACTGGTCTTCTGTTTTACATATGGTAATACATATGTCTCAGTGTTACTCTCTCAATTTGTCCCACCCTCTCCTTCCCCTGCTATGTCCAAAAGCCTATTCTCTATGTCTACAAGCCTGTTCTCTATGTCTGCATCTCTATTCCTGCACATAAGTTCATTACTATCATTTTACTAGATTCCACATATATGCATTAATATATGCCATGGACAGATTTTTTTTCTCTTTTTGACTTAACTTCACTCTGTATAACAGGTTCTAGGTTTATCCACCTCAGTTCAACCGAGTCATACATGTCCATAAGTCTGTTTTTCCAATGCTGCCCTGTAAATAAGTTCATCAGTACCATCTTCATAGATCCCATATATATATGTTAGTACACGATACTTATCTTTCTGTTTCTGACTTACTTCACCCTAGGCTCTAGGTTCATCCATCTCATTAGAACTGATTCAAATTCGTTTTTTTTTTAATGGCTGAGTAATATTCCATTGTATATATGTACCACATCTTCTTTATCCATTTATCCATTATCTGTCAATGGCCGTTTAGGTTGCTTTCATGTCCTGGCTATTATAAATAGTGCTGCAATGATTATTGGAGGGGTACATGTATCTTTTTGAATTATGGTTCTCTCAGGGTATGTGCCCAGTAGTGAGATTGGTGGGTCATATGGTTCTCCATAGTGACTGTATATGAGTTTGTTTTTCATTTACAAAATATTTACTGATGGCCTACCATGTACCAGGCATAGCCAAAGGTGTCTGCCCTCATGGCACATTCTGTAGGAGAGAGACAAACGTAGTAATTTCAGACAATAACAACTCCTCCTAGAATAGTAAAATGGGGGGGAGTGGTTTGGTGCAAGGGGTAGGATGTTCTTTGTGGGGAGGTGACCTGAATGATAAGAAACCAGCCATAGGAAAGTCTGCAGGCAGGTTATTCTAGGCCAAGGGCAAGAGGAAAGAGCCTGGGGCTGGAGCATCTTGCAACTGCTGGGGGACAGGTGTGGCTGGAGGCCTGCCAGTGAGGGGGAAGTAATAGGAGATGAAGCTGGAGGGAGAGGCAGGGGCTAGATCTGGGTCAGGAGTGTGAATATTATCCTCAGTGCAGCAGGAAGCTCCTCAGCACTTTGAATAGGGGAATGGCATGATCCACTTTAAGACTCGTACAATGCTGGCTACTGTTTGGTGAGTGATGCTAGACTGTGTTTCCACCATGGGAGCCTTTAGGAAGGCCTCCCTCTACCTAAAGTGTCCAGTTCCTGGAAACAGCCCATGATTTTCTTCCAGAAATGTCTCATGCAGGCCTGGGGAAAATGCTAAAGCCTTGAAAATTGTGTATTAATTAGGGTGAGTGTGAAGAGCATCACAGCTTTAAGGGGGGACTGGGCTCACCAGCCTCATTCTTACCATGGTGCTTGTTGCAGGCTCTGCTAAACAGCTGTTGAGGACCTAAAGACCTAGTGTGACAGTAATTAAATTTGTAAGTTGTTTTGCCTCACACTTATAATGGGGATAGAGATCAAGAATTGTGTTCGTATACGAATTTTAGTAATAATCAGTGCTGGAGAACTTACTGCATTGATTCCAAGTGCCCTGCTGTTCATAAGCATCAGAAATAAGACCTTTTGGTTTTTGTTTTCTTTTGATACTGTTGAAATATGTTATTGACTTCGGAAAAATTAAATACACCTTTCACTTAAATATTGCATCTTTTGAACTTTTGAATGTGAGGGTTGAAATTTCTGATGAGCAAAGAATTGTGTGTGGGATTGTTTTTAATTACTATTTAAAAAAAACACATTAATGACTTCTGGTGATAGTAGAAAATGCTAACTCCTTTGAAAACCTGGCTGTGTTGCTAGATCCACATTTGCTTTTCTGTGTTTTTGTGAACAGCTGATCAAATTAGATTCGTCACTCTTGGCTTGTGGTGATTTGAAATTGAAATGGAATATATTAAAGCAGCCAACCACACTGATTACATTGCAAGCCTCATTTAATTTCATACATTCACACATTACAGTGAAAGGCGGCTTTTTTTAATGCATGATTGTGACTGTACCTTGAGCAACTCCAAAGGTCATCTGTAATGGGTGCATAATTTGTTAGTGTTAGATATCTGATTTATGGTAGGTGTTCCTCAGCTTGATTCGTATGAGTAGTAAATATGGCAAGCATCACAGTCAAATCTGTAAGAAGTTCAACTTGTCATATTCAGCAGTATTGTCTTATCCTTCATTGGTCAGAAGACCACAGTAAATCACGGAATAGCTGTCATCCTCAACTAGAGCAAGTGCCAGAACTGCGCCCCTATCTCACAGGGGTTAAATAGCTATTCTTCTTAAGAGGGCGGGCTGGCCCAGGTGAAGGTGATCAGAGTATTACCAGCTCAGCTCATGGCACTTGCTCACTTAGCTACTTCAGTCTTAGTCCCTTCAAAAGACTGTAAAAGCACTTTTTCAGTTTCATAAGAGCAAGAACATTTGTGAGTTTGCTCTTTTTTTTCTCTTTTCTTTTCTATCAGTTTTATTAACTTCATCTAGTCTGCTCATTCCTTTGTGGCAATCACTAAGGGGAGACCCCCCTCTAAGAAATCCAGAGCATGACTAGTACCCAGCCTCTATCCTCAGGAAGAGCACGAGCAGTTTGTCCCACTGGAGTTGCTAGAACAAGAAATGACATTAACCCTGTCAGCGTCTCAGCAGCACAACTGGCACCAGGCAGCCCCTGTTGTCGCTAATATGGTCGCATGTGGGGTTAGCACTGCATGGGGAGAAAAACCTGGGGTGTGCTTTATGGGAACTCAGCTGCTTTGTTTGAGAACTTAGCTGTGAAATTGTCTTTTATTTTGTTTACAATGGTAGATACTCATTTTGATCTTATGTTCCTTACAGTTTAGTGTTTGCTCAGGATGTGTAGATTTGTTTTTCTTGGCGTTGATCAACCAGTTTGTTATTTTTCAGCTTTCAATAACAAAAGGCACCTAAGTCCCCAGTGGGGGAGGGGTGATAAAACATATTTTCTAAAACGCCTATTGGAAGAATTACTCTTAAAAACTTTCCCTTTTACCTCTCATATTTGAAGGGTGTGGATAGTTAAATTCTATTTGCTTAGCTAATTTTAATCATGCAAAGCAGTCTTACCAACTATAGTCACCATGTTTTACATCAGATCCTCAGACTTTGTTCACCTTATAGTTGAAAGTTTGTACCCTTTGACTAATCTCTCCCTATTTCCCCTAACCGCTGACAATGACTTTTCTACTATCTGTTTCTATGAGTTTTGACTTTTTTTTTTTTAAAGATTCCACTTATAAGTGAAACTGAGCAATATTTGTTTTTCTCTGTTTGGCTATTTCATTTAGCATAATGCCCACAAGTTCTCTCCGTGTTGTTGCAAATGGCAAGATTTCCTTCTTTTTTCATGGCTAAATAATATACACACATTTTCTTTATCCATTCATCTGTTGATAGACACTCAGATTGTTTTCGTATCTTAGCTATTGTGAATAATAAAAGTTTTTATAAATATAACTCAAGTTTTCCTAGGAAAGTAATTCTATTGTTAGGAACAAAATAGATATTTTAGACTAGTGTAGGTAAAGTGGAAATTTGAAGGTGAAGGTGAAGTTGCTCAGTCGTGTCCGACTCTTTGCGACCCCGTGGACTGTAACGTACTAGGCTTCTCCGTCCATGGGATTCTCCAGGGAAGGAATACTGGAGTGGATTGCCATTTCCTTCTCCAGGGGATCTTCCCAACCCAGGGATCGAACCTGGGTCTCCCGCATTGGAGGCAGACGCTTTAACCTCTGAGCCACCAAAAGAGCAGTGTTCCCAATCTGCATTCTATGTAATTCCAGTCCAGTATATTCCTGGGTTCCCTGACCATAGAATTTTCAAAACTGCCCTGATTCTGCCTCTGAATCTATCCTGCAGCTTGCCAGCCCATTTTCCCCTGCTGTTCCTTCATTCAGGCAAGCCTCTAAGCAGGATTCCTAGACAATTTTTTTTGTTTGTTTAAGAAAATTTTGTGAGGATTTTTTTCAATTGAAATATAGTTTATAAGAGTATGTTAGTTTCAAGTGTACTACATAGTGATTTGACGTTTTCATATATAATGAAATAATCACCATAAATCCTCTATCCTTATACAAAGTTATTACAATATTACTGATATTTTTTATGCTGTACAGTATATCCCTGTGGCTTATTTATTTTATAACTGGAGGTTTTACTGGAGGTTTGTTAATCTCTTTCACCACCACTACCACTGCACTCCACCCCCCTACCCCCGCTGAGACAAATCTTTATTGGTCTTTCTGCTTGTAGACCTGTTGCATATGGCTTCATTATACTTCAGTATATTTCATTTATATCTTATATTGATTATCAGTTCAGTTCAGTTCAGTCGCGCAGTCGTGTCCGACTCTTTGCGACCCCATGAATCTCAGTACGCCAGGCCTCCCTGTCCATCACCAACTCCTGGAGTTCACTCAGACTCACTTCCATTGAGTCCGTGATGCCATCCAGCCATCTCATCCTCGGTCATCCCCTTCTCCTCCTGCCCCCAATCCCTCCCAGCATCAGGGTCTTTTCCAATGAGTCAACTCTTCGCATAAGGTGCCCAAAGTACTGGAGCTTCAGTTTTAGCATCATTCCTTCCAAAGAAATCCCAGGGTTGATCTCCTTCAGAATGGACTGGTTGGATCTCCTTGCAGTCCAAGGGACTCTCAAGAGTCTTCTCCAACACCACAGTTCAAAAGCATCAATTCTTCGGCGCTCAGCCTTCTTCACAGTCCAACTCTCACATCCATACATGACCACAGGAAAAACCATAGCCTTGACTAGACGGACCTTAGTCGGCAAAGTAATGTCTCTGCTTTTGAATATACTATCTAGGTTGGTCATAACTTTTCTTCCAAGGAGTAAGCGCCTTTTAATTTCATGGCTGCAGTCACCATCTGCAGTGATTTTGGAGCCCAAAAAAACAAAGTCTGACACTGTTTCTACTGTTTCCCCATCTATTTCTCATGAAGTGATGGGGCCAGATGCCATGATCTTCGTTTTCTGAATGTTGAGCTTTAAGCCAACTTTTCCACTCTCCTCTTTCACTTTCAACAAGAGGCTTTTTAGCTCCTCCTCACTTTCTGCCATAAGGGTGGTGTCATCTGCATATCTGAGATTATTGATATTTCTCCCAGCAATCTTGATTCCAGCTTGTGTTTCTTCCAGTCCAGCATTTCTCATGATGTACTCTGCATATAAGTTAAATAAGCATATTGATTATACAGTAAAATAATATTTTAATGTATTAGCTTAAATGAAGCATTCATAAAACTTAGCTCCCCTGTTTTATTTTAGTTTTTTTTATCATGGCTACCAGCAAATTTTAAATGAATATGTGGCTTACATTACATTTCTACTGGACTGCAACTGCGTCAAAACCTTTGATTCATCCTCTGCATTGCTGCTTTCCTGAGCTTCCCTAGTGGCTCAGATGGTAAAGAATCAGCCTGAAATGCAGGGGACCCAGGTTTGACCCCTGGGTCAGGAAGATCTCCTGGAGAAGGAAATGGCTACCCACTCCACTATTCTTGCCTGGAGAATCTCATGGACAGAGGAGCCTGGTGGGCTACAGACCATGGGGTCACAAAGAGTTAGATATGACTGAGCAACTAACACACTGAATTGCTGCCAGAATATCTTGCTGAAAAACAAACTGCCTAAACTAAAAATCATTTGAAGTCTTTTGGGATAAAAAGTAACTTACCAGGCCTTAGCTTAGCACACTAGTCCCTCCCTAAAGGCCTTCACTTTCAAAAACTTTAGAAATACTGTACTGTCCAAAGTGTCCAGCTAGATTCATGTGGTAACTTGGCAGCTTTCAACTCCTAGTCTAATGACTGCCATCTCTGTAGCACATCTATCTTCAAATATTCAATAGTTATTAGACAGTTGCTACACAGTACATAGATTTAAGTAGAGTAGGATATAGTAGAAAGTGCCTTTATCAATTCTTCATTAGTACTAAATTTAAAAGTTCAATATAAACTCTTACAGGACAGCTATTACTGCTGTTCATAATCCTCTGCTGGGCGATATACCTTATACTGGTGGACCAAGGTGTGTGAGTGGGTGCTTTCAGGGGATGGAGGTGGTACAAGGACCCAGCCTTCACTTGCAGATGTTGGTGGTGGGTGAACCTCCTGAGAAAAGAAACCCCTATGTGTTGACCATGCCAGAAAGATTAGATGAAAAGCTACAAAAAAAAAAAAAAATCTGAAAGATCACTGCTTATGAAATCATCTTTCTTTGAGAGAAAAAATAAATAGAAGGATGTTGGATAAAATGGCAGAACAAAAAAATGGGTCCTAAGATGATCATTTAAAAGTGGAACACCTGTTCCATGAGTACTCTGAAATTTGGAATATTTCTTATTTGTCCCTCAGTATAAGTCTAAGATGGCTGACAAACTAAGAGAACCATGTCTGAGGTATTTGCCAAGAGAGAGGTTTGTTAGGCTGTGCTGTAACTGGCACAATTTGATATGTATGTAATGCCATGACAGCCACAACCTAGAAAGAACTAAAGTTATTTTCTAGTACTGACATACTGCTTTTACTTTGGCTTTGATAGTTAGAGATTTGAACCATAGTTAGAGATTTGATTTCGTTCTATTACTGTGTCGCTTTCCTTCCTCAGGGGACCATAGTATTTTCTTTCCTTGCACAGCAAAACTATAACCTCAGAAACATTGATCTGTGGTTCTCTCAGTTCCGTTTCTGCTCTCCTCCTTGATCTTCTTTGGCTGGTACCCCTTATGTGTCCAGAACTCTCCTGCCACTGCCTTCCTCCCAACCTCTAAAATATGGTGAAACCTCTCTATTTGCACTTCTCACAAAAATAAAAAGCCTTCATTTGTGATGTGATTTATTGCTCTTTGCATTTTCAAACTTGACTTGCTTTATTTTATCTTAAAGGAATGTCAGCATAACCAGGCCATGGGTTACTTTTGGAGAAAGGATAGTTTCCTATTATTCCTAAAATCACACATGCACAAAACTGCCCTTAAGGCCAACTCTGAAAGCAAACCTGACTTAATTCCTCTTAGGGCGTCTGGAAAGAGTGAGAAGGGGCCTCCTTTATGCTTAGTCTCCTCCCCAAATAAGCAAAATTCACCAGTTCTTATGGGGGCTCCTGCCAGCCATCCATCCCTAGAACCAGAGACAAGTTTTACCTGAGCATGACTGACTCTCCATCAGTGGTTCTCCACCTCAAATGCCCAATAAATCCTAACCTGGGAGCTTTTGAAAAAACTGCCAGGCCACACCCCAGACTATTTAAATCAAACTGTGGGTGGCACCTCAGTTCAGTTCAGTTCAGTCACTCAGTCGTGTCTGACTTTTTGCAACCCCATGAATCGCAGTACGCCAGGCCTCCCGTCCATCGCCATCTCCCAGAGTTCACTCAAACTCAAGTCCATCGAGTCGGTGATGCCATCCAGCCATCTCATCCTCTGTCGTCCCCTTTTCCTCCTGCCCCCAATCCCTCCCAGCATCAGAGTCTTTTCCAATGAGTCAGCTCTTCGCATGAGGTGGCCAAAGTACTGGAGCTTCCGCTTCAGCATCATTCCCTCCAAAGAAATCCCAGGGCTGATCTCCTTCAGAATGGACTGGTTGGATCTCCTTGCAGTCCAAGGGACTCTCACGAGTCTTCTCCAACACCACACTTCAAAAGCATCAATTCTTTGGTGCTCAGCTTTCTTCACAGTCCAACTCTCACATCCATACATGACCACAGGAAAAACCATAGCCTTGACTAGACTGACCTTTGTTGGCAAAGTAATGTCTCTGCTTCTCAATATGCTATCTAGGTTGGTCATAACTTTTCTTCCAAGGAGTAAGCTGTAGTCACCATCTGCAGTGATTTTGGAGCCCAGAAAAATAAAGTCTGACACTATTTCTACTGTTTCCCCATCTATTTCCCATGAAGTGATGGGACCGGATGCCATGATCTTAGTTTTCTGAATGTTGAGCTTTAAGCCAACTTTTTCACTCTCCTCTTTCACTTTCATCAAGAGACTTTTTAGTTCCTCTTCACTTTCTGCCTTAAGGGTGGTGTCATCTGCACTCACCTAGTCATAAGTATATGTCAGTGCCAGCATGCAGCAGTGGTTAAAAACCACTGCTCTAAAATCTTTCCCACTTTCATGCTCTCAAAGCTTGTTCCTAGACTTAGTCCTTGAGACTATGAGGACGCCATAGGTGTTCCATAGGGAAAGAGCATCATATTGTTTTTCTGGACAAACCACAATGCCACCACCCACTGACAGCTGTCATTTATTGATCAGTTATGTGTCAGACACTCTGCTATGTCTGTATGTATGTTATCTTTTCATTTTTACTACATCTTTATATCTATTATATTTACTTTTTGCACTTTACTATATTCTACTGTGTTTAATTTAACTGCAAAAGGTGTCTTATTACCATTTTACAGAGAGGAAAGGGGAATGTTATAGAGGATAGATGATATGGTCAAAATCACACAACTAGTAAATGAGGGGAAACAGCTGATAATAATGTTGATCACATGTTAGATCAAGAACAAAGAAGAGAAAAACTAGGGGGAAAAAGTTTGACTGTGTACTAATTACTATCAGTTACACCAACAGTTTACTGTTTATACCTAATTATACTATAATACAATAATGATTATGATTGTAAATACCATTAAACAGATATCATATTCAGCAAACTTTGATTACAGAACAGCTCGAGTTTTTGTTATAAATAGGTGTGAAATGAATAGCTAATATTCATAGCTAATATTGTATTGATTATTTACTATCCACTAGGCATCACAGTAAGTACTTTATGTGCATTTCATTTAACCTTGAAAAAAAAAAACAAAACTCAGATCTGTATTATGATTTTCCCAGTTTTGTTCAGATATAATTCACAAATAACATTGTATAAGTTTGAAGTATATCACATAATGATTTGGACTTCCTTGTGGCTCAGCTTGTAAAGAATCTGCCTGCAATGCAGGAGACCTGGGTTCAGTCCCTGGGTTGGGAGTATCCCCTGGAGAAGGGAAAGGCTACCCACTCCAGTATTCTGGCCTGGAGAATTCCATTGACTGTATAGTCCATGGGATCACAAAGAGTTGGACACAACTGAGTGACTTAATGATTTAATATATGTATATGTTGTGAAATGATTACCACAATTAGTTTAGTTAATGGCCATAACCTCACATGGTTACAGTTGTTTTTCTTGTAATAGGAACTCTTAAGAGCCACACTTCTGGCAACTTTCAAATACACCATAGAGTTCTATACTGGAGGAGAGGAAACTGAGGTTAGGAGAAATTGAGTAGCTAACCTGGTAAATAGGGGCTTCCCTTGTAGCTCACTTGGTAAAGAATCTGCCTGCAGTGCAGATGACCCGGGCTCGATTGCTGGGTTGGGAAGAGGAAGCAACAGTTAGAACTGGACATGGAACAACAGACTGGTTCCAAATAGGAAAAGGAGTACGTCAAGGCTGTATATTGTCACCCTGCTTATTTAACTTATATGCAGAGTACATCATGAGAAACGCTGGACTGGAAGAAACACAAGCTGGAATCAAGATTGCTGGGAGAAATATCAATAACCTCAGATATGCAGATGACACCACCCTTATGGCAGAAAGTGAAGAGGAGCTAAAAAGCCTCTTGTTGAAAGTGAAAGAGGAGAGTGAAAAAGTTGGCTTAAAGCTCAACATTCAGAAAACAAAGATCATGGCATCTGGCCCCATCACTTCATGGGAAATAGATGGGGAAACAGT
>SJXQ01005534.1:22273-38811 GCA_006408695.1 Aepyceros melampus | reverse complement strand
GTTGAACATATGAAAAAGATGAAATCTTAAGTGGAGAAGTATGAGAAACAGTAGTTTAAAAATACATGTATGGTATCTTCAATCCAGGCCTTTTTTTCAAGAATCTTTTAAAAGACCATTTTGAGATGTTTCATTTTGTTAAAACTATTTTTAGTTAAAACCACTTAACTGGGCAAACAGAAACTTGATGGTGTTACACTGACGGGAAAGTGGACCAGCCTGTAATGGCCCCTCTCTCAAACCCTTGCCCATGAAACAGGATCAGACAGACAAAGGCAAAAGAAGAGATCCTTTGACATTCCAGCCACTCTTGCAGCATCTGAGACTCAGACCAAGCAGAGTGCAGCCACTGTCTACCCAAACAGTAAATATGAAGGTCTTTGTTTTAGATTTTTGAAAATACAAATAGAAGTATCCTTACCACAGCTAATAGAACACCCGCATTTTGGGTGCCATAGGCATGCAAACCCACATATGCATTGGATAGCCCAAGAGGTTTGTGGCCATTGGTAGCCATCCTGTGACTGTAACACATGCCTTTTCTGGTCCTCAGAGCTCAGTGTTGTGCCCTTTCCACTGTGCGATGCCCCACAGCTGGGAGTAGGGTGTTGGTCTGCTCTGAACCCTCTACAGCTAGGTATAACTTGTAATGCACAGGTCACTTACACTCAGACTGTCATGCTTGTGGGCCTCGCGGAAGTGAAACTAGGGTACCCATCTTTTACCTGCTGCTCATCCAAACTTTGAAAGAGGTTTGACTTGATGTGCAAAATGCTCTCCTACCAGAGTGTATTCATACTGGTGGTTTTATTATGTCCAGTGAAATGCAACAGTGGTGACATGTTCACTGTAGGATGTTCACCCTGCCCTTAGTGTTACCGTCAGGAACCATACTGGACCGAAAGGGAAGTTTGTTATAAGAGTCCAGAGACTCAGACCAAAGGCCCAAAAGATCTGGTGCACAGCCTAGGTGGCCATCTTCTGGTCCCCACCTCCCATCTCAGTTCCTCTCTTGCACGTCAGCTTGTCCCTTTCTCTCTTGAGTTAGAGTGACTTTCTGTTAGTCTTTCCTGAAAAGCCAAAGAATTTATGAAAACAAGTAGGCTTCCAGGATTAGTACCACTTCCTTGAAAAAACACTTAGCTTATCTGTTGACAGCTGCCATAGTTGACAAGATTCTTGGTTCCTAGTCCTTTTTCCTTCCACCATCCACTTGTGGCTTGGATATTCGAGAAGGGACCCTAGGCAAAGAAACTTGGACTTGGCCTGAGGAAGATACAGATGAGGTCTGCTCATGGATCAGAGTCTGCTCTTGGTGGAGTCTTTAATCATAACCAGAAACTTGGTTTCCAAGTTTTGTACCTGGTTCCAGGCCTTCTGAGTTGACCCTGCTGGCCTCAGGCTGTGTGCACTCTCATATGCCCTTCAGTGTCCTATCTTGGCTTTTGTCCCAACACATCTGGAGGGGCTTACCTTTCTCTGGACTTCTATGAAGAATGTAGAACCTGTGGTAACTTGCTCCATCTCCAACCTCTTCCATTTACCTGATATATGTTTATCCACCAAACTGAAAGGCAAGCTCTCCCCTCTAGTTATTCTGAACTGGCTTCTCCATGATCTCCCAGTCAGGAGTCCTCCCTTGGGGCTTCCATCTTTCTTTGGGGACCACGTGCATTGTATTAACTTCTGTCACTGACCCAAAGCAAACTTATATGTCCAGTTTTCCTAAACAGACCCACCTGCCCCCCAATAAGTTAGTGTTTCCTCTTCTTCGAGATACCTCTAGTTCTTAGCCCATTTCAGAGCAGAGATATGAATTCAGGGTTTGAATTGTTTTTTCTAGCCCCAGATTCTCTTGAGTAGCTCACTGTTCATCTCATTCAGGTTTTCTTTTTTCCCATTTAATCCCTACCTACCCAGGAAAGTGAGGATTTCTTTTATTTATTTATTTTTTTAAGGAAAACCACCACTTAAAAGTTGAATGACAGGAGAAATTCTCACCCCACAGAGGACTCTCAATATTTGTTGGGCACGTGTGAAGAGTGAGTTTAACATAGGTTAAGGTTTTCCTTTGTGCGTGCACTTAGGGACAGTGGTTCCAAACCAGGTATGCTTTTTGCCTTCCAGGGGATATTTGGCAAAATTTGGAGACATGTTTGATTGTCATAACTCTGAGGAAGGGAGCTAAGGGCATCTAGTGGCTAGAGGTCATGGATGCTGTTGAACATCTACAATAGACACAGGATGGCCCCATGGCAAAGAACTATCAGCCCACAATTTCAGTAGGTTAAGAAACCCTAACTGAGGGCTAGTGAAACTCTAGATAGTATTTTGTCGAGTCAGAGGCCACTAGGAGAAGGAAACACAATGATGATTTTCTGGGCATGATGACAGCAGCCTTGGTGTTTTGGGTCAGTGATTTAATAGAAAGACAACTGTGTTGTCTTGCTATGGAACAGTGGTTTCTAGATTTGGGTCTGGGGATTCCTTTACATGCTTAAAAAGTATTGGAGTTCCTAAATTCACTTTAGAATAACAATAATAAACTCATTACATGTCAACACAAAAACCTATGTTATAAAAATAATTGACCCCTCCAAAAAGAAAAAAACAAAAAATTGTGAGAAGAGCCGCGTTTTAAATGTTGGCAGATCTATTTAGTATCTGGCTTAATAGAAAACAGCTGATTTCAAATACCTGTTTCTACATTTGGTCTGTGGGAACATCACACATCATGTAGCCACTGGAAACCCCACTGTAGGCTCAGAGCAAGAGTAAAACAGACAAATAAGGTCTGAATATAACTTCGAAAAAATTTGACCTCAAGGACCCCTGATAGGGGTCCCCACACCTGCTGCCCCTAGAAGTCCCTGGCCCATACTTTAAAGAACAGTTGCTCTAGACAAGGGTTCTGTGAACCTGAATGGGAAAAAGGTGACATCTTTATTTTCACTAACCTCTGACTAGAGTTTAGCCCTCCCTTCAATTATGCATAGAGGCCTCAAACAGTGGTATTAGTAGAATCTATGATTTTGTCACCAGTAGAAGTCAAGAATATTTTCGGATGACATACAGTTGCAGCACTTACCTAAAATATAATTTTTACTCATCATTGCTTTGAGATTGCAGTCATTATTATACTAGATCTTGTTGTTTAATGCTTTAATAAGAAAGTATATATACTACTTACCATAAATATGTTCTTTAAATATTTTAAGAAATGTATCTCAGTGTAATTGCATTCCTTTGTAATCCTATGTATTTTGTTTAACCTATTTGAAAACATTCTGAGGAGGGGTCCATGGGCTTTATTTAGTAGACTGCCAAAGAGGACATTGGTACAAGAGTCTTTAGAAAGGCTTGCCCTAGACAGTGACACAGCCAAAAAAGCATCACTAGGCCATTTGGGGGAAGTGATCTGGTCCCAAAGCAAGCTGAAATCAGGACATGTTCCGAGAAAGCAAGTTCTGGCCCCGCTGTTGTCAGCTTCTGTATGTACCACCACCACTCCAGGTCCTCCTGGAAACAAGGTTCAACAGTTGTCAAGAAAAAGGTCCTGAATTGGAGAAACTTTACAAAAGTTTCCTTTAAAAGTTTCCATAATTCACATAATCATCTTAAGCCTTCTTAGCAAAACTCGGCCACCTCAGGAGTTCTAGATAGCTAAGGTTTTCCTGCCACTGTGGCACATGAATAAAGTTTCCCAAAATTCCTGGACAGGCACAGAAAGGGGCAAAAATGATTGCTTCTGAGAAGGGGCATGGAATGAATGGGAGCCTTTTTATTGGTTGATTGGTTCTTGAATTTTATCTGTTAAAAATGCACATAATTTCTCATATCAGAAATTCATTTTGGCTGCTTACCAAAAGCAGTTGCTTTTCCCATAGCGTTCCCCTTCCCCGGGCCTCAAAAACAACCACTTTAAGTCCTGCTGCTGCTTACTTCTTATCTCTGAACAACTGCTGCAGAGTGCGGTATCTGATCACCTCCTACAATGGACAGCTCCCACCCCTACTACACACGTGCCATCTCCCACCCCTTCTCCCCATGCTCATATGGCAGTTATCACAGTACTGACAGGTCAGCAGTTAGATTTATACATACCAGCCCTTGCCCTGGTTATCTAAACCTGCTCTTAATCCAGTTCAACCATACCCAGTATTCTGAGCTAATGGCTGTCATGGCCTGATTCATAGCTGTTATCCTAGGACTCTCCCCTTATCCTCATCTGGGCATTGTCTTCACATAGCACTTATATCAGGGTGCTCGTGTCCTAGATTCTATTAACTGTTTCTCTTTTGGGGAGAGGTAGAGGATCTCTTGGAGAAGGAGATGGCACCCCACTCCAGTACTCTTGCCTGGAAAATCCCACGGATGGAGGAGCCTGGTGGGCTGCAGTCTATGGGGTCGTGAAGAGTCGGACACGACTGAGCGACTTCACTTTAACTTTTCACTTTCATGCATTGGAGAAGCAAATGGCAACCCACTCCAGTGTTCTTGCCTGGAGAATCCCAGGCATGGGGGAATCTGTTGGGCTGCCGTCTGTGGGGTCGCACGGAGTTGGACATGACTGAAGCGACTTTGCAGCAGCAGCAGCAGAGGATCTCTTCCAGTAGTTTCATGGCAGGTGAAGCTTTGAGACATTGCTTGTCTTAAAATGTTCTTAATCCACACCATATGAAATCAATAGTTAGAGGGTTTTAGGGTGGAACTCACTTTCCCTCACAATTTTGGAAACATTGTTCTATTATCTTTTTGGAAAACCTTTCAGATTCCTAATCCTTTTTATATATGACCTTCTCTGGTTCCTCTTTAGAAACTCATAGCATCTGCCATGCACCTAGTCATGGCCACATTCTGTCTATAAAGGCAAACCCTCCAGGTCTGGGAACTTTTAATTGTAAGTTTTTTCTTCCTATTATGCTTTCAGTTTCTAAGAACTTTTTCTTGTTCCCCAAGTGTCCTTGTTCCATGAATGAAATGTCAGTAACTTTTGAGGTTTTTTTTTTTTTTTCTCTCTCTCATGGCTTGGTCGATTCCCCAGACAAGTCTTTTCCAGTCTCTTACTTTGTGTGTGTGAGGTGGGGAATAAGACTGGCTGCCAGCATCTGGGAGAAAGGGAACTCAGGGTCTCAGCATCCAGTATCAGCTCAGTGTGCCCCTCATTTCAGAGACCTTCACCAGAGAATAAGCCTTCTGTCAGCACAAAGGTGGGAATCTGGGGTTTGTTTCTCAAAAATACCTCAACTAGTTTTCTAAGGGCACCCTGAACCTGTTCTAGAGATATCTTGGGGCACCAGTTCAAGAGCGCTTGGAAGTTCTGATGGCTCCCAAGAGAGCTCTCCCCACTGTCCACTTAGAATCCACTGCCTATGATCCGTTAAGTAAACTACATCTTATCCTTCTGATTTCTAGCTTTTGCTTTTGCACCTTCACTCCTGTTTTCCTCTCTTTTGGAGTTTATTATCCCTTAAAAAAATCCTGTGCTAACATTTTAGTGGAGATTTAGGAGTTTACAGAGCCACATATGCATATTTAGTACTCCACCTTTAACCAGAAATTTGGGAGTTTTTGTTATAGGCTTGTTTGTGCAGTTTGAATTTTGTCCACATTTATGTTCTAAGAATTCAAAATATACATATTTGGGAAATTCCCCGGATGTCCAGTGGTTAGGACCCCCATGATCTCACTGCTGTGGCCCTGGATGGGAAACCAAGATCTCATAAGGCACACAGCATAGCCAAAAAATACATATACACACACATGCATACACCACACACATGGGCTTCCCTGGTGGCTCAATGGTAAAGAATCTGCCTGCCAGTGTAAGAGATGTGGGTTCAATCCCTGGGTTGAGAAGATCCCCTGGAGGAGGAAATGGCAACCCACTCCAATATTCTTGCCTGGGAAATCCCATGGACAGAGGAGCCTGGTGGGCTACAGCCCATGGGATCACAGAGACTCGGACACAACTGAAGTGACTTAGCATGCACAGTTCTTTCTGGGTTACCCCCGCTTTTGATTAAATTCTAAATGAGACCCATAATTCAAACTACAGAATAGTACTAACTATGCAAGTCACACTAATTGTTAACATTTGTTGAGCTCCAGATACTATGGTAAGCTTGTTCTGTGTTTAACTTACTTAATTCCCATAACAGCCTTAGGGACATAGCCCTATATTACAGATGAGAAGATGGAAGTGCAGAGAAATTAAGAAACCTGGTCAAGGTAACACAGCGAGTTAATAGTAGAGTCAGGATTACAACCCAAACAGTCTAGCTCTAGAGCACATTTTAAATTTAATTACTATGTGCAGAATGCTAGTGGTTTGTAAATCATGTGAATAACTAAAAGTACTGTCCCCAACTTTGTTGCAGATGTTCTAAAACTTTCTTAATGGACCATTTGTTATAACTTCACCAACTTACAGCTCTTTTTTCCATATAAAACTTGCCAAAATGTTGCTAGGCTAAGGGGAAATTTTTTCACTGTTTACCTCAAATAAAATATCATTAGCAGAAAACTGGTTTGTATTAAGATAATTGCTTAAAACTTGATTTTCATTGCATGAAAAGGATGTAAATTGGCCACTTACCCTAAAACAGTACTAGAGACTGCAAGTGATAAAACATGTCAATATTCTTTTTTTTCTCTTTATTAAAAATTGAGGAATACTTTAAAAATCATAAAATATTATGTAAGAGCTTTAGAAGAATTTAGATTTTCTTTACTAGGCAGTCATTCATTTTTATCAGACTGACTTCACTGTTAAACCGTTTTTTCCTCAGGTTAAAATTTGACTGACCTATTCTGTTACCGACTGAGTCATACCAGGTCACTGAAACCTAAAATAAGTATGTTCTAAGCATTGGGTAACCTATTCAGAGCCAAGATCCACTCAAGACACACTGACTTCTCTTCTATGTCACCACTGAGATGTCCAGCACGTGCATCAGTAATGTCCCCATGTTCTCATTAACTCTCCAAGAAGGGAAGGATGCCAGGAAAATTGCAGAAGTAAATTCAATGGAATTGCTGTGGTCCAGAGTTATGGCTCTTGTTCTGTTTGTCAGCCTGTGTGTTGCTAACATTTTTTTTCTGCAGTAACATATTTTGTGATCTGACTTAGCCCATGGTTCATCTGAATCCCGCCATACGTTTATAGTAAAGGTTTTGCTGTCCAGTTTTCCTCCATCCTGAGGAATTTCAGAAGGTGGGTGTCCTGCCCCTAAAGGAAACATGAAAAATAAAAAATGGAAACACCTGAAGAATGCTTTCACTCACATTAATCTACTGCTGTTAGCAATAGGGCTATGCTCTACACGTGGCCTCAGAGCAAGAATTAAGAGTCAGACTGAGTGATGTTGCCTCGGTGTTCAGGTGGAAAGGCCACGTTGGCAAGGATAATAAAATTTACTGATTTCAATTACAAGGGGAGTTTTGCCCCTTGAGTTTGAGTTGGGGTTGTGACCTACAAATCACTAATACCCATGCATTGTGGAAGAGATTTGGACCCTGTATTTTCCCATATCTCCCCCTTATTAGATGGTAATTTACCTTTAGGGATTTGGGCTTCTTGATGTATGCATTAATAAGGAGGTGGAAAGAGAGAGTCACTAATTAAAATCATTTTATAAGTGTCTATGCCTTTTCAACTATATGCTTCTCTTTGTAGAACTCTCAGGAAAATAATTCAGGTGAAGACTATGCATTTTGATGTTAACAGATTCCACTCTTATAGACAGACAACCAGTTAACAACATGAAATGCAGCAGTGATGGTTTTTGAAATGAAATAATGTTTGATGTAACCTCGAGTTTCTCTCTGAACTTTGGCCACATCGTTAGAAAAGCTAGGAGGAGGAGAGCCACTCTGTCAAGCACAGGATTACACATGGGGGAAAAATTAATCTAAATACTAAGGGAGAAGCCTGTGTTCTCTTGCATGATAGTTAGCAGCAAGAGCAAGGAGAGGGCTGTTTCTTTCTTTGTGTAATGTGCAGTAGTTACAATAAACACAAGATTTCCAAATCTCAGAGGACTCTCTTGACAGTTGCTTGATAACAGCTTTTTTCATTCCATAGTTTTGACAGTTTGTGTGTGTTGCCATATCTAGTGTAAACTAAAACATCACTGTCATTCTGTTTTTCTTTTGTATGTGGCTTCTTTTTTTTTTTCTCTTTAGAATAATGAAAAAGATGGGCTTTTCACTTGTAGACTAGAGTAAGGCAAGTTGTGTATGGAGATTAGTGTGTGTTTATCAGTTTTGAAAGATTCAAGTTGACAGCAGAACACTGCTTTAAATAATTTTTTTCTCCATATTGCTGCAGTAAAAGTATAAGAGGGATGTTTAAGTTTTCTGTTAATCTTTTGATAAATAGCAAATCTCAGGCATCTGTGTGGGTACCTATATTATTTATCTGTGGTGAATGAATACAATAAACATCTCTAGCGCTCCTGGCTATGCAGCTGTTGAGAAATGGAAAGCATTCTGTTCCTTGTCTGAGTGGGCTTTGCTCCATCTTGATATTTTCAGTCCCCGTGTATGCTTCCCATCACCTGGTGGATCCCCCATCCCACCCGCTTACCGCCAAATTCATAGCTAAGTGAAGTCATCCGTCTGTTTGAGAAGCAGCAGGGTTTCGTGGTGTTGTTGTTTGTTTATTTGGTCTTTGTTTTTCTGGAGGAACTCTAGAAACTAAATTGCATTGACACTGTTTGCGAGGCTGCAGGGGAGACAGGGGTCCGGGAACACATGTCAGGGTCATAGCTGTCTTTACTCATCAGTTGCAAACTCACAGATTCTTCAGATTCAGAGAGGGTCCCATACCTGGGAGACCTTCCCCTCTTCAGCCCTGATACCCTTTTATGTGTGGAAATCTCAGTGAGGTTATTTTGCCATCAAACCAAATTTTGCTGTAGTGTAGCAAAGCTCCCGATGCCGTCATCTGGCATGTTACAGACAAATTCCAATTACTTTTCTGCTTCTAGCTATTGTTAAACACTACAAGCTAGCTGACAGTAAAATTATAAATACAGGTGTTGTCACACTACACTATAATCAGAATTTTAATTTGAATTTTCATTTGTAAAGCCTTTTTTTCCCACATGAAAATGGGAATAGAATTAGTTTTATTGACAGTAAAAAGACATTTTGAAAGCTTCCTAAATCATTACCTGTATTTAGCAGGAGGAAAAATGTATATGTCCATGTAAAAAGAAGAGTTTTATTATCACATATTTACTCATTATATTTTGTGGTAAATAAAACGGGGAAGACATGTTTGACAAATGATTGACGGAACTCACTAGATTTTTGCTTCATCAGAACAATAGACAGACATAAATATATATTTTGCTTTTGTTTTGTTCTGCTATTACTAATGCAGACCTGTAGACAAAATCTTCTTCCAACAAATTAAGTACAGCCTGTTGGGAGTCTGCATGCTATGCTCAACTTTTTATTTGGCAATTTTCTCTTCTTCCCCAGATTCATCATCTGTGATGCTCTTTTTTTCCCCCTTCGTGTGGTGGTTGGAGTGGGTTCCCCCTTCTCAAGTCCTTTTTTTTTCCCTCAAGGCATTTAGTGTCGTGTCTGCCAGATTTCAGTGATGAGCAGCGAATTGCTTTTAAAGTGGGCATTATGCCAGTTCAGCAGCACAATGGAAAACCAATCTTCCACCATTCTACTTTTGATGCTGTTATTGTAGCGTTTTAGATAACTGCTGCCACAAAAAAAAAAAAGAAAAAAGAAAAAAAAAAAAGATGTGCTCAATTGCTACCAGTTAGTCAAGTTAAATCCAGAGTAGCATTAAAATTACTCTGAAAACTGTTTGTCAGAGGTCATGTGCCGTCTGTGGCTGCCACACATAGGATAGATGTTCTGTTCTGGTGGGTTTTTTTCCCTTTATTATTACTGTGACTGACCACCTCTCTAAATAGCCCTCCACTGCCTGTTTACTTATTGTCTTCACCTCCCTGTTGAAAAAATGTGTCAAACAGAAATGTTGAAAAGTTTCTTTAAAGTGCTGAAAATAGCAGGAGAGTGAGTTGTTCAGGGTGCTAGAGTTTGTACAGTGTGAAAGCAAAAAAAAAAAAAAGTGGGGGGAGAGCAAGAACATAATTCTCTGGTTTCTATAGCAAGATTACTGTTTTCTTCTTTTTATCTTCACTTTTCAACCACTGGGTTCACTGTTCTACGTTTTTCTTAATAGCCCAAATGAATTTATCCTCTCTCCATCTCGAGTCCCTCCCCGCTTCCACTGGGTTTGCTTGTGAATGAAAAGGACTCCTACTATGACTACAGGACAGATGGCAGCTGTATGTGTTGTATTTGATGTATTTTGGAGTGAGCCATATTTTTAAATTCAAGGCCAATGGATGGGCTATTTTGAGGGTGGCAGTAACACTATACTTCAAGCCTGCTGCATTTCCGTGGAATTTATTTAGACTTCTAAAATTACATAAATAGCCTATAATCTGTGCTCAAAATAATCGAGTTGTGATCTATTAGATGTATTATAATAATAATAAAAGTAACTCAGGTTTCTGAACTGCCTTCTGAAGAAAGTATGTTTATTTATCTTTATACTGTTTCTAATGGATTTTTCTCTCTATGTTAACCATATCTATTATATCAAGGCAGGCATTAAAAATTGTTTTTGAGGTAACATTGGCTTATAACATTATTTAAGTTTCATGTATACACATATATTTCTACTTCTGTATGTATTACAGTGTGCTCACAACCAAAAATTCAAGTTTCTATCCCTCACCATACAGTTGACCACCTTTACCAGTTTCACCCTCATCTCCCCCACCCTGCCCTGATTTCCCCTCTGTTAACCACTACTCTGGTCTCTGTATCATGTGTTTGGTGGGTTAAGTTGGGTTTGTTCGTTTACTTATTTTGTTTGTTTTTTGTATTCCACATAAGAGTAAAATCATATGGTATTTCTCTTTCTCCATCTGACTTACTTCACTTAGCATAATACCCTCAAGATCCATCCATGTTGTTGTTGCAAATGGCAAGATTTTGCCCTTGTATGGCCGAGTAATATTCCACTGTATATGTACACTACATCTTCTTTATCCATTCAGCCATTGATGGACACTTGCATTGTTTCCATGTCTTTCTTGACTCTTGTAAATAATGCTATAATGTACATAGGGGTGTATATATCTTTTTGTATACTTTTCATATTCTTTGGGTAAATAGAAGTGAGATAGCTGGATCATTTTGAGAATTTCCGTACTGTCTTCCATATTTTCTGCCTTGTTCATTTCTGTATCCCAGCACTTAGAACAGTTATCTGGCACATAGTAAGTACTCAATGAATATTTCTTGAATGATTTAGTCTTTTATTCCTTCCTTCACTCCTATCCCATCCCAAATTATACTTGAAACCAGTGGGTACTCAATATTTGTTGAATAAACAAGTAGAGAAGCCCAAACTTGAGTCATTTGCCTGTACAAGATATGATCATTCCGTTGTAGAGATGAAGATAGACAAATTATCCACCAGTCAATAGTCTCCGAGTTCTCAGCTTTATGTTAGTTTAGAGTTCTTTCCAGAAACCATCGTTTTTGGGGCTTGTATTCGAGTATGTTTCAGATCCATATTTTCTTCAGTTTCTAGTTTAACATTTAATGTTGGCTAAAATATTCAAGAAAAGGCCCTGATGGTGATGTAGTCTGTATTCACCACCAGCCCATCCACTGCTGCTGCTAAGTCGCTTCAGTTGTGTCCGACTCTGTGCGACCTCATAGACGGCAGCCCACCAGGCTCCCCCATCCCTGGGATTCTCCAGGCAAGAACACTGGAGTGGGTTGCCATTTCCTTTTCCAATGCATGAAAGTGAAGTTGCTCAGTCGTGTCCGACTCTTAGTGACCCCATGGACTGCAGCCCACCAGGCTCCTCCGCCCATGGGATTTTCCAGGCAAGAGTACTGGAGTAGGGTGCCATTGCCTTCCTCGGCCCATCTGCTAGTGCCATCTAAATGAAATGAGTGCATGGTCTTTGGTGTGAGTTATCCTGTCTTAACATGGGAAGGAGG
Source organism: Aepyceros melampus (assembly GCA_006408695.1). NCBI lineage: Eukaryota > Metazoa > Chordata > Mammalia > Artiodactyla > Bovidae > Aepyceros > Aepyceros melampus. Next base: position 26,751 of record SJXQ01005534.1, on the reverse strand, counting down.
CTGCCCTCCATAATGGGATGTATCCATGATAGCAGTTACACCTCCCTCAGCACCATTTATCCCCTCCAGTATTCTTGCCTGGAGATTCCATGGACAGAGGAGCCTAGTAGGCTGCAGTCCATGGGGTCGCAAAGAGTTGGACACAACTGAGTGACTAACACTTTCCACTTCTTCAGGACTATTTGCCTTTTCTGGGGAATTGTGGTTTGGTATTGTCATTCCCTCACATCCTCCACTAGCAGCCTCCCTGGAACTCCCTGCTTCTATCTGTGAAGTGAAGGAAATGAGGGCCTAGAGGCTGCTTAACAAGGTCAGAGGCTTTGGAGAATTCAGTGCCTTAATCAAGAACTGTACTATGAAAGAGGCATGCCGCTCTTCCTTTTAATCATCAAGTTGTAAATGTGACACAGCCTTAAATGGATAGGAACAATTTGCAAATCAATAAGACCCATTTTGTAATTAGCTTTGGACTATGCATTAAAAAGTATACATTGAGGATTATGTTAGTAAAACTGCAGAGCAGTGTGGGGATTCTTTGTTGGCAGCTAAAAATGTACATATTAAACATAGAGAAATGGAGATGATGAGTGTCTCTAGCTATTAACAGATTCTCTCAAAAGAATGCCTTGATAGAGGCGTCTTATATATATATATATTTGTGCCTGGTCTTAGTTGTGGCATGTGGGATCTAGTTCTCTGACCAGGGTTCAAACCCGGGCCCCCTGCATTGGGAGCACAAAGTCTTAGCCACTAGACCACCAGGAAAGTCCCAAAGCCTCTTCTTTTAAGGAGCATATAAAAGGATTTTCCCAAGTTTTACCACAAAGGTTATGTGTTTGAGAAAAATTTAGAAATGTGCAATAGAATATTCCCTGTGTGTTCATTCCATCTTTTCTTCTCTACTCATTTGACCTTCATCCCAGAAGAACCACAGAACACCACTGAAATAAGAATTTGGATTTTTTGTGTGCTTGGTCAGTCATTCGTGTCCAACTCTGCAACCCCATATACTGCAGGTCTATGTACTGCAGGTTCCTCTGTCCATGGGGATCCTCCAGGCAAGAATACTAGAGGGGGTTGCCATGCCCTCCTCCAGGGGATCTTCCCAGCCCAGAGATCAAACCCAGGTCTCCTGCACTGTAGGCGGATTCTTTACCATTGAGCCACCAGGGAAGCCCATGGCTGATTCATGTTGATGTATGGCAAAAACCATCTTTATAATACTTTACATATTGATTGTAAAGTAACTATCCTCCAATTTAAATAATTAAAAAAAGAATTTGGATCTTTATTAGAGCAGATTGAAGCATCTATAAAGCAAACCATTTGGCCTTACATGCCCTAGCATCAGCATTGTACTGGGGGGTGGCGGGGAGTAAGATGAGTATCTTCATTCTAGCATCCTACATCAACATGGGCTAAAATTCTAAAAGACTTTCAGTTGCTTGGTCCAAACATGGGACATCTTCTATAAGAGTGCTGGGGAGAACTTGTGCTTTTTTATATCTTTTGGCCATGCAGCACTATATGTGGGCTCTTACTCCCCAGTCAGGAGTTAAACCCACATCCACTGCAGTGGAAATGCAGAGTCTTAACCACTGAACCACCAGGGAATCCATGCTCCCTACCCCCAAGAACTTGTGCATTTTCAATCTCGATCATGCAGACTGGGGAGTAGGAGAGAGTGAGGTACTCTTTGTGTTGTGTCCCTCCAGAGTTAGGAGAAAAGAGCACGAGCAGAGGTGTGGCCTTGCCAAATGCTTCTTGGTTCAGTTTTCTCATGGGTATCCTGTCCCTTCTGTTTAACTTACAAGCAGGGTTGTTGTTATACCTTTCAACATTATAGGGCAAAGGTTAGCCAACTATGGCCACTTGTTTCTGTCAATAAAGTTTTAGTGAAACACAGCCACACCTATTTGCTTTTAAACTGTCCATGTCCACAAGTGGCCATAGTTGGCTAACCCTTGCCCTATAATATTGAAAGGTATAAAGCATAAAATACTAAAGTTTTTAGACTGCTTCTAGTAATGAACCCCCCCCCCAATTTGGAAGTCAACCAGAATGGTCAGCTTGGCCACCTTTGTGAGCAGGAAGCGTAAAGGGGCTCTCTCTTTCAAGAGAAAGCCTTCTGCTGTAATTTTTAGGTCACCCTTCCCAAATTCTTGCTAAATTATCTAGGGAGAATTTACATTCAACTTGTATTTTATATTTATTAGTGACTTCATTTAGGCCACCTAATCTCACAAGAGCCTTAGCTTTTCTCTAAGAAAGTGTTCTTTCCTTAAGACACTCAGTTTCCTTAGAGCCTAGATGTTAGTTTGTGGTAGAGAAGCGATTCCAGTATTAAAATTGGTAAGTAAGCAGGGACAATGCCATTAGTTCTCCAGGACAACTTTGGAGCCTTTCAGAGGGAGAAGAGTTTACAGAGATGGACAGTGGTCATCTTGATGACAATTAGTTAAGGTTTTGAGTTAGGTGGTTAATTCTGATAAAACTGGTAGAGAATCCTATTAAAGAGCATCATTGTCATATCCTAGAATGGAATACAACCGTGGCTTCAGGTTTCCAAGAGACAAAATCATATTAGCTTAATGGAAGAACTTATCCCAGAGAAAGTACAGCGTATCAATTCATAGAATTTAAAAGATAGAGGTTGCTAATCCTGATGCCCTGAAAACACTGGTATTTCAGACTTCATGGTTGGTTCTTTGAGTAGCTAAATTGCTTTAATATTTAGATTGTATCTGATGAGTCAGAAATCCAAAACCACATCATTTTACATAAACATTAAATCCAGAGCAGCCAAAAAAATCTATCTGGTACAGATTTTTTTTTGTATATTTTCCCTTGGATAATGAATTTGATGTCATTTTAAAAATCTGCCTTTAACTTGCTCTCTTTGCTTTTTCTGAGATTTCTGTAAGACCTTAGGTTTATCCCATTCCTTAGGCACTCCATACTGAGTCAGTCAGTTCTTTGTAATACATACCCCAACAAGTTGGCAAATGATACATTTATTTATATTTTCCTGTATTCTTGGCATTTGTCCAGGGAAGTGCCCCTCTCTGATAGGCCGTTTCTAAGATGGCACCCAGTGATCTTTGCATCTCTCTTGTGCAATAGCCTCTTCCTATCCTGGACCAAGTAACAAAAGTGATGGGGTATCTCTTCTGAGATTAAGTTACACAAGATTTTGACTTCTCTATTGAACATGCACTCTCATTCTCTTGCTCACTCTGAGGGAAACCAGCTGTCATGTTATAAGTTGCCCTGTGATAAGACTGCATGATTAGAAATGGAGGCCTACATCCAACACCTTGAGAGGAATATGTATGTACAGTCATTTATTATATTAATAATATTGTATTGCTAGAATACCTATTTGATTTGGATTAATCAAAAATTCTCACATTTTCCTCCATGAAGAATGTAATTCTCACTGTCTTGGGGTATGACATCTATAGATACACAAATTGGAAGGGAATGTTCAAAACCCATGAACAAACATGGAACCCAGGAAGGGTCGAGAGCCCTTGGAATAACTATAGCCACATGGATCCCTGGTGTGCAGAAGAGAAAGGGTGTTGAAGGAGACTTGCCTTATTGTTAGGATCGAGGCAGTCACAGCCTCTTTTCTGTCCTCTTCTAGAAAGTGACAGTGGCCCTGGGCCATGATCATAGCACAACTGTTAGCTTCATATCCAACTCTGGCCCAATCATAGTTCCATACAGTTTACATGGATTAGAACTGGGCCTGACACAGTATCATGGGCTGTGAGAACAAGAGGCTGAGGAAAAGGGAAGAGAGCCAGAGGATTAAGGAGCAACCAAGGCAAGGCCTATCTGTGCTCTTTTGCTTTTATCCCTAAGAGGACAAGAGCTTAGCTGGTAACATAGCCTTGGACCCAGACAGGGAGTGTGGAAGCTGTTCTCTTGGGTGCTCCTTGTGCATATTTGCTACACTCTAAGGGCTTTTTTCCTTCCACCTGCAGAAAATGAGCATTTACACTGGACTGTAGCTTTTCCCACCTATCTATTGCGATCATTGTCAGTTACTAACATTTGTTGAGTGTATTAATAACTTGATCCCAGAAACTGCCTTAGTACACTGGCTCTTCAACCTACTCGTTCATTAAAGTGAATAAAAATAAGCATGGGCTTGACGTTCACAGGTAAGAGCTCAGAAATTCAGAAATGAGTCCAGAATTTTCGATTCTGAAGTCCATGCCAACTCCCAATCTACACTTATTGCATTTAATACATATACATTTCCTTTTTCTTCCCTGTCTGCCCTTCCTCCCAAGAGTGTGCCAGCCCTGTGGGTAGTACATGTCACCAAACAGCACATTAATCAGTCTGAATTTTTTATGCACCAGGTTTAGAAACCATGTAAGTAGAGATTAAGATAATTAAACATCAAGATTAGAAATGGTATATGAACAATAAAGATACTGTGTATCCTTCTTGGATATTGTTTC
>SJXQ01005533.1:84411-118277 GCA_006408695.1 Aepyceros melampus | reverse complement strand
CTGGTCACAAATCAATATTACTTTGCTAAAGAAAAGAAAGAAAGTGAAACCAATAGGTGTATTTCCCTGCAAAAGAGAAGAGCATACAGTAATTGTGGTCATGATGTATGGATATGACCAATGTTAAAAAAATAGTTTATAAAAATAATTTTCTAAGTACCCTCTCAGATTTTCTCTGAATTCCCTGACTTTTGCACACTCAACCTCTTGCTCCTTTTCTGATTCTTCACTGACCTCCCTGCCCTATGTGTCTCCACATAATGTTTTCTTCCTGAGGTCAACTGGATTCATATCATTGGCTCTTTGAAACATTAACAAGCTTAAATAAAACAATGTCCTATGGAGTTTAAGATCTCTCTTTCCAAGCAGTTGCAGAAGAGCCAAATGATGCAAGCAGAAAGTTCAGGAGCACTAAATCCCCAGACAGCTACTGTGACCAATGGAAACCTGAGCTAGAAGTGAGCAGCTGAGATCAATTTGCTCTTCTTCTAATAGACTGATCCTATATAGGGTTGTCCATTGATCACTTCAAGAGATAGTCAATGTGCCTGAGCAAAATCCCTGGGAAACAACTTTCTGTATCTCTCAGCAGTTCATTTTGAAGCAGTGGCTACCATTGTAATATATCACCTTACATTACTTCTCATAACATTCTCATTAACTTAATGCAGATTCTTTCTGCGTTCTTGTTGAAGATTTAGATGTTCAAGTGTTAGAGATAACACATTATATGGATTCCCTAAGTCTCTGTTCCCTATGGACAGAGGAGTCTGGCGGGCTACAGTCCACGAGGTCGCAAAGAGTCGGAAACGACTGAGCAACTTCACACACACACACACACACACACACGTCTCTGTTCCCTAAGTCCTCATCGCTAAGACACAGATCATCCCTTAGAAGATAGCAGGAAAATCTGTCTTCGAGGCATGAGGGTACATGGACTCAAAGGCAGGAAGAGAAGAGCGCCCCAGCACGCGGGAGAGAGAAAGGGTGAGCTAGCTTTGGCTCCTCTGTTTATATGTTTCTCTCTCCCTGGGCCTTTTCTGTGTAAATTGGGCCAGCCAGGAGTGTTGTTTGTTTTACCTGTGGTCCTCACACCAGTCCTCGGACTTTCTTTTGTTCCATTTTCGTGGGCTTTTCCTTTCTTTGTCTTATAGTCACCGCCATTTTGGACTCCTTTTCCCTGTTCTACCTACCTAACATAACTCATTATCTTAGCACACTTTTGAAAGTGAAAGCAATGAACTTAATTTAAAAAGTTGGGTATTTTTCTAGAAAACTGGAATGAATGGTTATCCTATTTGCAGGCTATTTTAACAATTGTAGACTTTTGATAAATAGAAATGTGCTGGATAAGTTGGAGCAAAAGAGTGACATGATTGGATTTATCCTTTGATAGTATCACGTTGACCTTTGGGATTGAGAATAAGGTAAATTAAAAAAAATTATTTATTTTAATTGGAGGTTAATTACTATACAATATTGTATTGGTTTCACTGTACATCAACATGAATCCCCCACGGGTGTACACGTGTTCCCAATCCTGAACTCCCTCCCACCTCCTTGTATAATATCATATAAGAAACGAATCATCAGTCTAGGTTCGATGCAGGATACAGGATGCTTGGGGCTGGTGCACTGTGATGACCCAGAGGGATGGTATGGGGAGAATAAGGTAATCTTTTTAAAAAAGGAGAAATTAGGAGCCTATGTCCCTCATACATGTGCCTGGAGACCTAGAATGAAGGCATATATTTACAGTTGTATTAATCCATATAGACTAGGCTATATGATGTGATTGTAAAGAAAGAAACACCAAAATCTCAGTGGCTTAGAGCAATGGTCAGCAAACAATGGTCCATAGGCCAAATCCAGCTTACCACCCATTTCAGTTAAATAAGCTTTTGTTGGAACACAGGTACATTCTGATTCATTTATATCATGCCCATGGCTGTTCTGTCACTAAAATGACAGAATTGAAACTGAGTAGTTGCAACAAAGATGGCATGGCCTACAAGCTTGAAATATTTATCATCTGTCATTTTACTGAAGAAGTTTGTTGACCCTATGTATAAAGTGGAAAAGCTTTATTTCTTGCTCATTAAAAAGTCTGCTATGTGTCCAAACACCTTCCCAGATTAGGTTGCTTTCAAGCACTTGACTCAGGCATCTAAGCTGCTTTTATATCAGAATTCCACTATTTGTAAATGAGGCCTTCACATTCATCATGTATCACCATCACCATGTGAGAGGGGCTCACATTAGTTCTCAAACACTGTCTAGAGAGACAGACATCACCTATTGGTGTTGATTAATCCAATGGGCCCACTTAACTAGAAAGGGTCTGTGTAATGGGACTGAGAACATAGATATTTGGTCAGCAGTAAAAATTTTAGTCTATCAGTCATCAGCATATACATTGAAAGTCATGAGACTGGATTAATTCACCAAGGAAAAGAATTTTGAAAGGGAGAACATGTTGAAGGATGATCTTGGGCTCTTGCTAAACAACCATGAGCTCAGAAAGATTAGGAACAAGCAAGGAGACTGAGAGGGAGCAAGCAGAGTAGTAGGTGTCAAACCAGTTACCTGTGGATGTCCTGGATGTCAAGTGAAGAAAATGCATCCAGCAGGAAGATATCACTGTCATCTGTCAGTATGCACAGAAGATCCCCATGGATACCAAAATCTGAGAATACTCGTGTCTTTGTTTTAATTTTATATTGTGCCATTGATTTGCAGTGTTGTGTTAGCTTCAGGTACACAGCAAAGTGATTCATTATATATATACATATATCCAGTCTTTTTCAGTTTCTTTTCCACTATAGGTTATTACAAAAAATTTAGAATAGAGTTCCCTGTGCTATATAGTAGGTCTTGGTTGATTATCTGTTTTATATAGAGTAGTGTGTAAATGTTCATCGTAAGCCCCTAACTTCTCCCCACTGCTTCCCAGCCTTTCCTCTTTGGTAACCATAAGTTTGTTTTCAAAGCCTGAGTCTGTTTCTCTGTTTGGTCTAGTCGTATTATAAAATGGTGTAGATTTGCACATATCTTCTGCACATCCACTTGTATACATTAAATCATCTCTAGATTACTTATAATACCTAGTACCAAGTAAGTGGTATGCAAATCGTTGTAAATACAATGCAAATTCTATGTAAATAGTTGTAAATGCAATGTAAATGCTGTGTAAATAGTTGCCAGAGTGGAGCAAACTCAACTTTTGCTTTTTTGGAAATTTTTGGACTTTTTTTCCCAAATATTTTCAATGTGAGGTTAGTTGAATCCATACATGTAAAACTTGCAGATACAGACATGGTGGGCTGACTGTAAAAAGCAAGTGTTGCAGTGGGTATTTGCCACACGCTGAGCGTGAAAGAGGAGGCTGAGGAAAGGACAATCGACTGTACACCGGATTTAGGAAAATCATTGATAACCTTAACAAATAGCCCTTTCAGTTATTGAAATGAAAGCTGTATTGATGTGAATTTAAAAGAGACTGGGAAGGAAGACGTGCGGCCGAAAAAACAGACAAATGCTTTAGGAAATTTTCCTATAAATAAAATAGGGTGGTAGATAGAAAAACAATGATGGCAAGACAGCATTTTTTTCCCCTATTTTAAATGAGATGGAAATTTTCACGTTCATCTATGACTTTCCATATTTGCATATTTCAATGGAGAGAGAAAAAAATGTTGATGCAATCTGAGAAAATCCACTTCTCTCCAACCCCTACTGAAAAGTGGTTGGTGGGGGAAGTTGAGAAATCTAGTGTACAAGTGGAAAGGGCTTCCCTCATAAGAACTTGAATAATCTGAAAGGAAATTAATTAACACTATTCATGTCTAATCTCTTTGCTACCAAAAAAATCCTCACTTACCAACTCAACATTTAGAGATCAATATTCTCATTATGTTTTTTTGTTTTGAGCAAAGTTAATTCTAACATGTTCCCTTGTTCTGAAATGTTTTGGGGAAAAGCACCTCCAATTAAGCCAACAGCTTTCTAACTTTTAAACACAAATGTTTTAACCCTGGTAACACTTTATAATTAGTAAAACACTGACTGGATTTCTTTTAATTACTATAATCCTAATACCATCCCCATGGTGCTGGGATGGCCAGATGTTCAGCTTATAATTTACAATAATTGTGTAACTGGACCTCTAAAAAAGCTTTATTTTTCCACAGAAAGTAGCTCTTTTCAACTGGAAATGACATATTCCTTCTTTGAATGCTGTTTAATTTTTCCAATGTTCCAGTCTTGTATTTTTCAAACTGCAACTTTTCTTTTTTACTGTAAAATGAAAAAGTACCTTTTCATAATAAAGAAAAAAAGTAAAATTAAAATTGAGTGATATAACAGCCTTGTGATTGTACTTAATTCTACCATATGGTAGAATTTTGTTCGTGGATGTGTGTCTTTTAATCAGGAATAAAACAAAGGGTAGAATGTAACAATCCCTTTCAGTTAGCATGTTAATTTCTCATTTTAACAAGACCTTCTTTTTGAGATACAATAGTTGACATGAATCCCATAAGTTTCATTACCTTTTTTCTTGCCCTTTTTAAAAAAACAGCTTGCACATCTCCAGCATTGCATAAAATACCCATTTGTAATTATGCTTAACCTTTCTGAAGCCTCTGGGTATAGTCTGCTCATTAATCTTTAACCTGACAAGCCTTGGGGGTTGTGAAATTAGTACCTCTATGTATTAGAGACACAGATACCATAGACCAGGGGTACAAAAGGGGTAATTAAGAGGAGGGAAGAAAAGAAATAGAACAAAACTAGAGGGACATGATTATATTATGGTAGGTTCAGGGAACAGCAGGGACAATAGGGTGCGAATCATTATAGGCAGAGTTCAGGAAATAATTGAAGCTATACGTTTTTAGAACAAAACCAGTTGAATCATACTCTGTCCTACTCATTGGAAATAACTTGTGGCAAACTGATCTAAAATAAAGATTTACAAATATAATCATACAAAATATGGATTGGCTCTGCCTTTACAGAACATTCCCCATGTGCTTTACCCCATGTTTTTACCAAAGTATAACAAAGGATATATTTTAAGTAAAACTCAGATCATTGCCTGAAAAGCTGCTGTTTAGTGATAAAGGAAACATCCTATTTTTTATCTATACAGACATTCATTATTTTGTATTGGGTATTGGTGAATACAATATAAGATATAGATTTCTTTATATCACATTTTGCTAATTATCAAATTCTGCCCAGGCATCTTTGTGTCAACTGTGGAAGATCTGTTGCCAAAAATGATGCACATAAGTTCATGCAATTCACACACAATAAAGTGCTACATTTGCCTAATAACAAGGCAAGGACTTTGAAAATTTTGTGATGACTTTGCTTTAGTCTTAACCAGTATTATTCTTTAGAAAAGGAAGAGCCAATTTGTGATTGAATCTTTACAATTACTAACATAGGATGAGGAAGAAAAGGGTGAAATACATACCTTTATACTAAACATGAAAGTGCATCAACCAATCTACTCTAACCACCTCCTACTTGGATTTAGTGGTATCTAGAATAACAGCTAAGTTACTATTGTTGTTATCTTTCAGTCACTCAGTCTTGCCCGACTCTTTGTGACCCCATGGACTGCAGTACACCAGGCCTCTCTGTCCATCACCAACTCTGGGAGTTTACTCAAACTCATGTCCATTGAGTTTGAGTAAAGTCTGTCATCCCCTTCTCCTCCTGCCCTCAATATTTCCCAGCATGAGGGTCTTTTCTAATGAGTCAGCTCCTTGCATCAGGTGGCCAAAGTATTGGAGCTTCATCATCAATCCTTCCAATGAATATTCAAGATTGATTCCTTTAGGATTGACTGATTTGTTCTGGGATTGACTGGGACTCTCAAGAGTCTTCTCTACCATTACTGTTTAAAAGCATCAATGCTTTGGCTCTTGGCCTTCTTTAATAGATTGTAAAATACAGTGAGTAAGATACACTATAAATTGATTTCTCTCAGTATCACAGTCGAGAGGATAATCGAGCAGATCTATCAACTTCAAATTTCTGTTCCTGTGTTTGCATTTCTCATCCAGTGGTAAGAAAGAATGCAGAGTACTGGACAAACTTCTTTAGAGATGGTCTGGAAGTCCCTCCCACACGATACTTCTGCTTCTATCCCCTTGGCCAAATTTAAAACTAGTTTAAATCAAACTATAACAGGAACTAAGAATTATTGTATGTTTCTGTCAAACAAAAACTAGAGGATCCCTTTTACTGAAAGGAAGAAGATGAGACTAAATAGCTGAAGATAATTAGTTAGGGCCACTTGCTCAGTCGTGTCCGACTCTTTGTGACACAGTGGACTGTAGCCTACCAGGCTCCTCTGGCCATGGGATTCTCCAGGTAAGAATACTGGAGTGGGTTGCCATTTCCTTCTCCAGGGGATCTTCCCCACCCAGAAATAGAACCTGGGTTTCCCACATTGCAGGCAGACCCTTTACCCTCTGAGCCACCAGGGAAGCTCCGAAGATAATTATGTGGGACCTTATTTCTATATGAGCTTCCCAGGTGGCTCAATATAGATGTTATGCATTAATCATTTATAGTTTGGTAAAATCACAGAAATAAATATATATACACATACATATATATATATATATACACAAGTGATTACAGATATAAAAATAGGCTCTTTAAGTATACTCATGTATTTATTTCCACTGTTTTTATACTTATATATTTTTATCTATATAATCTGTGTATATGTGTGTGTGTATATTCAGTTTTAGACTGAACTTTTATGCTTTACTTTTTCACTGGCACCAACTGTTTCTTGGAGCCTTTTTCTTGTCCATTTCATGTCCTTTTTTTTTTTTTCTAAAAAAAATAGTGATTTCTTCATAAGCATATATATATATATATACACAAGTGATTACAGATATAAAAATAGGCTCTTTAAGTATACTCATGTATTTATTTCCACTGTTTTTATACTTATATATTTTTATCTATATAATCTGTGTATATGTGTGTGTGTATATTCAGTTTTAGACTGAATTTTATGCTTTACTTTTTCACTGGCACCAACTGTTTCTTGGAGCCTTTTTCTTGTCCATTTCATGTCCTTTTTTTTTTTTTCTAAAAAAAATAGTGATTTCTTCATAAGCAAAATATACTTTTGGGACTCACTTTGATTTATTCAGCAATCTGATGTTTTCAGTGAACACCTGTTATATAATAGACATTATTTTGAGTATTTCGGGTGTAATCAGGATAAGGATATGGCAACCCACTCCAGTGTTCTTACCTGGAGAATCCCAGGAATGGAGGAGCCTGGTGGGCTGCAGTCCATGGGGTCACACAGAGTTGGACAGGACTGACGCAACTTAGCAGCAGTAGCAGCAGCGTGAATAAAACAGATAAAGATCCCTGCTCCTTAATCTTGTATTCTTGCAATGAGAAAGAGAGAATGCATAGTAAAGATAACAAATAGTCAGTCTATGGGTTAAAAGGGCTAGAAACACCATGGTTTAGGTCATGCCATTTTTAGGTCAGAGGAAAAGGACCCAGAAAATCGTGGCCAGACAGCTGACTACTCTGACCAGGAGGACCAAACCTCATTTACATTCCCAGGTTATCAGCGAAAATTCATCACAAGGTTCCATTCCAATATGAGGGCCAACCAGAAAGTACAGTCCTGCCAATTGCCTTGTATCAGGGAGAACAAGAACTCTTTGATGCATGGTGTTAATGATTGCCTCAGCAGGTATAGTGGATTTCAGAGTTCAGGGGTTATCAGCTGTGGGGAACTAGAGGACATAAGTCTCATTGTGATGGTGACAAATGTGAGAAATTAAAAGGAAATAATGAACTTATGCAGATATCTGAAAGAAGAGTCCTCAAAGCAGAGGGTGTAGTCATTGCAAAGTGTCTTGTTTGAGGACACTTAGGAACATCTGGAAGGCCAATGAGCCTGGAGCAGACTGAGTGAGAACACTGGTGGAAATGAGGTCAGGGATGTTAGGCACTCGAAGGCTTTTATGACTGTCTTTACTACAGTGAAAATGGTGGTATTAAAGGATACTTTAATGACTTGACTTATGTTTAAAGAAATTTGATTTCTGTTACATTGAAAGTTGAATTATATTTGGCCCTGAACAGGAGAGGCTTGAACTATAGAGGTCCATTTATACAAGGATATTTTATTCAACGGCAAATATTTTGGTCCTACATGATCTGGGTTGAATCCACAGATATAGAGCTGTGGATGAGGAGAACCCACTGTAGGTTATATACAGACTTGGGACTGTACAGAGGGCCCACCCTCTAACCTCAGCATTTTTTAAGGATCACCTGTATAGGAGGGCAGAGGTAAGAGCAGAGAAACTTGTTTACCTTCTCCAAACTTGCGCCACCACCTATTCATATAAGATATACATTTCCATTGAATTTAACTACTGAAGTGTATGGGGCTCCTTTGTTATGGCAGTCAGCATTATACTAATACAGAAATGGGTTCATTGAAGTGGAGTTCTGCATAATATTTGGCATTGCTTTACAATTAGGAGACAGGTGGCCTGCAAAGAAGCTTATTGTTTATGTTATATATTCAAACATTTGGTAAAATTCTTCTAAGAGAAATGTGAAAGGTGAACCTCATTCATTCAAGTATATAGCTCTAGGAAGCAAGTGGAAAAAGCCAAAGTTTAGGAAAGGTTGACTTTTATTCACTGCAACTTCTTAGTACATACCAGTGGTTTTTGCTCCTCATGAGACATTGAACTATATAGAGTTTTTTAAAAATTAACTTTTATTGGAGTATAGTTGATTTACAATGTTGTGTTAGTTTCTTCTGTACAGCAAATTGAATTCACTATTAGGAAGCACCTCTAAGAACAGTTAGTGGAGGTGATGGAATTCCAGCTGAGCTATTTCAAATCCTAAAAGATGATGCTAGTAAAGTGCTGCACTCAATATGCCAGACGATTTGAAAAACACAGCAGTGGTCCAGTGGTCACAGAACTGGAAAAGATCAGTTTTCATTACCATTCTAAAGAAAGGCAATGCCAAAGAATGTTCAAACTGCTGCACAATTTCATTCTATCACACGCTAGCCAAGTAATGTTCAAAATTCTCCAAGTCAGACTTCAATAGTATGTGAACCAAGAACTTCCAGATATTCAAGCTGGATTTAGAAAAGGCAGAGGAAACAGAGATGAAATTGCCAACATCCATTGAATCATAGAAAAAAGCAAGAGAACTCCAGAAGAACATCTACTTCTGCTTCATTGACTATGCTAAATCCTTTGACTGTGTGGATCACAACAAACTGTGGAAAATATTTGAAGAGATGGGGATACCAGACCACCTGACCTGCCTCCTGAGAAACCTGTATGCAAGTCAAGAGGCAACAGTTAGAACTGGACATGAAACAATGGACTGGTTCCAAATTGGGAAAGGAGTACATCAAAGCTGTATATTGTCACCCTGCTTAGTTAAATTATATGCAGAGTACATCATGCAAAATGCCAGGCTGGATGAAGCACAAGCTGGAATCAAGATTGCCAGGAGAAATATCAATAACCTCAGATATGCAGATGACACCGCCTATAAGGCAGAACTAAAAAGCCTCTTGATGAAGGTGAAAGAGGAGAGTGAAAAAAACTGGCTTAACCCTCAACATTCAAAAAACAAAGATCATGCCACCTAGTCCATTACTTCATGATAAATAGATGGGGAAGCAATGGAAACAATGACAGATTTTATTTACTTGGGTTCCAAAATCACTGCAGATGGTGTCTGCAGCCATGAAATTAAAAGACACTTGCTCCTTGGAAGAAAAGCTATGACCAAACTAGATAGCATATTAAAAAGCAGAAATGTTACTTTGCTGACAAAGGTCTGTCTAGTCAAAATTACGGTTTTTCCAACAATCATGTATGGATGTGAGGACTGGAGTATAAAGAAAGCTGAGTGCCGAATAATTGTTACATTTGAACTGTGGTGTTGGACAAGATGCTTTGAGATTCCCTTGGAATGGAAAGAGATCAAATCAATAAATCCTAAAGGAAATGAGTTTTGAATATTCATTGGAAGGACTGATGCTGAAGCTGAAACTCCATATTTGGCCACCTGATGTGAAGAGCCAACTCATTAGAAAATACCTTGATGCTGGGAAAGATTGAAGGAGGGAGGAGAAGGGGATGACAGAGGATGAGATAGTTGGATGGCATCACCGACTCAATGGACCTATAAATATGTACATGTTCATGCTTAGTTGATAAGTCCTGTCTGACTCATTGCCTCTTTGTGACCCCATGGATGCTAGTTTCTCTGTCCATGGGTTTTTCTAAGAAAAAAAATTCCTTCTCCAGGGGATCTCTCTGACTCAGGGAGTGAACCCACATCTCCTGTTGCAGGCTGATTCTTTACTGCTGAACCACCTGGGAAGCTCGTATATACACACACACAGTCATATGCATTTAGTCACACTCTCTTGTATTCTATTCTGATAGAGGTCATTACAGAATATTTAGTAGCGTTCTCTGCGCTATACAGTAGTTTCGTATCAGTTATCTATTTCGTATATATCAGAGTGCATATGTCAATTCCAGTCTCCCAATTTATCCCTCTCTGCCTTACCTCTTTGGTAACCATAATTTTCACAGCTGAGGTCATATGCTACTTTTGTCCAATGGTCAGTAATGTTGCTAAAGATTCAACTACACAGGTCAGCCATCCAGAACAGAGACTTATCTGTTAAACTGATCAAAGCTGAGAAATCTGGAATGGCCCAATTGGCTAGGCGACTATATCCATCCAACCATATCTCTGCCTGTTTCCTTTTAATTTATTACATTAAGGCCTTCTTGAAGCACTGCTAGCTGCTTGTCTACACCAATGTTTTAAGGCCTTTCCATGTGATGTTCTACTTGAAAATTTTTTTTTCTCTTCATTTTTCCCATGGCTAATTACTTGATTTCTAGATTCTAGCTTAACTCTTCACCAATCATGATCTATTTCTGTTCTAAATCCTGAGTGTATTTCCTATGCAACAATATTTAAATCTGTAATAGAAAGTATGCATACAGGCGTGTGTGTCACTTTCTATATTTATGAGGGTACAAATACTGTTCACCATGATGTAATACATAGTAAGTGCTCAAAATTTTGTTAAGTAACTAAAAAAAAAAAAGAGCAGTATTCCAAGGGGAAGCGGAGTTGGGGAGGGATGTATTGAGAGTTTGGGATTCGCAGATGCAAATTATTGTATATAGGATGGATAAATCACAAGGTCTTAGGGCATAGGACAGGAACTATATTCAATATCCTGGATAGACCACAATGGAAAAGACTATAAGTATATAAGAATATAGATAGATAGATAGGGCTTCCCTGGTGTCTCAGTTGATAAAGAATCCGCTTGCAATGTGGGGGACCCACCTTCAACCCTTGAGTCTAGAAGATCCCCTGAAAGAGGAAACAACCCACTCTAGTATTCCTGCCTGAGAAATCCTATGGGCAGAGAAGTCTGACGGGTTACAGTCCATGGGGTTGGAAAGAGTCAGACACGACTTAGCCATGAAACAACAACACAGCATTGTAAATCAATTATATTTCAATAATATTTTTTTTAATTAAACTAAGGGGCTCAGTGATGAAGAGCTGGTCTGCCAATGCAGCAGGTGTGGGTTTGATCCCTGGTTCCAGAGGAAACCACAGACCATGGAGCAGTTCAGCCTGTGTGCCAAAATTATAGAACGTGTGCCCTAGAGCCTGGGAACCACAGAGACGGAGCCTGCGCACTGCAGCTGTTGAAGCCGGCGTGCCCTGGTACCCGTGCTCTGCTTTGGGAGAGGCTACTGCAATAAGAACAGCCCCAGCTCTCTGATGAGTGGGACACGACTGAGCGACTTCGCTTTCACTGTTCACTTTCACTTTCCACTTTCACTTCTCACTTTCCTGCATTGGAGAAGGAAATGGAAACCCATTCCAGTGTCCTTGCCTGGAGAATCCCAGGGATGGGGGAGCCTGGTGGGCTGCCGTCTATGGGGTCACACAGAGTCGGACACAGCTGAAGCGACTTAGCAGCAGCGGCAGCTGCTCTCTGAACCTAGAGAAAAGCCTGCACGGCAACAAAGATCCAGCATATTCATTATTAATAAATCACATTATTAATAAAATTATTTTAAAAAGAAAAGTTCTAAAAGAAAGTTAAATTAAGATCCAAAAAAATAGCAATGCTGTTGGAATATAGAGAGTTGCTTGTGGAAAACTTAAACAAGGTGAATATAATAGTTAGGCCAGGCCCTATAGGCTATGGGACATCTTTTATCATTTGAAATTTATTCTAAGTGCTGTTGGAAGCCATTGGATTGCTTTCAAAGAGAAGTGACGAGATCTGATTGTTTTCTTTAAGGATCATTGGCTGCTGTGAAGAGGCTGGATCAGAGTAAGAGAACCCAGGAATGGGGTAATTAGGACAAGATAGGAGTGTTGTATATGGTAATGGTGACTTGGATTCTTATTGCTAAAAGCAGAATGAAAGTATAGAAAGTAAATAGATTTTAGATACATTTGGAGGTAAAATCAAGAGTGTCTTTATGAACTGCATGTGGAAGATGAAATCAATCCAATTGTTAAAGATAATTTCTTAGTTTTTAACTTGGGCAACTGGTAAGATTTCATTCCAGTTCCCGTCTTAGAGAAGACTAAAGAAGGAAAAACTTTTAGGAGATAATAAATAGTAGCATTTGAGCAACACTATGTTGATGATGTTCTCCAACAATCAAGGAGGAATATCAGTTTACTGGATGTCTGAGTTCAGAGGCGTGATATCATTTTGATCCATGAATTTGGAGTTTACCAGCATAGAGATACTATTCAACAATGAATACATTACAGCGTTTTACTCACAGTAAAGATTTTTACAGAGTGAGTGGAGTTACAGAAATATTGCATACCTGCATCAAAACTTGCTCCATATGAACAAGTAGAAGTGAAATGAAGTAAGAGATGAACATATAAGGTTGAAAATTGCATTCAGTGAGAACAGGAATTCATGGACGTCCACAAAGGAAAGTGTTTCCAGCAGGAGAGAGCAGCTGCCTGGCCTCTGCGTGTTAAGGGCTGAGTCAGGTGAACATAAAGCAGAGTCTTTTGGTTTGGGTAACCCTGGTGAAATTCAGTTTCATGGAACTATTCTAAAGGAGTCAGACATGGCTAAAATGACTACACATGCACGCATACTCTAAAGAAGTGAAGTTAGATCGAAGTGATTTAGTATTCGAATGACAATTGAGCTGCAATGGCCTTTCTAGGGAGCATTTTTGAGAAATTTTGATATGAAAAGGGAATACTAATGTGAGGAAGTAGCTCTAGAAGTCATGTAAGGTCCAGCAAGGGTTTGGAATGCTGACGGTATTATGTGATTGAAAGAAAGAAACTTAAAGTGCAAAGAGAGAAAAGGAATAACAGAATATTCTGGCTATAAATCTCTTACCTCTAATCTTCAAATCCATTCTTCTTTGTTCTGCTCTGTGATGCTTGGCCAGTGATGCTGAAACATATTTCTCACTTACTTGCAGGTTTTCTGATAGATTCTACCAATATTATCTTCCCTATAGCTCAGTCAGTAAAGAATCTGCCTTCAATGCAGGAGAACTGGGTTTGATTCCTGGCTTGGGAAGACTCCCTGGAGAAGAAATTGGTAACCCACTCCAGTATTCTTGCCTGGAGAATCCCATGGACAGAGGTGCCTGGCAGGCTATAGTCCATGGGGTCGCAAGAGTCAGACACAACTTAGCGGCTAAACCAAACCAAACCAAACCAGAGGGAGCCTGGAGGCAGGACAAATGGAGGAAGAGACCTGTGGCTTCTGTCAGTGTCCTCCCAGCAACACCTGTTTTCAGATTCTAGCTTCTGGCTATACCCTCACAACACCAGAGCTGGGGCCTTCGCATGGAGCTCAGGTCTGGGAGTACCGTTTCCTCGGAGAGCCAGTTTCTTGCTCCACAGGGCTTTTCTTTCTAGCTTCTGATAACCCCAACACACTTCCCTTTCTCTTTAGCTCAGAGAATTGCCATTTTAAATTAGTGATTATACAGAGAGATAATATATGATTTATATTAAAATCACATTTAAGTATTGGTTTCTACGTCTTCTCCAATGTGCTGGAGTATAGCCTTTGCATACTTATGTCATCAAACTCCACTTTTTGGCTCTTGTCAGGAGAAGATTTGTTACTTTGGAATGCATCTAGAATCCCGGAACCGATCTTTTCTCTGCTACCCACTCCAAATGTTTTTGTGTTTCAATGCGACATTTTCCTATCCAAATAGATGTGTTGTTTATAAAGGAAAAATTACGTGTCTGATATGTCTGGTTAAGTTAATAAATATTTCAGTGCCACATACCTTCTGTATATTTATTATTTTTTTATTTTTTCCCTCTTCATCCTTAAAATCCATCCTTTGTGTTAATTTCCGAGTGGAAAAGGAAATCATGCTGGACTTTCATCTTATTAGCAGATGTGTACTTTATGTCTCTTAGGAAATATATTTGTAATCTTCTAAAAGCCACAACACTACAATTTTTGAAGTGAAACTATCCATAGAAACATCTCCTTAACAGAATTTGCAAATGTGTCATAAATATTTATACTTATCAGTAAGCATTCTGAGTGTATATGTTTAAAAATCTATAAACACACGCACACAGAGCCATACATAACAGATCACTGATCAGCTAGCTTTTACTATGTGAATACAAAATCTAGCTATTTCAACAAATTGCCCCCAAAAAAGTGGCTGAAAATCATTCATTTTTATTTATTTATTTTTGTTGTTATCCTAAGACTTAACAGAAATGGCAAGATTTCTTGCCCTACACTCTCTCCTTGCTTTCACTTGTCCCTTTGTTAATTAATGGGTAAAGTTACTGAGTCTACAGGGATTGTAGCTAATCAGGGAGTTTCATTTATTGGTTTAGGTAAAAGCTTTCAGAATGTTAATACATCACCTGAGGTGAGCCTGGGAGCATACTTTTGCTAAGAAACCCTTCCAAAGAGAATAGTTTGGAAAGAACACTTAGCTCAAGCTTGGAATTTACCTCTCCAGGCAGCTCACAGCCTCTCTTGTTTCTCCCTGTTAAATTATTCATTCATTTTATATACTTAAAACTAGTAAAATGCATATCTTAAGTAGGTACAATTTTTAAAAATTTTATTTACCTTGAATGCTCAGATAGACACAATATTTTCCTCTCCTTTAATTCTTCCCCTCAGTCCCCCAAGCCAACTATCAGATTTTTGATACATTTTATTCTAACATTTGATACTTTCATTTGGCCAAGTATTATATGCTGGACAGAAGTTCCCAGTGCCCTTTTCACTGAAAGACCTTTACTTTGGCAGATGTCTCCTTAACCTGAATGTTTGCTCATCGTCTCTCCAAATGTTCCAACAATGCTGAGCAAACTATACTGCCTTCTCTCCACAGTGATATTAATATTTCTCTCTTTTGGCCATTTCGTTAAAGCTTATTGTAGTGCACAATCAGTGAGGCACCAAATATGTGGCCGATTATAAAAATCAGTCCGTGGCAAACTTTATTTCAAGTTGTTTCATTATCTCTTCTTCCCTCAAAAAGGGCTCAATGTTTAATAGAAACCCAGAAATGCTCCACTCACCTGGTTTATTTCAAAAACTACATATTTTTGTTTTCAGATTTTATATAAGTTATGGCACGGGCAGAAAAGTACTGGGAGAGAGCACCGAGGTGCCTGGTAGCTGGAGCTTGTGGTCTGCTGACATGTCCTTGCTTTTCCAGCTCTTTTTGTCAAAGCAGGAGTTTTGCAGTTGATGCCATGCCCCATCTGTTGCCAGTTCCCTGATCTAGCGTTCTTCCCCCGGCATTTACTGTTCAGACTCGCTAGCAAAACCCCATGGTACTACAGCCATTGCAGACAGCTGAAAACCTGCAGAGCAGGACCCACCCACTGATTCCTTTGGTTTCTGAGCTTTTGAGACAGATCTGACTTGGAGAGCTCCCTAGCTGGAAGGTTTTAAAAGAGTCCGGTCTACCCTTGTTAACTATTTTGCAATCCAACTACATCACCACACTTTCATCCTAAAGACACACAGGCAAAGGGTTGCTTGTGGCTTTCTGAAACAGTCAGTGTTTTCATTTCAAGCATGCACTTTAAATTTTGGAGTAAAGGCAGAGTGCCTGTCTTTATTTGGTACCTGCACAGAGAAAGCCTAGTCTCCTTCAGGGAGTGTGCCCCAGTGAGAGTAAAATTTAAATAAAGTAACAAGGAGGGCATTTTGAAATTGATGGAAGTATTTCTGGAATTGTTTCCTGGGGAGACGGAAAGGGATCAAAAGGAACAATTATAGGCATTTTGAGGATATATGGGGAAGAATTCACAGTAAGTTATTGTGGTTTCTAAAGGCTGTCTTGATGCAGGAGAAATGATACTTGCTTAAGAGCTCTGTTCCTTCACTGATAGACTATCATAGCACATCCTATTTGGCTGAAGAAATCCAAATTACCAGATAAGAATATTTATTGTCATTTAATGCCAGTGAAGCCCACTGAAGAGATTATAGAGAAATGCTGTCATGAATACAGTTACGTCATCCATTGCCCTGGCTGCAGGTGACCAGGCCTTTTGGTGGGCACCTGACCCGAGATCTTCCAATACAGATGCTCACGCCTTTGTCTGCTAAATATAAGACCAAGTAGACTGTGCTTTACTACAACTACTACTACTAAGTCGCTTCAGTCGTGTCCGACTCTGTGCGACCCCATAGACGGCAGCCCACCAGGCTCCCCCGTCCCTGGGTTCTCCAGGCAAGAACACTGGAGTGGGTTGCCATTTCCTTCTCCAATGCATGAAAGTGAAAAGTCAAAGTGAAGTCGCTCAGTCGCGTCCAACTCTTAGTGACCTCATAGACTGCAGCCTACCAGGCTCCTCCGTCCATGGCATTTTCCAGGCAAGAGTACTGGAGTGGGGTGCCATTGTGCTTTAGATGCGTGCAAATTAGGATTCCATATCTGCTTTGGACAGCCTTTGGAGAAACACGGCTGCTTTGGTACTCTCTGAAATACGGATGGGTGTCAAATAGTCCTGTTTCCTTGTTTTGCCATCCTGAAGTTCAATTTCAAGTCCTAGATCGACTGATTTGTTGATTTTGCTGAAAGCCTTGGCGGCACTAACCGTCTCGATTGGCTGGTGCTTGTTGTTAACCAAAGCTCTGAAGGTATTCTTTGTTCCATTGATTCTAGATCTGTGCTGTACTAAACAGTATACATGATTCACATGTGACTCTTTAAATTTAAATTAATTTAGTTAAATAATATTAAAATTTAACTTTTATAACATAGAAAGAGTCAAAATCATCAAAACACAGAGACCAAGAATAAAATGGTGATTGTCAAAGGCTTTGGGGAGGGAGACATTAACACTTGATTTTTAATAGACACAAAGTCACTTATGTAAGATAACAATGTTCTAGAGTTCTACTATGCACCTTGGTGCTTATGGTTAGCAATACTGTACAATTAAAAATTTGTAAAAAGGGTAGAAGTCATGTTATTACCTAAAGAAGAAGAAGAAATCCAATTCCTCAGTCACTCTAGCCAGCTTTCAAGTGCTCAGTAGCCAGAGGTGACTATGACTGCCACATACACAGAGCATTTCCATCATTACAGAAACTTCTCTCAGATACTGTTATTGACATGGGTCCCAGGACTCAATAACAATAGAAACTGACAGGAAGCCAGAAGAAGAATTCAGGCAAGGCTTTACTGGGATTTGTGCAACAACACGAGGAAGCAAAAACAAGCAATAGGTCCTGAGAAGAGGTGAGCTGCTTCCTTGGATGGAATGAAAGTAGAGGCAGATGTGTAGGTTGGACTTAGGGAGTCTGCCCATGTCCTTATTGGTGCTGTGTGCAGGGTTCATGTACAAGTGGCGGTTCAGTTTTGGCATTTTTGTATCCTGTTCATAATATGCCCCAAGTACACATATATGCAGTTACTTGTAGTCCCTTGAAGTTATTTATATATTTATTGTATTCTTTTGCTCCAGGAGACATTTGTCTAAATGTAGGCAAAGAGTTCCATGTCCCAGGTTCCAGCTTGTCTCAACAGCATTCTCTAAACTCTATTCATTTGTCTAGAACTTTTTTTTACATTCTTAGATAAAGCACATTCTTTGAATAAGTCACACAGGTGGTAAATAACACATAACATAATTCAAGCAAGTTTTTCAATAGAGAGAATTATATTCATTTTGAAACTGGAAGTTTGCAGAGTTGGTTTTAGTCAAGTGCATAATAGCTTGTCAAAAACTTGTCTTTCTGTTTGTCTTTCTCTTCTGACTCACGTCAGCCATGGTCTAACAGCTGCCTCCCCAGAATGGTTGCCAGCGGTTTGCCCATATTTCCCATGACTAAATAGAATTTTCAGAACATCAAGGAAGTGTTTTGTTTTGTTTTGTTTTGTTTTTCCTAGATATAATCACAAACTCTTACTGATACCAAGCTTGCTCTGCACACGATAGGCCAGTAAATCCCAGAGACCAGGCACTGAGGCCAGGAATACAACTTTTTTGGAAGGCCAGCTGATCAAGAAGATGGCAACTAATGTCTCAGAATAACCATCTTATCAGGGTCTAGATGCCAGGTTCTTTTGTAGAACAGAGAGTAGGGGAGTATAAGGAGGTGAACTGAAAAAAGCCTTTAATCTTATAAATATCTTCTGGAATGGCAAGCCTCAGGAAGGGAATGTGTTAATTTATTCCTTCCTGTAGCCATCCACAGGTGGACAGGCTCCTGAACAAAGGAATTTTAATTTAACTTTTAGGCTGAGGAGCAGGGTTCCTTGAGGCAAGCCATTAAGTATGGACAATATCTTTTTAGTGAACAAAAGCAACCTGAAGCAAAGGTTAGAGTATAAGAAACAGACCCACCAGGGAATCAGATCTTCCCTGTAACAAAAGCTTTCCTGAAATTTATCAGCTCAGATTCCATTTGTCAACCTTCAAACAAAAAATGTGACCAAAGAATAGGATTGGTTACATGTTTTAGTCTAGATATCAAAGCAAGGGATGTGAGATGGCATGACTGATAATCAGAATAGTTAAAAAGAGGTTGTGGTTGATGGGAAGGTGTTCTAAAATGTCTATGAATGCTTTATATTAGGGATTCTCAGCAGAAGGTAATTTTGCCCTGCAGGGAACACATGGCAATGTCTGAAAACATCATTAATTGTCAGGACTGGAGATGTTCTACTGGTTTCTGGTAGGTAGAAGTCAGGATTGAGCTAAACATCCTGCAATGAACACGACAGTCGACAAAGATTCCTGTGGCTAGTGTCAACAGTGCTGAGGTTAATAAATCCTTTTCTATTTTATTTTACTACGTGTATGCTAAGTCACTTCAGTCGTGTCTGACTTTTTGGACACTAAGAACTGTAGCTCACCTGGCTCCTCTGTCCATGAGATTCTCCAGGCAAGAATACTGGCATGGGTTGCCATGTCCTCCTCCAGGGGAACTTCCTGACCCAGGGATCGAACCTGTGTCTCCTGCAATGCAGGCAGATTCTTTACTGCTTGAGCCACCAGGGAAGCCCAATCTATTATATGAAATGCAACTTAAATTTTAAAAGCAACTTTAGTGATTAGCATACTGAAAAATACAGTTAGACTTGGCTTCAACCATGATCTGATCCAGAGTTTTGCCAAGTCTTACATATTTCATCTGCACTTTCCTGCAGTTGTGTTCACTCTTCCATTACCTAGGTTATCAAATTGTCTTATTATAGCACAATAGTGGCGACACTCTGAGATTGTTGCACCCATGCAATAAGCCATCTAGTGAAAAGAAACTTATTTTTTCCAGCAGTTTTCACAAAACAGAGAGGAATCTTCTTCTCACAAACCTACGAGCATTAGGTTCTTTCTTCCAATTAGCCAGAATTTTATGACACGTCCATTACTGAACCAGTCTATGACTAAGAATTTGGTCACTTTCACCTGACTGTCACATAGTTGAGAATAGGAAGTGGGTCATTTTAGAAAGTAAAACCTGGACACGTGGGCCAGGAGTGGGAGAAACTTGTTCTACATAGACAACTAAAAATATTGATTGCTATGTTAGTGAATTGCATCATTGGTATGTGACTACAACAACACTTGGAAGTATAATGGCAGAAATGGGAAATCAAGTAAATTCATGAAAAACTTGCAACATATGCTTGATCAGACAGCTGCTTTCTCATTGATTCCTTGTAATCTGTTCTTTTTGAATCATCTCCTTCAACACTTTCCATAATATTCAAATCAGCAAGAAGAGGTAATACTTATAAGATGTTTTTACTTTCAATTTCATTGGTATGGCCATCTTTCATTAGCTGTATACCACAGAAAAGTCTCTGAATCTGTGTAACATACTTTCCCCTTTTAAAGAATGAAGATAATAATGGTGCCAACTTTCTGGAATTGCCCTGAGAACTACATTTTTTAAGTGAATAATGACTTTAAGGAGTAACTGTATTTTTATAAAAACTTAATTATATTAGCTATGACTGTTTGTATTCAGTCATATTCAGATATCTCCCCTTCGTGGATTACAGCCTTGTTGTTATGAAGGGGCTTGTGAAACTCAGTAAAGCTATGAGCCATGCCATGCAAGACCATCCAAGATGGACAAGTTATAGTGGAGAGTTCTGAAAAAAAGTGATCCACTGGAGGAGGAAATGGCAACTCACTCCAGTATTCTTGCTACAAGAATCCTATGAACAGTATGAAGAGGCAAAGATATATGACACTGGAAGATGAACCTTCCAGGCTGGAAAGTGTCCAATATGCTACCATAGAAATTGTTGTTCAGTCTCCAAGTCATGTCCACTCTTTGCAAACCCATGGACTGCAGCACACCAGGCTTCCTTGTCCTTCACCATCACCCAGAGTTTGCTCAAACTCATCTCCATTGAGTTGCTGATACCATCCAACCATTTTATCCTCTGTTGCCCCCTTCTCCTCCTGCCTTCAATCTTTCCCAGCTTTCAGAGTCTTTCAGAGTCTTTTTCATCAAGTCCTCTCTTCACATCAGGTGGCCAAAGTATCGGAGCTTCAGCTTCAGCATCAGTCACTAGGGAAGAACAGAGGGCAATTACTAATAGTTCCAGAAAGAATGAGTGATTGGTGAAAAGCAGAAATGATGCTCAGTTGTGGATGTGTCTGGTGTTCAAAATAAAGTCCAATGTGCTAAAGAACAGTTTTTTATCCTCTGTTGCCCCCTTCTCCTCCTGCCGTCAATCTTTCCCAGCTTTCAGAGTCTTTCAGAGTCTTTTTCATCAAGTCCCCTCTTCACATCAGGTGGCCAAAGTATTGGAGCTTCAGCTTCAGCATCAGTCACTAGGGAAGAACAGAGGGCAATTACTAATAGTTCCAGAAAGAATGAGTGATTGGTGAAAAGCAGAAATGATGCTCAGTTGTGGGTGTGTCTGGTGGTCGAAATAAAGTCCAATGTGCTAAAGAACAATATTATATAGGAACCTGGAATGCTAGAAACCAGTGAACTATAATGGATGGGAATGGATGAATTTAATTCAGATGACCATTATAACTACTACTGTCACAAGAATCCCTTAGAAAAAATGGAGTAGCCCCATAGTCAACAAGTCTGAAATGCAGTATTTGGATGCAGTCTCAAAAATTACATAATGATCTTAGTTCATTTTCAAGGCAAACCATTCAGCAGCACAGTAATCCAAGTCTATGCTCCAACCACAAATGTGGAAAAAGTCGAAGCTGACTGGTTCTATGAAGACCCACAAGACCTTCTAGAACTAACTTGGGGAAAAAATTTAAAAGATGCCCTTTTCATTATAGGAGATTAGAATGCAAAAGTAGGATATCAAGAGGTACCTGGCATAACAGGCATTTGAGTACAAAATAAAGCAGGGGAAGTCTAGTGGTGTTTTGTCAAGAGGACACACTAGTCATAGCAAATACCATTTTCTGACAACACTGCAGATGGATGTCACCAAATGGTCAATACCAAAATCAGTTTGATTATATTCTTCACAGCCAAAGATGAAGAAACTTGATATAGTCAGCACAAACAAGACTAGGAGCTGACTATGGCTCAGATCATCAGCTCCTTATTTCAAAATTCAGGCTTAAATTGAAGAAAATAGGGAAAACCAGTAGGCCATTCAGGTATGACCTAAATCAAATCCCTTACAATTATACAGTGGAAGTGACAAATAGATTCAAGGGACTAGATCTGGTGGACAGTGTCTGAAGAATTATGCACAGAGGTACCTGAGGCGGTGGCCAAAACCATCCAAGAAAAATAAATGCAAGAAGGCAAAGTGGTTGTCTAAGGAGGCTTCACAAAGAGCTGAAGAAAGAAAAGAAGTCAAAATTAAGGGAGAAAGGGAAAGATATACCCAACTGAATCCAGAGTTACAGAGAATAAGCAAAGAAAGATAAGAAGGACTTCTTAAATGAACACCACAAAGAAGTAGAGGAAAACAAACAAACAAAAAAAAAAAAGTGAAACACTAGAAAGCTCTTGAAGAAAATTGGATATATCAAGAAAACATTTCATGCAAGGATGGGCATGGTAGACAGAAGCAGTAAGGACCTAACAGAGGCAGAAGAGATTAAGAAGAGGTGGGAAGAATATACCAAAGAACTATACAAAAATGGTTTAATAACTACTATGGTGTGGTCACTCACCTAGAGCCATACATCCTGGAGTCTGAAGTCAAGTTGGCCTTAGGAAGCACTTTTACAAACAAACTTAGTGGAGATGATGGAATTCTACCTGAGCTCTTTAAAATCCTTAAAGATGATGCTGTTAAAGTGTTGCACTCAATTGCCAGCAAATTTGAAAAATTAAGCAGTGGTCACAGGACTGGAAAAGGTAAGTTTTTATTCTAATGTCAAAGAAGGGCTGGAGAAGGAAATGGCAACCCACTCCAGTATTCTTGCCGGGAGAATCCCAGGGATGGAGGAGCCTGATGAGCTGCCGTCTATGGGGTCACACAGTGTCGGACATGACTGAAGTGACTTAGCAGCAGCAGCAGCAGCAGCAAAGAAGGGCAATGCCAAAGAATGTTAAAACTACTGTACAATTGTATTCATTTCTTATGCTAGTAAGGTTATGCTCAAAATCCTTCATGCTAAGCTTCAGCAGTATGTGAATTAAGAACTTCCAGATGTACAAGTGAGTTTATAAAAGACAAAGGAAACAGAGATCAAATTGCAAACAATCACTGGATCATAGAAAAGCAAAGGAATTCCAGAAAAATATTACTTCTGCTTCATTGATTAGGAGAAAGCCTTTGACTGTGTGGACTTCCCTGGTGGCTCAGACAATAAAGCATCTGCCTAAAATGTGGGAGACCTGGGTTTGATCCTTGGGTTGGGAAGATTCCCTGGGTTGGGGAGATCCCCTGGAGAAGGAAACAGCAGCCCACTCTTGTACTCTTGCCTGGAAAATCCCATGGACAGAGGAGCCTGGTAGGCTACCGTCCATGGGGTCACAAAGAGTCAGACACAACTTCATGTTCACTTTCACTTTCACTGTGTGGATCACAACAAACTGGAAAATTCTTAAGGAGATGGGAATACCAGACCACCCTACCTGTCTCCTGAGAGACCTGTATACAGGTTAAGAAGCAAGTTAGAATCAAGTGTGGAATAGACGACTGGCTTAAAATTGGGAAAGAGCTACAAAGAGGCTATATGTTGTCACCCTGTTTGTCTAACTTTCAGGCAGACTACATCATGCAAAAAACCAGGCTGGATGAATCACAAGCTGGAATCAAGATTGCTGAGAGAAATATCAACAACCTCAGAAATGTAGATGACACTAATCTAATGACAGAAAATGAAGAGGAACTAAAGAGTTTCTTGATAAAGGTGAAAGAGGAGACTGAAAGAGCTGGTTTAAAATTCAACTTAAAAAAAAAAAAAAACCAACAACTAAGATCATGGCATGAGGTTCCATTCAGTTCAGTTCAGTTCAGTTCAGTCGCTCAGTCGTTGTCTGATTCTTTGTGACCCCATGAATCGCAGCACTCCAGGCCTTCCCTGTCCATCACCAACTCCCGGAATTTACTGAAACTCATGTCCATCGAGTCGGTGATACCATCCAGCCATCTCATCCTCTGTCGTCCCCTTCTCCTGTCCCCAATCCCTCCCAGCATCAGACTCTTTTCCAATGAGTCAACTCTTCACATGAGGTGGAGTTTCAGCTTTAACATCAGCCCTTCCAATGAACATCCAGGACTGATCTCCTTTAGAATGGACTGGTTGGGTCTCCTTGCAGTCCAAGGGACTCTCAAGAGTCTTCTCCAACACCACAGTTCAAAAGCAACAATTCTTTGATGCTCAGCTTTCTTCACAGTTCAATTTTCACATCCATACGTGACCACTGGAAAAACCATAGCCTTGACTAGACAGACTTTTGTTCGCAAAGTAATGTCTCTGCTTTTGAATATGCTATCTAGGTTGGTCATAACTTTCCTTCCAGGGAGTAAGTGTCTTTTATTTTAATGGCTGCAAGCATCACCTAAGTGATTTTGGAGCCCCAAAAATAAAGTCTGACACTGCTTCCACTGTTTCCCCGTCTACCTCGCATGAAGTGACGGGATCAGATGGCTTGATCTTAGTTTTCTGAATGTTGAGTTTTAAGCCAACCTTTTCACTCTCCTCTTTCACTTTCATCAAGAGGTTCTTTAGTTCCTCTTCACTTTCTGCCATAAGGGTGGTGTCATCTGCATATCTGAGGTTATTGATATCTCTCCTGGCAATCTTGATTCCAGCTTGTGCTTCTTCCAGCCCAGCGTTTCTCATGTACTCTGCATATAAGTTAATACTTTCTGGCAAATAGAAGGGAGAAAATTGGAAACTGACAGATTTCATTTTCTTCGGCTCCAAAATCACTGAAGAGGGTAACTGCAGCCATGAAATTAAAAGATGTTTGTTCCTTGGAAGGAAAGCTATGGCCAAACTAGACAGCATATTAAAAAGCAAAGATGTCACCTTACTGCTAAAAGTCCCTATAGTTAAATCTATGCTTTTTCCAGTAGTCATCCATAGATGTGAGAGTTGGACAATAAAGAAGGCAGAGCCCCAAAGCATTGATGCTTTTGAACTGTGGTGCTGGAGAAGACTCTTGAGAGTCCCTTGGACTGCAAGATCAAACCAGTCAATCCTAAAGGAAATTAACCCTGAATATTCATTGGAAGGATTGATCCTGAAGCTGAAGCTTCAATACCTTGGCCTTCTTATGCCCGGAGATGACTAATTGGAAAAGACCTTTGTGCTGGGAAGGATTGAAGGCAAAAGGAGAAAAGGTCAGCAGAGGATGAGATGGTTAGATAGCATCACTGACTCAATGCACATGAATTTGATCAACTCCCGAAGTTAGTGAAGGACAGGGAAGCCTGGTGTGCTGCCATCCATAGGGTCGCAAAGAATTGGACATGACTTAGCAATTGAACAACAAGTCTTACATCTAAAGTCATAAATGCCATTCCCATTTCATTGTTTTTAACCTAAGAATTACTGGGCAATGTTTCTATGATGCTTCTTCTAAATTATAGCTGTTGAGTTCCATAATGTTTTGTTTTACCCTATTTCTTGGTATCATTCTACTGTCAAAATTTCCTTCCTCATTTCTGTTATTTAATAAAAGCTCTTTTTCTGGAAACTTTGATTCATTTTTTAGATAGATATGATTACTTAGCACATTTTCCATTATTTTTCAAAATCATAATCTTCAATTCAAAAAAAAAGAACATTAACCTTTTTTCCAGTCACACTTAAAGATAGAACTGCATGACAGATAAGTGCTGTTGTTATTTTTGCTCTTCCTTCTTTTACACATGAAATAATCAGAAAAAGAGCATTGAATGTGACTTGAAAATTAGAGACAATTTTCAGTTTAACATCTTGAGGACAAAAAAAATGTTTACCTCTATGTTAGAATGAGTGTTAGAGGTAGTCTCCATACTCCTTAAAAGAGAAAGGAAGAAACTAACACTTCTTGGATTCCTAACTAATGTATCTCAGGGAGGATCTAGGTAATTAATTAATGAGATGTTTCTTTATTTGGAAATAATAAAATTAAATCTCTGGAAAGTTTAGCAACTTACTGAAATTTGAGAAAATGGGGTTTGAACGAGGACCTGATTGACTTCAGCTTCGGTTTTTTTTCTACAGTATCCCAGCTGACTCAGAGACATATTCACATGCACTAAAATTTTACTCACAAAAAACTTCTTGGGTTTTGTTTCTTTGTCCATTTTACCTTTTTAAATGAAATGAAGGATGCTGATTCTTTGGATAGTAGGTGTATAACTTCCTTTGAGTGAGTGAGTCTTTCAGTCATGTCAGACTCTATGCAAACTCACAGATGGTAGTCAGCCAGTCTCCTCAGTCCATGGGATTTCCCAAGCAAGAAGACTGGAGTGAGTTGCCATTTTCTTCTCAGAGGATCTTCCCAAACCAGGGATTGAACCTGGATATCCTGTATCTGCAAGCAGATTTTTTTTTACCATTTGAGCCATGCTAAGTTGCTTCAGTCATGTCTGACTCTGTGCAACCCCATAGAGGCAGCCCACCAGGCTCCACCATCCCTGGGGTTCTCCAAGCAAGAACACTAGAGTGGGTTGCCATTTCCTTCTCCAATGCATGAAACTGAAAAGTGAAAAGTGAAAATGAAGTCACTGAGTTGCGTCCAACTCTCAGCAACCCCATGGACTGCAGCCTACCAGGCTCCTCCATCCATGGAATTTTCCAGGCAAGAGTAATGGAGTGGGGTGCCATTGCCTTCTCCGTCTGAGCCATGAGGGAGGTCCATAACTTCCTTTGGAATAACTACTTCTTTGTTAGTAAGTCATAGATTATGTTGAATCTCTTCTGCTTTTGTTTGCTTTCTGTGTATGCTTTCTTATTTGCCAACTCTCCTGATACAGGTTCTGAATCATCTGTGTCTCTCAAAAATATCCTATCATGGTTTATTAAAATATATTTTGCTTCCATCTAGAAATCCTTTAGACTCTAATTCATTAATTTGATAAATATATACATAATATTATGAGTGCTATGCTGGAAACTAAAGCATTCCTCAGGCTTTTATCTAAGTAGGGGCTGCCTGAGAGCTCATGGTTAGATATTTTACTTTCATTTGATTGATTAAAATTTTATTTTCATGATTTCATTATTTTACATGTCTATCAAAAATATATAGTAGGGGACCTTTGTGTGATTTCAAAACACTTTCATTTGCCTGGGAAAAGATCATTACTAACTTTATCTGAATATGAGTTTTAAGATGAAAATAAAATATAGAACGTCAAAGACAAAGATGATGTTAAAAGGGAAAAAGAGTCAGAAAATCATTAAGTAGATGAAGTTTACGTTTATTTTTAGCAGTAGACAAAAATAGATGTTGGGTTGGTCAGTAGGAAAAACATTTTGCAGTCTCTATTGATTGCATAACTAAACCCTCTAAAACTTAGAGCCTTGGAACATTAATCTTTTTGAAATATATATATTTCCAGTTTTGTGGGTCAAGAATCCTGTTAGGTATCAGATGGCAGATTTTTGTACTCCACATGGCACCACCAGGGTACTTGGTTGTATCTATCTGGTGGATGGACTGGCTGAGAGGGTCCAAGTTGGCTTCACTCACACGTTTGATACTTTGGCAGCGAGAGGCTGAAATCTGGACTCAGCTGGGGCTGTCAACAGCAGGTCTCTCAAATGGCTTTTTCTAGTATTGTGTTCTCAGGATAAGTAACTTCTTACTTGGACACTCAAGATTCCAAAAGAATATGTTTCAGAAGACTTGGACAGAAGTTGTAAGACTTCTTTTCACTTAGTTTGGTATGTTCCAGAACATGACTTCTGAAATGTTTTATTATTAGTCAAACAAGTCACAGATTCAAGCTCAGATTCAGGAGGAGAGGAATTAGATACTACCCCTCATTGGGAAGAGTATCACAGTGTTTTCAACTATTTTTTTAATCTATTATGTTCATCTTTTGCTGTATGTGTATGTATGCTCAGTCACTCAGTCCTGTCCAACTCTTTGTGACCCCCATGGACTTCAGCCCTCCAGGCTCTTCTGTCTATGGAGTTTCCTAGGCAAGAATACTGGAGCAACTGCCAAGATCCAGGAGATCTTCCCCACCAATCAAACCCAGGGTCTCCTGCATTGGGAGACGGGTTATTTACCACTGCACCACTTGGGAAGTCCCTTTTGCTGTATGCCATTGTCCTAAATTAGATGATGGGTTAATTTTCAGTCACAATTTCTATCCTTGAATGTATAGTAATTGTTGAGACAGAAACAACACATAATAAAGAGAAGGATAAAAAGGAAAATCTATAAAAATCACCTAAATGCTTATAAAAATTCAATAAAAATTTCTTGGATTGCAGCCACAATCCAACTTCCAATATTCACATAGATTAAGTCAGCTAGAACTATATTGTCCTGAAAGATGGGTACACTGGAGTTGACACCTCAGAAGTTGCTTATAGCTTATATTTTCCCTTACTTTGATTTTCTCAGCTCTGCTAGTGATCTAATTTGCATATCCTATGTTTCTGTGCCAAGTTACAACTCAGTGGGCAGAAGAGTCATTTTTAGACTATGACTCCTTTCTAGAGAAAAGAAGCAAAGGGGTATATAAAGAGGAGTTTTTACCAGTTGATAAACTTTGACCTCAAGGCAAATTTCCCCAGGATGCCTAAATTGAATTCATTTTATTCCTGTTTCTTTAATGAAGTTACTGAAGGGAGGACATCTCAGGTTTTTCCTCCAGATGCCATGGTTCCTGTTCATAAATTTTTAACATTTCTACTATTGGCTAAAATGACACCTACTGCAAAAATTAAACTCAACTGACAGGAACTAAGATGAGATGAGTCCTCTTCACTCTTTTCTAGTAGAACATTTGTTGGGCCTTTCCAAAAAGGTTAAAAAGCATCTGAAAATGAAATAAGATGGCCCAACCTATTTTTATAATGACTGTGGAATGGTTACAATTATATTTAAATTCACATAAACATGAATATATTAAGCTAGCAGATGAGAATTTTACAACTGGAGAAATTTGAAAATAAAGCTGGAATGCACTTAGTTATCTGAGTTACTGTCAATATCTATCATTACAAAGTACCAACAGCAGTACAATTTTGTCCTACGTCTCTAAACACTCAACCAAAGAGTGAGACTATGCATATTCCTACAACCCCCAGTGGAGATATTGAGATTACACATGCTTTTACTAATTTAAAGAGGGACTTTCACACTGGGATGCATTAAAAAGAGAACATTTAAATAAAAAGCAATTTGCTTTGCCTTTAATTGAACTCCCCTTGCTATTATTGCTAATTATTGATAATACTTGTGATTGACTAAGAAGCTTTTGCATTCAGAGACAAAGTTATTTTTCTGCTGGATCTTAGAAGATAGCGGCGGTCTCTTTAGCATCACATACTGTTACCATGGAAATAATTGCTATTTGAGAAATGTATCAGCAACATGCAAAAAATTGCTCTGTACAGAGAATTCCCTTCCCTTCACTGCTGTGGGCATTTTACAGTCTTGCATAGTAAGTACATGATAATGACTTCTCACATTTATATAATGTGCCTTTGTCTTACAAGTACTACACAATAGAGCGTGGTATATGCAACCATAAAGAAAAGAGCAGAAAAGCAAATTGAAGGCAATGAAACGGAATTATTCTATATCTTAGGAGAAATTTACAATTAGAGTATAAATTATGCTTTTAAACTTAACATTGAGAAGATATCTGTAAATAGTAGTAATCTCGATAAAAAATAATGATTTATTTTAAAGCACACTTCTTATTTCTAGATCTATTATCAGTTTTTGCCATTTAATATTTTTTGATGTGAATAGAATAGATAGATTATCAGTTCATTTATCTGGTTGAACAAACATCTTCTCTTCCCAGACCATCAGAAGAGGCTTCCTTACTTTCCACGTGTTTCAGGCTAATTTGGAATCCATTCTTGAGAGATTCTTGAGATAATTTACCCTATAGAGAATTTGGCCTAGATGATCTTATTAGAAGACTAACATATATATGGAACTTTGAAAAACAGGGGATGGAGGAAAATGAATGGGATGCCTTAAAATAAGTGAGAGAAGTGGAGACTGGGTAGCCACAGGGACTTTGGCTTCTGACTTTGTGATTTCTTGATCCAGTTCCTAGAAGGTAGGGCTTTCCTGCTCTGAGGCTTACTCCATCCTTTCCAATTGAGTTCTGGGAGTGTGGTTTTTGTAACTTGGCAAATGCAGAGGCTCAAACTAAAATATATGAGTAATGGGGTAGCAAGCAGCCTACAGACAAAGAAAATGCAGAATTGGATACAAAATAATGGCAGGGGCTGGTGAGAATTCCTCTGCCTGGGACCTGAACCTGAGGATTATCAGCCTGCTAAAAGACAGCTCGAGATAACCTGTCGTTTATGCAACTTATTCTGCCGGCCTGATGGGGGACCCCACTTCCATGTGGCCAGGCTGGAAGCACACGCAGACAAGCACAATATTCACACTTAAACTCCTCAGGGAGGCCCTTTTGTACTCATGGTCAGGTTCTGTGCCTAATACGAATTTGCTGACATACCAGGTGTCTTCAATTAGTATTTTTTTTTTGGAAAACTAAATATTCTGATAGTAAGAATGTCAGTGTTTGGAGAAACAAGTTATAAGATTTAAACAATTGCATGGTACTTTCCAATGTACTGGTACATCCCAGCCAATAATAATTAGTGAAGAAACAGGATCATCCTATCTTATATGAGATGAGCCTGAGATTGCTGTTCAGTTCAGGTTCATTTTCCCAAGTAAGCACTGAGAGAAAATTCTTTACTGCAGGACTGTAACACTGCATAATTAATGACATTAGTTACTATGTAACCCTTTGCAGTCAAATTCTGCATTTGTTCTAGCTCTCAAAGAGTCTAAGGCTGACAGTTTTACAAACAAGTTTAAAAGAATTTTTTAAACATTAATCATTTCATATGAATTGTTCTTGAATATAGGGAAATAGTTAAAGCTGTGCAGCAAATTTTATTAGTCTAGTATAAACTGTATTTATAACTATACAACTGTATAACTATACAAAGACAATATCAGAAAATAAATTATAGATATATATCACTTAGATGAAAATAACAATATAGTATTAGCTAATTAAATCCACTTAGCTAACTAAATAATACCTTATCAAATAGGGATTATCATGTATGGCTGATTGGTTTAATATTAGAAAAGCAATCATTGTAATTTATCACCCTAAAGGCATAAATAAGAAATATCTCATGATTATCTCAATAAAAACAAAATCATTTGATTAGTTACAAAATATAATTTAGAAGCAAAGGTGAAGTTAATTAACTTATTAAGGGCTATATATACAAAATGTTAGTTGCTTAGTCATATCTGGCTGGCTTTTTGTGATCCCATGGACTGTAGTCCACAGTCTTCTCTGTCCATGGGATTCTCCAGGCAAGAATACTGGAGTGGGTTGCCATTCCCTTCTCCAGGGGATTTTCCCAACCCAGGGATCAAATCTGAGTCTCCTGCATTGCAAGCTAATTCTTTACCATCTGAGCCACCAGATAAGTCCTAAACTTACAGTCAAAATAATTAACTGAAGGATTTAAATAGCAAAATTTAAATTGAAAATAAGATTGCACTGTTTGCTATCATTATTTCTGTTAAAATGGGGCTTGAAGGATGTTGAATACCACAAGACTGAAAAATTGCAAGCTATAAGGTTGGAGGGGATGAATCTGTTGTTCCTCAGTTGATATGATTACCTGCATAGAAAATTCAACAGACAAAACAAACTATAATTAATATTATATTTCTCTAGGCTTATTGAATACAAAAACTGATTTACCCAGAAAACATAATGGTACTAACAGTACAAGAATAAAAGAGAGTACCATTCTTGATAGCAAATACACCAAAAATATCTTTTAGGAATTAAACAAGGCACAAAATTAATCATAGAAGAAAATGTAAATCTATTACTGATCTTAAAAGAAAATCAAGATGAATAGATATACAATGAATAATGATGGAAGCATTCCAACTGAAATTTTGGAGGTATCACCCCCCCAAAATTCTGAAGTTTGGCACTTAATAAGGACCTCCAGTGAACTGAGGCATGCTTTTAAAATGAGTAGAACTTCTGACCAGATCTTAAGACACAGTATAAAGTTACTGCAATAAAGTTTAGTTTTTCATTGGCATATAACAGATGAACCAACAAATATTCAAAATATAGAGGTCAAAAATAGGGTTGCATACATACAAAAAGTGTGCATATAGTGACATACATATCATAGTAAAGTAATAGTAATATTAAATTTATTATGTAATAGACGACATTTGGAAAACTCTATTTTAACATGGAGAATAAAGACAGCTTAACTCCTATTTTTATCATATACAAAGGTGGACATGAAGTGGACTAAAGTAAAATGATAAAGCTAATTGAAAGTGATGAAGATTCCCTTTATAAGCCAGGGATAAAAGACTTATGCAACAGGACTCAGAAAGGACAAGCCAAGTTTAAAAATGATGAACTTCACTACATTCAGATTTTTAAAAGTTTGCTTCATTAAATTTACAGATGAAAAATGCTGAGAAAGATTGAAGGCAGGAGGAGAAGAGGACGACAGAGGATGAGATGGCTGGATGGCATCACTACTTGATGGACATGAGTTTGAGTGAACTCCAGAATTGGTTACGGACAGGGAGGCCTGGCGTGCTGCGATTCATGGGGTTGCAAAGAGTCAGAAACGACTGAGCAACTGAACTGAACTGAACTGATATGGTATAATAAAATATTTGCTATGTCTAAAATAAGTTGATATCTAGACTTTACAGAGAACCCTGGAAAGTCAAAAGTATGATCCTGAGAATACCAGTTAAGCATGGAAAGAAATATGAACCTGCTGAAGGGGTGCTCAAGACTGGTGGCTCTATGAAGATGTGATCACACTTAGTAATGATGAAAGAAGTGCAAATGAAACGATCTCTTGTATCCTTCTGAGTCACAGAAATTGGAAAGAATTGTCTTGGCATTTCTTTTCAAGGGTATAGAAAGAAAGACACTCAATAGCCATCTTTCTGAACCCAAATATTATCTATCTGTTAATGCTAAGCATCACTATGAACAAAGCTAGTGGAGGTGATGTAATTCAAGTAAAGCTATTTCAAATCCTGAAAGATGATGCTGTGAAAGTGCCGCACTCAATATGCCAGCAAATTTGGAAAACTCAGCAGTGGCCACAGGACTGGAAAAGGTCAGTTTTCATTTCAATTCTATAGAAAGGCAATGCGAAAGAATGCTCAAACTACCACACAATTGCACTCATCTTACACGCTAGTAAAGTAATGCTTAAAATTCTCCAAGCCAAGCTTCAGCAATAGGTGAAGCATGAACTCCCTGATGATCAAGCTGGTTTTTAGAAAAGGCAGAGGAACCAGAAAAGGCAGAGGAGCAAATTGCCAACATCCTCTGGATCATGGAAAAAGCAAGAGAGTTCCAGAAAAACATCTATTTCTGCTTTACTGACTATGCCAAAGCCTTTGACTGTGTGGATCACAATAAACTGTGGAAAATACTGAGAGAGATGGGAATACCAGACCACCTGACCTGCCTCTTGAGAAATCTGTATGCAGGTCAGGAAGCAATAGTTAGAACTGGACATGGAACAACAGACTGGTTCCAAGTAGGAAAAGGAATCCGTCAAGGCTGTATGTTGTCACCCTGCTTATTTAACTTCTA
>SJXQ01005533.1:43980-76018 GCA_006408695.1 Aepyceros melampus | reverse complement strand
GGTGGCGTGTGTTGGGGAGGGGGGAGGGGGGCGGTGTGGGGGTGTGTGTGTGTTGGAGGGTGAGCCTAATCCAAATCAGGTGAGTCCAGACTCTCCAGGGTAAATTACTCTTTCTGGAAACAGCCTCTGCACAAACCAGAAGTGCAAACATTACCTTGCCTTGACAGACAAGAGCCAGCCCTCCCACCAAGACCATGGGAAACACAGAAGCAAAGCATATTCATTCCAACACTCCTGCTCAATCCCAATGACTTCCATTTGTGGGGAAATAATACCAAAAACTCTAATCTCACACATTAGAAAGACACGGTCAGGTCAAACCTGTGAAGTCATTAGCCAGGCTCCCCGAGCAGATCTGCTTTATCCTCACTGCTTCCATTATACTTTGCAAACCAGGAAGGGAAATCAAAAGGATCTATCTTCTACTGAGCACTTTCTAGGACTTGTACAAAAGTTTTAAAACTTTTACTTAAAAAAAAAAAAAGAAAATCCCCCCAAAAATCCTCTATGAGAGCTAATCCTACTCCCATTTTATAAACGAGGAAACTGAGCATCAGAGAGATTAAGCAATTTGCTCAGGGAAGGGGCTGGTGAAGGGCACAGTCCACATATGAACCCAGTCTGTCTGATTCCAAAACTCAGCCTTTTTTTCCACAAATATTTATTGAGAGCCTACTATGTGCCAAGCACTACTCTTGAGTAAAAACAGCAGGGTATAAAACAGACAAAAACTCCTGTTTTTATGGTGCTTTCATTTCTAAGCCAAGAATCCTCTGTATTTAGCATACCAGACATTTAATAGGGACACATCTGTATTTCTTTCTCCTCACCAGGCAGGATTCAAGAGACAGAATGAAGGGATGAACGTGGCCGTTTCCCTCACCTCACAGGAATTCCTCTTAGGTGCTGCCCAAACAGCATTCAATGACTTATTCATCAACTCAGCACTCTTCTTCCCGCCTATGTCACAGGTTTAAGCCATGTGCTGTGCTTAGTCATTCAGTCATGTCCAGCTCTTTGAGCCCCAGGGACTGTAGCCCACCAGGCTCCTCATCCATGGGGATTCTCCACACAAGAATACTGGAGTGGGTTGCCATGCCCTCCTCCAGGGTATCTTCCCAACTCAGGGATCAAACCCAGGTCTCTCGCATTGCAGGCAGATTCCTTATCGTCTGAGCCACCGGGAAAGCCATATCTTAAACCAAAAGCTTTCTGGAAGTGCTAGCAAACTGGCTCCAGTCACCCACTGAGTACACGTCTTCCCAGGTGGCGCTAATGGTAAAGAATCTGCCCCCAGTGCAGGAGACATAAGAGAATCAAGTTCCATGCCTGGGTCGGGAAGATTCCCCTGGAGAAGGGAATGGCAACCCACTCCAGTATTCTCGCCCAGAGAATCCCATGGACAGAGGAGCCTGGTGAGCTACAGTCCATAGGGTTGCAAAGAATCAGACATGACTGAAATGACTAAGCACACACCCAGGCACCCACTGAGTATGACTACAACAGTACTTGAGGGTTTACAAAACACTTTACATACATTGTCTTATTTAATCCTCATAAAATTAAACAAGGTAGGTATTGCTTTCATTTAACATGGAAACAGATACACAGAAAGTATTGACTAGTTACTTGTGTCCTTAGACACAAATGAGTAGCGGAACTAACTCTAATCCTGGAACAGCTCTCTCTAGTCCCAGAATGCATTCTTCTCCCCTTGGCCTAAGGACATCTCATATCTATTCTTAATACTGGAGCAATAAAATGGTGTCATGTCACTATCTACATCATTCTGTTTGATTATGCTATTTCAGATTTCCCATTGTATCTAAACAGAACAAAGAACGCTGTTTCAGCCTATTTATTTTGGAATTTATTTTAATTATCATTAATATTTTATTACTTTTTCCTGTTAAAGGTGTTTATACTTTGTTATGTTCTAATTTGCCACTTATTCCTGAAAGAACAAATGTTTGATGTTAAACACTAAACATATATGCTACATGCACAGAAAAAAGCACAAAAGTACTTTTATAATGTGTTTCAATCAAGAGAAAGATAATTCAACTTATAAAAATGCCTTCACAGGCTTGCCTTCTTTAAGAAAGTCTTTATCCTATGAAATGAGGCAGACCAGTAGGCAAAGGTTACAAAAACCATAAGACCCAAATACAGGGTTAATAACTTAGCCTGCTGTTTGCAAAACAAACCCAAGTATCCGCAGTCAGCAGGAATATTCCAGCAACCACAGCCAGGCCAAGGGCTCTGTCACACCACTGTACTCCAGGGAGCACTGCTCTAACTCTTATTAACCACAGGGAGACTATAAGAAAGAAACGGTAAAGCCAGATACCAAGGAAAGGGACCTGAGGTAAGAGATGCCTGCTCCTTGGGAACCCAAAAAGCATCTTGCCTAGAAGGCCCTACTGTCTCCAGAATAACACAGCACACTGGGGCAAACCATGAAGAGAGACACCTGACTTTATGTGGGAATGAGCCAAGACTATGCCCAAGCCTCCCCTTTACCAGTCTGTAAGAATGACTGAAATTTCAACACTACAACTTCCTTTGGGGTTTTGGTGACACATCCTGAGTACTATACCTTGCAGGAGTGGGAGCAGTCAAGTGAGAGAAGTATATCCATGCCTCACTGGGTATCAGCCAGAATAGAGTGAAGGGCAGAGTGCTCTGAAAAGAAAACAATTCTGGCTGTAGGAATTGGATAAGACTTTCCAGAGGCAAGAAATTTGCTCAGTTTAGAAAGATAGGAGGGACCTCCCTGGTAGTCTAGTGGTTAAGAAACTGCCTTGCAATGCTGGGGACATGGGTTTGATCCCTGGTTGGGAAACAGATCCCACAGCCACAAAACAACTAAGCCTGCCCACCACAACTAAGCCCCTGAGCCACAAGGAAAGATCCCACGTGACACAATGAAGCTCTATCGCAGCCTAATTAGTTAATTACTTTTTAAAAAGAAAGGATATGAAATTGTTTGTGCTGCCTTAGGAAGTTAACTAGAGGCTTTGAGAGAGACATGGGTTTGAATTCTGCTTTAGCTGCTTACAGGCTTTGACAACCAAACAAATTATTTCCCTTTTATGAGTATTTTCTCATCTATAAAATGGGCATTATGAAAAGATATGGCCATATCTCAAGAGACAGCTGTGTGAAACACCAGCCCTGACCTGGCACATGGCAGGACTTATCCATATCCCTTTTTCTGGTTAGAACAGGAATCCACGAAAGGGAAGACTACCCCAGTGCAATGGGAATTACTTGCCAGCTAACAGAGCAAAGCCCGCTGGGGGCTAACAGAACAGACAGTTGACCTAAAAGAGCACTTTGGAGGTCTGGAGAGTAGCAAATCCAGGCATACCTGGATCCAGGTCTCAGCCTACATCTCTCTCCACCATGAAATGTGTGGGAGCCCATTCTGGACAAGTATTACACCACCATGCCTTTCATTAGATGAAGACGTGGAAACCCACTCCTCAGCTCCCCAGGAAAGACAACCCCATGCCAACTTTTGGTACTCTAGGAGGCTGGAGCAGGACCTAGTGCAAGGAAAGTATTGAGTCCAGCTGCCAACATTTTAATTAGTCCAACCTGAAAAGTCTATAACCACAGGAGATTAAAAGGAGCCCCCAGGGAAAGCCTCTGACCTTCACTCAGTTCAGCCAATTAGATCTGCTCAAGCGCTCTAATTTTTATCACTGAATTCCTAGGGGAATCAGGCCTCACCTAGCTCTGACTTCTGGCTGAAAGTACAGGCACAAACTCAGCTTAGGAAGAGAAGTGGGGTTTGGGCTATAAGAGAAGCTAAGCTAAGTCACTTCAGTCGTGTCCGACTCTGTGCGACCCCATAGACGGCAGCCCACCAGGCTCTGCCGTCCCTGGGATTCTCCAGGCAAGAACACTGGAGTGGGTTGCCATTTCCTTATAAGAGAAGCAGCAGCATCAAATATGTCTGAGGCCTTGACACCTTTCTTGCATTAGTAAACTAAGAACTGCCCTCTTGAAGGCTCTATCCTCCACCCCAGATTCTCACTTCAAGGGTACCCTCAATCCAGTAATGCTTGTATTTTAAAGGGGATTCTCCAAAATGAAAAATGACTTAAAGCTCTCAAGAATCAAGCTGCATGGTACACAGGGGGCAAATGTAAAAACTGAGGTACAGAGGGATAAAGAGTCTTGTTCAACTTAATGACAAGATGTTATACTCAAAAACCAATAGACTTCACTTCCCCTAGGGCTCAGTCCTCTGCCTTACAACTGTACCAGGTGTGGCCATACTTTTCCAATCGTCATGAAGAGTTAAAAAGCAAGATTATAAGGAAAAGTGAGAACCTAGGAGACATAAGGTAGTAAAAAGAGAGGAAAAACCAGAGAACTGTATACAAGATCAGATAATTCAGAAGAGGAAAACTAATAATAATAAATTACTCACATTTGTATAAGACACTTGTCACATTATCTCATAAAATCTGCATGCATTGACCTTGTGAGATCGGTTCTGTTACTCCCCCAAATACCAGGCATGGGGAAACTGAGGCCCAGAAAGATCAACAGTATCACAGCCCAAGCAAATTCCTAGTCTAGTGTTCTTTTTTAGTAAACTAGATTTTTCATAAAGAAAGCCATGAAGAT
The DNA here is from genome assembly GCA_006408695.1 of Aepyceros melampus. Taxonomy (NCBI): domain Eukaryota; kingdom Metazoa; phylum Chordata; class Mammalia; order Artiodactyla; family Bovidae; genus Aepyceros; species Aepyceros melampus. Next base: position 71,374 of record SJXQ01005533.1, on the reverse strand, counting down.
TCAAGAGGACTAATCTAGAAAAGAGGGAAGAAAATTAAAAAAAGGTTCAAGAAAAACAGTGGGGAAAAAATGCTTTAAGACAGAAGCTACAAAACAGGAAACAGGTATTTTATTAATCAGAACACCTTGAGAGGGTGTATGACAAAACATCAGACAAGATGGCCAGTTTCAGGCCTGCTCCTATGACAATGAGTGGATACAACCACAGACCAGACCTGCTACCTGATGATAGCCAAGCAGCCTCCTCCCCATCTCAAGAGGACTTGGGAACATGTTTGCTAACCCATAAGATGACCACAAGAGGACTCCAGGCACTAGCTTTGACCAACAGCTGCACCTGGGCACCTCTGTCCCAAGCCAGGGCTTACTCTAGTCTAACAGGAGTTTCCCCTCAAAACATAGCCTAAATTCAGCTAGCACTCTGCCTCCACAGACCTTAAAGGTTGGTAGAAGCTGATGGCTGGTAAAGAGCCTGGGGGAAAGGGATAATAATCACCTTCTCTCAAGCCAAGAACACCTGGAAGGGTATAATCACTTAATGTTCCTTCTGCAACTTCATTTCACACTAGAAAATTAGAGATGTGTGACTGTGGAAAACTTAGCATGTTCCCAGATCTGAAAGCCCCGAATGAAGGCAAGTTAGTTGCCTAGGAAGCCTAAAATGAAAGACCTTCCACAAAAAACTGCGAATTTAAAGTCTGCTCTTACTGGGTCAAAATACTCACTATACATATGGCTCCAAACCAAGTCAAAATCCTAGAATAACACCCTCACACAGCCCTTGAGGGTTTTACCAAGTGCCTTATCTTCCATTGTCTCTATGAGGTAGAGATTAATACTCTCTTTACTGCAAATTTGGAAATTAAGGCTCAGAGAAAAAGCAACCTGGTCAAGGTCTCACAAATGGAAAATGGCAAAGCCTGGAGCTAAACCCAGGTTTTCCTATCTGCAAGAGTCTCTGATTTTGGGAAACAGTAGAAACAGTGTCAGACTTTGTTTTTTTGGGCTCCAAAATCACTGCAGATGGTGACTGCAGCCATGAAATTAAAAGGCGCTTACTCCTTGGAAGAAAAGTTATGACCAACCTAGATAGTATATTCAAAAGCAGAGACATTACTTTGCCGACTAAGGTCCGTCTAGTCAAGGCTATGGTTTTTCCTGTGGTCATGTATGGATGTGAGAGTTGGACTGTGAAGAAGGCTGAGCGCCGAAGAATTGATGCTTTTGAACTGTGGTGTTGGAGAAGACTCTTGAGAGTCCCTTGGACTGCAAGGAGATCCAACCAGTCCATTCTGAAGGAGATCAACCCTGGGATTTCTTTGGAAGGAATGATGCTAAAACTGAAGCTCCAGTACTTTGGCCACCTTATGCGAAGAATTGACTCATTGGAAAAGACCCTGATGCTGGGAGCAATTGGGGGCAGGAGGAGAAGGGGACGACCGAGGATGAGATGGCTGGATGGCATCACGGACTCAATGGACGTGAGTCGAGTGAACTCCGAGAGTTGGTGATGGACAGGGAGGCCTGGCGTGCTGTGATTCATGGGGTCGCAAAGAGTTGGACACGACTGAGCGACTGAACTGAACTGAAAAGGCCCAGCTTCGTTAGGAAGCTTAACAGGTAAAAGCAAGAGATCTGGATTCTCAGACTTGGAATCCACCAAGTAGTTCCTGGGTGACCTCAGACAAACCCCTTGACTTCTTTGGGCATCAGAAAACTCATTCAAAAATGGAGTGAAGTGAAACAAGCACAAAGAGAAGAGAATTCTTTGGTTCCTAGAGCACAGTGAAGTGTAGCCCATGCCTATCACTTCAAATGAAGTCAACCAGCCCCCTAGTCATCACACCCTAGCCCTGGCCCCCCTTCAGACTGTCATTTTCTATTACTGGCACCACCAGGGACCTCACTGCTGCTGCTGCTGCTGCTGCTAAGTCGCTTCAGTCGTGTCCGACTCTGTGCAACCCCAGAGACGGCAGCCCACCAGGCTCCCCTGTCCCTGGGCTTCTCCAGGCAAGAACACTGGAGTGGGTTGCCATTTCCTTCTCCAATGCATGAAAGTGAAAAGTGAAAGTGAAGTCGCTCAGTCGTGTCCAACTCTTAGTGACCCCATGGACTGCAGCCTACCAGGCTTCTCCGTCCACAGGATTTTCCAGGCAAGAGTACTGGAGTGGGGTGCCATCGTCTTCTCCCCACACTCAAAACATGGTTTTGACTCTTTTCTTCCCTTCTTACGCTTAAACTCTAAGTCCTATTGCGTCTGCCTCCACAATGCAGACCCTGATCCCTGCTCTTGAACAACTGCAAAGTCTCCTGGGCAGACTTCCTGCCTCCAACCTCATCCCATCAATGCCTTGTGTGTAGTCCATAAGATTAATCTTCCTAAAGCAAAACTTATGTCATGTCTTTCCCCTACTCAACACCTGCAAGGACTACTTAATGCCTACAAAGTCAAGTCTGAACTCTTTAGCCTGACATTGAGGTTCTCCATTATCATTCCTCAGTTTTTTGTTTTGTTGTTGTTTTTGCCTTATTTTATAGTACTCTCCATCATAAGTGGTACTCTGCAGCCAACCTGGACTAGCTAATGTCCCAAAGGCTCTTCACTTTGTCCCACTCCATGCCTTTATTCATGACACTTCCTCTGGGTGGAATGCTTCCCAGCCAGAGGAAACCTTCTATTTCTGCCTGGAGTACCTGAAGACCTGCCACTTCCTCCTCCATACAGCAACCCTGACCTCTCCAGGTGGAAGTGATCCCATTTTCCAACAGGACCATAGGACACTGAACCTAGATTGCCTTACATGATAAGCTATAAGATCGGAGACCCATTGTGAGGATTAAATAAAATCATGTATGTGAAAGTATTTAACCCAGTCCTGGTATAGAGTATGTGCTCAATAATGAGGAGCTCTAATTAGGATAAAGAAAAACAATGGTACACATCTAACTTTCCTATTATACTCAATCCTTTTTCCAGGCAGGGTATAACATACATGTTAAACGTTAACTGAAGAGGTGAAGAATGCTATATATATATATATATATATATATATATATATATATATATACAGACCCTATCCCAAAGCTTATATCCACAAGAGCTCAACCACAATGCTACTTTTGGAGGCTAGAGACTGAATACATAGCACTCTGTAGCTATACTCTTCATCAATGTGAGGCTCCTATGCAGAGTGTATAAGTGAATACACTTTCTCACTCCCTCTCCCATCTCCTACAAATTCTAATTCCAGTTTATTCCAGACCACTTAGGTGACAGAACAAACTAATGTCACTAATGGTCTGATAAGCTGTATACTTTCTAATCCAAATGCACATCTCTACTAAAATTCATAAGTGTCTCCTTCCCTCCTACAGTTATTAAACAACAGAAACAGCACTGGTCTTTGGGTCAGATAAACCTAAAATTCAAATCCTGGCTTAGTCATCTTGGGAAAATTACTTAAATTCTCAGAGTTACAGTTTCCCCATCTACACAATAAGAAAAATGCCCACCTTTAAGGGCTGTTGCACAATGTAAAGTACCTACCACAGTGCCTACAACAGGTGCTCAATAAATGGTAGCTATCATCACCATTCTTATCATTGAAGTTATTTGAGTTGTCTTAATTACACACTTATCTCTTTAGTGATATGCAATATGAGCTCCAGCGAACTTTGCCCTCGTCAGCAAAGGTTTCTTGAAATAAGACCTGAAGTCTGAGTACCCAGGTACAGACACAAGCTGCTTTCTAACTTGTGTATGTGTTATACCTGAAGTGCACCCAGCTCCCCTGGTCCCTGCGTTCTAGACGCTGGCTCCGGCAACTTGGAAAACACTAGCACACTTGTTTTAACATACAGAGTGGTGATGAGAGTTCTGAGGGCTTCGTGAGAGCCATGAGATAACCCAGAGAGGCCAATCAGGAGCAGAGCTACCGAATCTCACTGGAGAAAATCAGAGGCATATGAGATCTGGAAGCCTGCCCGCCTGCCTCAGGCCTGCCAGCCAGTGAGGTTTCTGGTCACTACCTCGGCCAGAACTCAATGCAAGGCAGCCAGGAGCTCTGTGAACGTGGCTCATGGAGAAAGGGACAGGTTCGTCTGGGTTGGACCATGCTGACACCACAGCTGGCTCTCTTAGGCCTTTGCTCCTTTACCAACTCTCCCTAGAGGCCCTCCCCAGTGTCCTGAAGGAAAGCTGGTGTGATGTCTGCTCAGGCTGGAGTTCTCTGAGGCCCAGGGTGTTCTCAGAATCAGAGACAACATTTAAATCACCAGTGATCTTCACCGGTCTATCCTAGCTCCCTACTGCACAACAAGCCCAGTATGAAAGAAGGCTCCCTTCTCCATCCCACAGAACAGGCTAAGGGGAGTAGTTCTGTTCATTCAGCTGCCTCACGCTTGCTCTGTGGTAAACCCACAAGGTCCATGGAACCGAGGACAGAGAGCAGCAGGACCCAAGGAAGCCCTGTCTCGGGTCTCATAGCAGGCCTCCAGGAGCTCAGCCCTGCTCCACTCCTACGACAGCCACTGTCTCAGGGCAGCCAGTGCTGCGCAAATAGAAACCGCCAGCCAGAGTCAAGGGCGGACCCACCCCCCTGAGCTGTCAGTGTGACTGATAACTATCTCCAAGGGCAGCTTCAGTAGGTACTCAATAAATAGGGATGAAGTACCAGGCAGTATAAAAACACCGAATGACTACAGAACTTCTCAGAAAGCCCCCACGTGAACTCTACCCCTTACCTCAAAGCACTCTTGTCAGTTTTTCCTAGGAACTGGTATCAATTTACTTGGCACTCTCCCTCCATGACTATTCGGTCTCAAGATCAACTCATTATTATTCATCCATTTATTCAACAGATATCTACTGGGCACATACCCTCTGATCCATGCTATGATAGATACTAAGGATGGGTGCTATGGTTAAAAAAAAAAACAGACATGGCTCTTACCCTCAAGAGAGAAAAATATGCAAAAGACAAACAAAAAAGGCTTTAAAAGCTATACAACCACTTCATACAAATTTTAATCCCATTTTCAAGGGAGGAGACTGAAGTTTGGCTTGTGATGTCAGTAAGGACTCAAGTCATGCCCAGTGCTCTTGACTCTACATCAGGCTATCTCTTGTTTTAAGTGGCATAAGCAGGGTGAGAAGTGCACAGTGTTGCAGATAGCAAGTGCTACTGGAGTCCAGAGATGAGAGGGAACTTGTGGCTAGCATTAATGGCAGGGAACACTTCACAGAGGACTGAGAGGTTAGGGAGGAGAGGGGAGGACATTCTGGGAGGCAATAAAATGATATCTGTAAATAAAGGCAAAAGAGAAGCAGGATAAGGTGCATTCTGCAGATCAGGACAAAGGAAAAAGCCTCGCTAGGCCAAAATGTAAAGAGGGGGAACAGAGGAAGACAAAGTGGGCAAAGCGGCCTGGGCCCAGAAGGAAAACACCACCTCTAGAGGGATTTTAGAGCCTGTACCATCTCCAGTCCAAACTCCCCAGCAGAAAGCAAAAGTACAGTGCTGTTGACTCATTTCAGGTTTTTCCTTGCAGGCCTCTCATTGACATAAATCTGCTGCCTCTGATCAACAAGACAGGACCATAGCCATCCCTATTCAAGTCTCACCTGCCTTAGCAAGTTGTGCCAAAAGAGGCATGGCTTTTGTCAAATTCTCAGTGTTCAGAAAGCACCCCCCTTGGCACTTTTCAGGTGATCAAGAGCAACCCCACAGGGCTTTAGACACATTTACCCTGCCTGTGGAGGCCCCAAATCTATATATAATGCAACAAACTGAGCCAAACAATGGTGACAATCTTAGTACAGCACTCCGACCCACCTCCTTCAGGAAGTCTGCTCTGTCCATCCCAACAAACAGCTCTCTCCTTGCTTGGAACTGAGATTGCCAGTGGAGTGTAGAATGCAGATATTAGTCACCATATGCCACAGATATTACTGAGCTTCCTTTTCTGTGCCTCACATAAAAGCTCCCTAGCCAGGCAAGGAAGCTCCTCAGAAGCAGTGCTGACTTGACATACCCCCCAATTCTGCCCAGTGGAATTTCTGCGAACACTATACACTATTGTGAACTGCTTTCTGCTCCTCCTCTGTACGGGTCTCAGACCTCCTAACAACCCAAACCGGCTGCATAAGGGTAAAGAGGCTCCACCACAGAGTGGGAACAGCATGTGAATGATAATCAGACAAAATTACATTATAGACCCAACTGAGACCTTGGGCAAATCTCTTCCTGTCGTATGTCAATTAAGGAGTTTAGGAGCAATGGTACTTAAAAGCCCTGCCAACTCTGACATACTAGGATGTGAAGTCCTGGCACCCAACACCAACAATGCAAAAGGTCAGAGTAAGTTTTCCAGCTGTCAGTGTGTAACTCCTAGTTCAATGGCACTAATATGTCTAGCTCTCCAAAGCCAAATTGGGGCAGTGAAAGCTCCAAGGTCAGTGGCTATACAATGAGCTCCAGAACTGAACGTACCAAACAAGGGAGGCATGACTAGAACCTAGAATAAAACTCTAGTTTAGAATTGGGTTTAAAACAAGGGAGGAATACAGACAGAAGGGTCATGTCAACTCTACATGTCAAGCATTGAAGTCATACATGAACCAAACAGACATACCACCAAAGGGAGTATAGAAAGACTCCACAAGACTCTAAGGAGCAGGCAAAAGAAGTCAGAGAAAACTTCAGAGGACTCAGCACCCAGAAGACACTGTTCCCAAGATCATGGCCCTAGAATGATGTCACAGGCATCCTCTCTCATGGCCCCCAGGGATCCCTACCCTCTTGGTATTCATTCTACTGTATAATCCCTTGAGAGTAGAAGGGAGCATTTAAGCTTAAGTGAGGGCTTCTTTTAGCAAGGGACTTCCCTGGTGGCTCAGGTAAAGTGTCTGCCTTCAATGTGGGAGACCTGAGTTCGATCCCTGGGTTGGGAAGATCCTCTGGAGAAGGAAATGGCAACCCACTCCAGTACTCTTGACTGGAAAATCCTGTGGATGGAGGAGCCTGGTAGGCTACAATCCATGGGGTCACAAAGAGTCTGACACGACTGAGTGACTAAACTTTCACTTTCACCTTGAGTTCATGCTAGACTTACTGACTTGCTTCTAACATACAGAATATGGCACAAGTTGTGGCACATCAATTGCAAGATTAGGTGACTACAGCTTCCACAGTGGGCACTCCCTCTTACATCACTTGTCCTAGGGAAAGCTAACTATCACGTCATGAGGCAGCCTAGTGCCAAGGCCCATGTGGCAAGGGCCCAAGGCCTACCAACAACATAAATGAGCTTGAAAGCAAATACTCGCCCTCTAATGAGCCTTCAGCCCTCGCCCAACAACTTGACTATAGCCTCATGAGAGACCCTGAAGCAGAGGCACCCAGCTAGCAGCACCCAGATTCCCAACCCACAGAAACTGAATATAATAAATGTTGACTATTTTAAGCCTCTACATTTGGGGATAATTTGTTATGCATCAACACAGGTAGGGACTAGGCCAATCTGGTCAGCCATTTCAAGTCTGCAGGTGGGGCTAGGGAAGTGGTTACAGCCGGTAAAAGGAAGGGGCTATAGGCCGGAAATGAATTGAAATACTAGCACCAGACATTATCAACAGCATTCCTGTGGCCCAGAGTACGCCTTGAGTTAAGGGTCTAATTTGTCTACACCCAGAGTCCATATAAGTCTAGAGGGTACACCTAAAGTAAAATATGAATTTCAACAGGTTCAGGAAAGTAACTTTCATTAGAAAGGTGCCACCAAAAGGAGCTGAAGCTCCAACACTCTGGCCACCTAATGCAAAGAGCCAACTCATTGGAAAAGACCCTGCTGCTGGAAAAGACTAAAAGCAAGAGAAGAAGGGGGCAGCAGAGGATGAAATGGTTAGACAGCATCAATGCACATGAATCTGAGCAAACTCTGGGAGATACTGAAGGACAAGGAAGCCTGAAGTGCTGCAGTCCATGGGGTCACAAAGAGTCGGATACGACTTAAGCAATTGAACAACAACAACCATAAAACACTCAGGTTCTGACTAAGACTTTTCAAGCTCATAAACCTGAGGTACTGCTGCTGCTGCTAAGTCACTTCAGTCGTGTCCGACTCTGTGTGATCCCATAGACGGCAGCCCACCAGGCTCCCCCGTCCCTGGGATTTTCCAGGCAAGAGTACTGGAGGAGGTTGCCATTGCCTTCTCCAAACCTGAGGTGAGAGGACCCAACTATCCCTAATTGTGCAGTACTTTAGAGTTTATAAAGCCCTTTCATCACATGTTATCTCAATTGATCCTCACTACAAATCTATTCCTTAAGGTTTTGCCCTTTCTACAAATGAAAAAACTAAGGCTGAGACAGGTGAAGTGACTTACCTTCTACAAGGCCCACAGAGCTGGAATTCTGAAGCTCCCCTAGATCCAGATATTTGTGTCTGTTGACTATGGCCAATTTAGATCCTTCTGACAACCAAAGTTAATCATCTCATCTAGGCTTCTACCCAGGCCCACCCACCCAATTCCCAACTTTCTCCTCCCCATTACACCTAAGTCCTTTCTGGAATTAGACAGTTTCCAGCTACTTTTAACTGCATTCTCTTGATAAGGGCTGAAACAATAAGTCTGGTTTCTTAAAATCCTAGACAAACTTCTTCCAAGTGAAGTGAGGCTGTTGCACTCAAATTGATCTGAATGACTTCTTTAACAAAAGCCAAAAATGAGAAATTAGTTTTCTTCATTTGTTTTGCCTCATCGCACAGCTTGAGGGATCTTAGCTCCCCGAGCAGAGATCAGAACTAGGGACTAAACCCAGACCCTGCCAGTGAAAGTGCCGAGTCCTAACCACTGAACCATCAAGGAATTCCCAAAAAGTGAGAAATTCTAAAGCAGTGAACTTTCTAAAGAAGTAAAGTTTATTTCTTCAACTTTATCTAACCCTTTCAAAGGAAAATTTTTTAAATTTCTAAGCAAGTGCCTAGTAACCTACAGGAGAAACAGAACCAGACAATAAATCCCCTCCAATTCAGTTTTACAACCTCTACAATATGTAAAGTATACCACATGCCTAGCCTTTCGCTAGCAGAGAAGGCAATGGCACCCCACTCCAGTACTCTTACTTGGAAAATCCCATGGACGGAGGAGCCTGGTGGGCTGCAGTCCATGGGGTCACTAAGAGTTGGACACGATTGAATCGACTTAGCAGCAGCAGCAGCAGCAGCCTTTTGCTAGAAGTTTTTTGTCCTAATCCTTGAGGAGTTTATATCAAGGAGGCCGGGCACATACACAGAAAACTCCAACAGGGCAGCATGATTGATAAGATTATAGTCTTCACCATCCTCCAAAGCAGCACTTTGTGATAGGTGACTAGACTATTCAAATCCCTTTGTTAACACAGCTATGGCCAGACCAGGGCTTCCCTGGTGGCTCAGATGATAAAGAATCTGCCTGCAATGCAGCAGACCTGGGTTCGATCCCCTGGAGGAGGGCATGGCAATCCACTCTAGAATTCTTGCCTGGAGAATCCCCATGGACAGAGGAGCCTGACAGGCAATAGTCCATGGGGTCACAAAGAGTCAAACACGACTGAACGACTAAGCACAGCATGGCCAGATCATTGAGGTTAAGCTCTGCAAGCCAGACTGGTTAAGGATACACGATAGATGTAGTGCTTTGATAAAAACAACAAGGGCTGGATATACTGATCCCCAGAGTTAGGGTTCTGAGCCTGCCACTTTTTAGCTATGTGACCAACAACACAATTTTCTCAGCTATAAATCCTTCACCTTTAAAATAGGCTTAATGGGAATTCCCTGGTGGTCCAGTGGTAGGACTCCATGCTTCCACTGCAGGGAGCATGGGCTCAATTCCTGGTCAGGGAACTAAGATCTTGCCTGCTGTGTGGTGCAGCCAAAAAAAAAAAAAAACAAGGCATAATAATAAAAACAGCTCTACCTACTTCCAAAGTTAAGGATAACATAAAACAATACATTGAAAAGGGAAAACAGATCACAGCTTCGATGAAAATACAGAGTGCTCTGGGTGAGCAACACCTCAAGATTGAGGAAAAGCCCAGAATGGGTACCAAGATATACGAAAAGCTTTGAAAGGAAGAGAGAAAATGCAATCCATTCAAACAGGCCCTGATTCCAGCTTTTCTAATGAATTTTAATAGAGGTTTTAGGTTGGGCCCAATAAAAACAGAGATAGACAAAGTACAACCCCTCCTCCCTTCTTCCACAAAGAGCTTATACTTGCAAGAGAGCAAACATCTGTACAATGTGCCATGTGTTACATTAGAACTTTATATGTAGTATCCGGGGTAATAAAGAAAGCTCTGTATTATTATTAGTTGATTTCGTAAACTGTGTTGTAGCACATGGGTATTCAATGCATTATTCTTTATATTTAGTTGTATATCTTCATAGATTGTAATTTTTTTTTTAAATTAGCAGTAACAAAAAAAAGAAAGCTCTGTTGGAGACCCAGTTTGGTATCTTTCTCTCTCCCAAAAAGTGTGACAGCCAGAGCTACAGGGTCTCCTGGAGAATCATTTCTCACAAAGGGTAGTATACCACATGTGTAGTATGCCCATGCAGTCACTCAGCACTGTATCTCAAAGCCACTCAGCAGGAAATGAAGGGCCCCTTGGGGCTCAAAGCCAAGATCTTTGGAGACCTGGAAACCCTCCCTGTAAGAACTCATCCCCTCCTTGTCAGAGAACAGGAGTTCTTAGCATGAAGGCTCCACATTCCTAAGGGGCCCTGAGAAGAATTCAGGAGGGCTTGTGAATTTGAATGGGAAAGAAATTATATCTTATTTTCAGTATTATCTTACTGAAAGTTAGCATTTCCTTCAATTATATATTAAAACCAACCACAGTATTATTAGCACCACCTATGATTTTGTCACCAACAGAAATTATAGACATTCCCATTCCACATTACATTGGTGAAGACATCTCCAAATATTATACACGATCATCATTACTTCAAAATTATAGCAGTTATCAGACCTGCCACAGATCACATGTGACTACAGTCTTCCTGTCTACTGGCCTTCGTGTGAGGTAGTTGGCCAACTATGAAGCAACTCTGCCCAGTTATTGTTCAGCCGCCAAAGAGACCTCATGCGCTCACATTGGTGCTCCAGACCTTTACAATACCTCCTTTCCTCCAGCAATCCCCAAGTCAGGCTACTCCCCACCAGGTTCTCTTTTGCCTCCGCCCAACCCCTCCTTCCAGGAAGCCCTCCGCAGCCACCTTAGCCTAGCTCAGCCCGCGCAGAGCTCTTTTAATCCTTAGCCTACAGTCTTCCCTGCTTGCTTCATTACACTTGTGTATTATGTTGTATTTAATATTCTCTAAATATATATCCCCACCCCGACTCCCAAACTAGACTTCTTTGTAGCCGTAGGTTCCTTCCAATTTGACTTGTGGTTTGAATAACTGATTAAGCCTGGGTCCCTGACCCAAAGGTCTTTGTCTAGTTCTACTAATTACCCACTGTGGAATTTCTGTGTGATGCCCCTCTGGACATCAGTTTCCTCACATGTAAAAAATAAGTTGAACTAACTGATGTTTCCACCTCTAAACTTCTGAGTTAAGCAACCACTTTTTATCTCCCCAAGATCTGAGAAAAATTATGGAGGAAACTGAGAAGCCTCCCCCAGCTCTCCCAGGCAGGGTTAGTCACTTGCTCCCTGGGCTTCCCACAGCCTTCTGTATGTATATATCATACCTCTACTATAGCCTTTATCACAAAGTTTAGAAAGAGTGTATAACCCAGTGGCTGAGGTGGAGGTGGGGAAAAGAGTCAGACTGCCAGGGTTCAAATTCTGGCTCTATTCCCTACTATCTGCACAACCTTGGACAAGTTACTTGACCTCTTTATGATTTCATTTCCTTACTTATAAAACAGAGATAATACCAAGCACACAGGATGGTTTTAAGAATTAAAAGAAATAAAATGTTTGGAATAGTGCCTGCCACACAGTAAGCACTAAAAAATGTCAGTTGCTATTACTGTTGATGTTAGTGATGTTATTAATGTCTTACCAGGCACTAGGTTCCTACTTTAGCTAGCTCTCTTTCCTCCTCTCATTCTCTGCCACAGCACTCCATGTTTTCTTCCACAGTACCTACCACTAGATACTATATTTATTTATTTATTTTCTATCTCCCCACTAGACTGTAAACTCCATGAGGCCAGAGAACATGTCCGTTTTGTTCATCCCAACACCAGAACTTCCCTGGTGGTCCAGTGGCTAAGACTCCCAATGCAAGGGACCAGGGTTCCACTCCTGGTCAGGCAACTAGATCCTACATGCCACAACTAAGAGTTTGCATACTGCAGCTAAGAGCTCGAATACAGCAACTAAAGATGGCACATGCCCCAACAAAGATCAAAGATCCTGCCGCATGCCGCAACTAAGACCCGGCGCAGTGAGATAAATAAATAAGCAAACAAACAAATATTTAAATAAATAAACACCCAACACCAAACACAGAGCCTGGCCCAGAGCAGACACTCAAATATTTGCTGAATAAAGAGCACATGAACTGGCACTGTCCAATGTTTGCTAAATAAATTAACCTAGTTAAGGATGACTGTCAAAGCTGAGGTGTGGGTGCAGATGATGTCCTAGCTGTCCTAGGATTAGAGTGACCCTCTGCCCATCCCCCAGTATTAGTCTCAGCCAAGCCCCACCCACCTGCTCTTGGCCCAATCCAGTTCCGGGAGCTACCCTCAGCTAAAATTAGCATAGCCACCAAGATGGCCAGGCCATTTATAGCCTTGGAGGCAGCAGCAGCTAGCTGGGTGGGCAGGCAGGACTCTGGCCTCCCACTCCATTAGCAGTTGATTGAGACGCCAACCTGCACTCTGTAGACTGCCTAGATGCCTTTCCTCCAAGGCCTTGTTCTAGCTCTGCTGAGTCAAGCCACAGTTCCTGAGTAGAGGCCCTCAATCAACACTGGCAGTCACAACCCCAGACTCAGGTGGGACCCCTCACACACATTCTCCAGGAAACATTTTGAGTTTCTAGAGACAACAGGTCCAGAGACTAAGGGAGGTTCCAAGCATCAATTTCAGGCCAGTTTCACAAGTGCCAGCCCCAGAGCAGCACCACCATCAAGCACAGATCTTTACTGAAAAAGTAATTTAGCACAGCTGGGTATACAGGCACCAAAGAGGCAGAGGTGACGGGAATGGCCTCTCTACAGTTCAGTAAGTTCTAGCAGAGCACTGCCTTCCCTAGAGAGCCAGACCTTTATGATAGGCATATATATCCAACAAGACAAAAAATGCAATTTTCTGGCCCCTGCAGAAGACCCTCCAGAGGAGAAAAATACAGCCCTTTTATTGGCTTTCACTAGGGCCCACTAACTCACCAGGAGGAAACTAACATTCTCTTGCCCTTGCTTAGTGCTCCTTTAACAGGGCAGGGCCTGCGAAGTTGGAAGAAGGCTAGGTCTTAAGAACTAGAAAACTGAGCATAGGACCCAGTTTCTTCAACAATAAAAACGGGGATAATACCACCTGTCCCACATTCTAATTGAGCATTTGCAAGACTTGTAGGGAAAAATAGCTGTGTGGTTGTAACATACAAACTTTAGAAAACATACAAACTTTAGAAAACATATAAATTGACTAGATATGTTAAATCTGACTTAGAAAAGTGGCTGTTTTAAGGGTAAGTAAAACTCCTGTATTCTGAGGATACAGAGGGAATCGAAAAGCTATGTAAAAGCTCCTCACCAAATCCAGTCCATGAGCCCAGACTGCCTCTCTGCAAAAACGAGTTCCTATCTGAGTCAGAGACAAAGTCCTAGACAGGCGCAAAGGGACAACCTACCAGAACAACAGTGCTGGGGCCTCCAGTTAACCACAAACCATAGCCATTCCCAGCACCTGGGTCTCTAAGATTTCCTGCCTGGGATTCAATATTATTGTGACAACAGAAAGTAATTTCTGAACTGAGAGGAAAAGAAAAAAAAAAGAAGCTTTAGTATAATCAACATAACCAGGCCTCTAAAATACATTGTGTGGAGGGCTGTCTCTGTAAGCTTTCTTCAGGGGGTGGTTATGAGAGATGAGGAATGCCTCTTACCTATGGCATACACAAACACACAAATCTTCCTGACAGCTAGCTAGTGCCTAAATTCAAAACTTCATCCCTTTTAGCACATGTCTAAAATATAGAAATGGTTCCTCACTGACCAAAACAAAATACATATATATATATATATATATATATACACATTCATTTTACATCAGGCACTCATATTTTAGGGTGAAAAAGGAACATATTATTAGTTACAAACAGGGATGTCACTGGGACAGCAGAAATGCTCCTCAAGTCTTCTTCACAGTTTGACCTACATCAGCCTACTAGTCTTCCCCTTCACAGCCCAGTGAGAGAACCAAGCTTTCAGTTAGTTTCAGGGGCCAAGGAGACAGTGTGTGGAGAAACAGGATTAATATGCAAGGAGGTCCTATCTTCAAAGCTACATCCTAGGTACCATGCTTATACATAAGGCAACTTCTGGCCTCACTTGTAAGTCAACCCTTGAGGTACCTATAATCACACCCAGCCCAGTCAAGGAACTTAAAGGGGGAATACCTAAGAAAGGGTCTACCACCAAAGTCAGCCCTAGAATCCATCCATGAAACTTCCTGGCCACCATGACACTTCCTTTTCCTCCTTCTATCAATGGGTATTCACTGAGGTGACCCCTCACTTGAGCTTGCCCACCCGTAGAAAGAACCAGCTATAAATTCTCCTTACTCTGCAGCCCACTGCTTTGTGCAGATCCCAGTGACAGGGTGAGAGACATGAGGGTAAAAAACTGGATTCCTTCTAAGCCTTGTGTAAAACAACTGAATTTTAAAGGTGCTTTTTTTTTTTTCTCTGCAATAGAGCACCAGGGCTCCTACTTTTTTGACAAGGCTCCATGAGTACACAGGAAAAAGCAGGACAGATCAAAAATATCGTAGAACTCCTACCATCATCAGTCAGAAGAAAGAGAGTAAGTCAACAAGTGGTCCCAGGAATTATATCATGCCTATGTCAAGAAAAGTCCATTTAACTTCCTAGTGGTAAATAGCATTCCATCTAAGGAACTGCTTTGATATTTCAAATGGGCACAGCTAGAAGACAGCAGATTACCTAAGGGCAGGGAGGAAATAGGGTTCCCACGCTCACTGGAATAGCAAGGCACACCTCAACACTAACTTACAGAGTAATAAAGCTGGCTCAGTCCTGACTTTCCCTGCCCAGTCCAAGTAGCCTCAACCTCCCTTCTGCTGCCAAGTGCTGAAACTGGCCAAGAGCAACAGACTTATCATCTGCCCAGGCCATTATTCCAGACAAGTAATCCTGAGACAGGATCTTGACTTGCTGATCTGAAAGGCCAAGGTGCGCCAGAAGCAAACCGCCTTTCTCTGCCAACAAAAGACATCCTGAGGAGGGATGAAGAAAGTTGTTCAAGAGACAAAGACATCAGCAGTAGCTCCCGAACGGAAAGAAGTTCCTGGACTCCTAAACTGGCAGTGCCATGAGTGGGTCCTCCATCAATCACAAGTGTAGAAACCGACTGTTCAAACTTCCCCACTTTGGTAACTCAGTTCTTGCCCGGCAAGGCCTTACCTGCTGCAGTGGACTCCTCAGAATTGGCCCCCGAGCCAGTCGCCTTCTCGCTGTGGCTTTGGCTGAGGCTCTGGCCGTGATGCAGGAGGAGCCCCCAAAGGAGCCACAGGGCAAGACGAGCGCACACATCCATGACTCCAGTCTCAGTCAACATGCGCCTGATGGAGACACCTCAGGATCTCAGAGGCAAACTTGGGAGCCCGGTCTTAGAACCCCAGGCAAGATGCCCTCGAGGTGCCGCAGCTGTCCAGCCACCCGCGAGTCTGCCTCCTCCGACAGCCAAAGGTCAAGTGCTCCAAGTTTGGGAGCGGGAGGAAGGCCGGCGACTCCGGCCCAACTGTAGGTCCGCTGGAGCTGCGACGGCCTGAGTGCCCTGTCAGCTCGAGCCGCTTCCGGAGAGTTTGGACAAGGTGGCCGCGGAGCCGCTGTCCGCTCCGCAGCCGGCTACACCCCTTGGGGAGGGGGTGAGCGGGCGGGACCTCCCGCGGGCACCGGAGTGGGGGAGGGAGAGAAAGGAGGAGAAGAGGGCACCTGGCTTCGCCCCGCCGGGGATCCTCGAGCAGCGCAGGTTCGGGGAGGGCGTGCGACTCCGAGGCCCCCGCGGGCGCGGGCGGCTCGGGGATCCCAGGCCTCCAAGGCCGAGGTCAGCGATCCCGCCCAGTCCCGTGCCCCGGCCGGCGGTGCCCAGGTTCAGCAGGCGGACGCGCACGGGCCAGGCCCGGGATAGAGGCTCGCGGGCGTGCGGGCGGGAGGCGCGGGGCGGGCCCGGGGCGGGCGGGGGCGTGCTCTCCCGCAGGCCCGCCCAGCGCCGCCCGGCCCCCAGCGAAGCCCGGGCCCGCCCCAGCGCCGGGTTTATCCCGGAATAACCTGTTGTAGGCAACCACCCGGCGCCCGCAGACCCCGGTGGGCTCTCCCGGCCCGCGCTAGTCTCCGCTAGGATCCCTCTCCCCAGCCAAGGGTCGGGTCCCAAGCCTCCCTTTCGCCCACTAGAGTCTCTCCCGTGCTAACCGCCCGCAAACGGACGGGCTGGCGGGCGCTGACACGCAAGTCGCTCAGGTAACCCAGGCCTGCGGCGGCGGCGGCGATGATGACAGTAGCCCGGATCTCCGGGCCTCGTGCCGATCCACTCGCCTCAGCTCTAGAGCCGGGCAGGGCAGAGGGCTAGACACCTCGACTGCCGCCCGGTACTGCCCGAGGCGACAACGACCCGGCCCGGTTCAGCCGGGGGCGCGTTCCCAGCCCCCTACTCCCGGCCGGCATCCCAGGCTCCGCCCCTCTCGGCGCGCCCCGCAGCCAATCGGCTTCCGCCTCTCTGCAGCTTAGGAACCCGCGCGCTTAGTCACCCCTGTGCAGCGGCCCCTGGCGGGCAAAGCTAGGTTCTGCGGCCCGGATCGGAGCTCGTTGGGAGGCCCTGCCCCTTTGCAGAGAGCTGGGGAATTAGAGCGAGGACCCGCCCCGGGGGGAGGCCCATTGGGGCCTGCTAGTGTTTTCAGAAGGAATGATGCCAGAAAACAAAGCGAAGCGTCCAAACCAGTATAGGTGAAATGGCCCCACACATTCCTAAATGGCCAAAGGGCCCCATATCTGCCTTCCTGACCTCCTCCCCGCCCCACTCCCCCCGCCTCCCCTAAGTAGGATGCCCGCCCTTAACTCTCTCAGCGCGTTTTCCTACCCGTCCCCCAACCCCCTCCCCTCTGAGGTTTCTGCGGGTAGGGCCTGTGTAGGTTCCTCCCTGCATCTCACTCTCCCAGCTCTGTGTGTGGCTTGAGGGTGTTAGCGACTTGAGAACGAGTGCCCCTATAAAGAGGGAAAAGCGTCTGGGCCTCCCTCAACAGAGCCTGCACTTCCTGTTCTCTTCTCAAGTGTGCTGTCAGCAGATCTTTACTGAAACCTGCTCTGTGCCCTGCCCTGTCCTTGGCACCGGCGGCAGGAGAAGGGATTAGGCCCCGGCCCTCGCCTGACAGTGCTAAGCCAGCTACCTGTTCTGAGCAAGCCCTCTGAAGATTGGGAACACGGATTTGCCCAACAGCTGCCGGGCTTAAGAGTTAGGCTGTTAATATAAAAATACACCTCCGACGTCATCTACTACCACCCTCCCACTCTCTTATTAAACTTCGGTAACACTGGTCTTAAGTTCCTCAAGCACATGGAATCTCAGCCACCTCCCATGCCTCGTAGCTACTGGGCTTCTACCTAAAACACTCTCTTCCCCTCCAGGGCCCCCGTCAACATGGCCCCCTCCCTCACATGGCTGACTTCTCATTCTTCCAGATACAATTCAACGGACTTCCCTGGTGGTCCAGCGGCTGAGACTCTGCACTCCCAAGGCAGGGGGCCTGGGTTTGATCCCTGGTGAGGGAACTAGATTCACATTCTGCAATTTAAAGATCCTGCGTGCTGCGACAAAGATGGAAGATCCCACGTGCTGCATCCAAGACCCAGCACAGGCAAATAAATGAATAAATGTATATTTTTTGAAAGATACAGTTTAAGATCTTATCCTCAGAAACTCCTACTTAGCCACCAAGTCCAGAATTGGACCATACACATATCTGTCTTCCACCACCCCACAGGAGTATGACTTTTCAGAGGTTAGGGCCTGTGCTTTGTTCATCTCTGGGAAATGGCCATCCAGTCACAGGCCCTGTACGTACTAAGTGCTCACAAAAGCTGGTTGACATAAGTTAATTCATTTGATTGTACAAATATTTATTGAATAAAAACTGTATGTTGGAAAACTGGCCCAGCAGAAGATAAGCCCCTGATAGACTCAGAGCCTTAAACTCAAACAGCAAAGTGGGGAAATAGCCAATATTATTGAGAGAAGTAGATGAGAGTAATAGGGAATGGTAGGGACTGGGGCACCCTGGCGGCAGGCAGGAAGGCGGACTCAGTATTGTTGGATCATCTTTAAAAGAAGATGGAAGTCTGGACTTCTAAATGATATAGCCCCTTTATCAACAAGGACCTACTCTATATAGCACAGGGAACTCCTCTACTCAACATTCTATAACAACCGGCTCAATGGTAAAGAATCTGCCCATCAATGCAGGAGATTCAGGTTGGATCCTTGGGTGGGGAACATTCTCTGGAGTAGGAAATGGCAACTCACTCCAGTATTCTTGCCTGGAGAAGCCCATGGACAGAGGAGCTTGGCAGGCTGCAGTCCATGGGATCACAAAGAGTCAGACACGGCTGAGTCACAATACACATGTTATGCTGCTGCTGCTGCTGCTGCTAAGTCGCTTCAGTCGTGTCTGACTCTGTGCGACCCCATAGATGGAAGCCCACAAGACTCCCCTTGTCCCTGGGATTCTCCAGGCAAGGACACTGGAGTGGGTAGCCATTTAGAGCCCAAAATTGCAATTACTGAGCTCGCCCTAGAGCCCAGGCTCAGCAACAAGAGAAGCCACTGCAATGAGAAGCCTGCATACTGCAGTTGTAGAGAGTAGCCCCCAACTCTCTACAACTAGAAAAAAGCCTGTGCAGTAACGAAGACCCAGCACAGTCAAAAATAAATTTTTAAAAATTATTTTTTAATTTATAAAAAATATTCTGTAATAACCTTTATGGAAAAAGAATCTCTAAAAGAAGAGATATATGTATATGTACAATTGAACAAAGTGTATATGTACACTTTGCTGTACACCTGAAATGAACACAACATTGTAAGTCAGTTATACACCGATATAAAAATTAAATTTAAAAAAATTTTTAAGACAAAAAAAAGAGATACTGCCCTTTAAAGGTATGAGACCCTTTATAGGCCACATAAAGCACATCTGTAGCCTAAATTGATCTCAGACTATCAGTTTATAATTTCTCCGAGCCAGTCCACCTGCCTGTGCGCTCATTTGTCTAAAAGAACACAAAAGGAGAGAGGAAAGTAAATCAAGCTTAATACAGCTCTTTTAAATTCAAGGGCAAATAAATAAATAAATAAATAAATTCAAGGGCATCATTTCTCTTAGCTACCATGTGATTTCTTTGGGGGTATGGGTGCAAAGCCCATTTGGTACAAGGAGCTGGGGTCTTGGAGGCAGGAAGCAAGAGTCTATTACCAGTTCACAACCAAGACCTTGAGACTCTCAGAACCTATTGCGTTTCCTGTGAGGCTAAAATGGTGTCTGGGAACTAAAAATAGAATAACCATATGCTGCAGCAATTCCACTTCTGGGTTTATGCCAAAAGAAATTGAAAGCAGGGTCCCAAAGAGATATTTGTATACCGTTTTCATAGCAGCACTATTCACAATAGCTGAAAGGTGGGAGCAACATAAGTAAATGTCCATAAATGGATGAATATATATATATGTATATATATTCAATGGACTATTATTCAGCCTTAAAAAGGAAGAAAATTCTATATGCTACATGAATGGACATTATGCTAAGTGAAATAAGCTAGTCACAGAAGGACAAATACTATATGATTCCACTTATATAAGGTTCCTCGTGCATCATGCTAAGTCGCTTCAGGCGTGTCTGATTCTTTGAGACTTTATAGGCTGTAGCCCACCAGGTTCCTCTGTTCATGGGATTCTCCAGACAAGAATACTGGAGTGGGTTGCCATGCCTCCTCAAGGGGATCTTTTTTCCTGACCTAAGGCTTGAACCTGCATTTCTTACATCTCCTGCATAGGCAGGCAGGTTCTTTACCACCAGCGATATAAGTTTCCTAGAGTAGTGAAATTCATAGACACAGAAAGTAGGATAGTGGTCACTAGGGCTGAGGGGAAGGGACAATAGAGAATTGTTGTTTAAGATATAGTTTCCATTTTGCAAGATGAAAAGAGCTCTGGAAATTTGTTGCCAAACAATATGAATGTACTTAACACACTTAACATGTAAATTTCATGTTATGTGTATTTTACCACAATTAAAAATAAATGGTGTCTGAAAGCAAAAACCATGGCCTGGACAACAGGAGAAACATTCTTGTCTCATCTCTGACTCCCAGATCACGCATGATGTGACATCTGAAAAGCTAGTTTCCCTCTGAATCTCAGTCTCCCCAACCATAGGATGGGTAGGTACCAGGTTATTGATCCAGTTCAGCTTTAATATTCTATAAGGTAGGAAAGGACTTCCCTGGCTCAACTGGTAAAGAATCCACCAGCAATGCAGGAGACCTGGGTTCAATCCCTAGATTGATCTCCTAGAAGATCTCCTAGAGGAGGGAATGGCAACCCACTCCAGTATTCTTGCTTGGAGAATCCCCATGGACAGAGGAGCCTGGAGGGCTATAGTCATGGGATTGCAAAGAGTTGGACACGACTGAGCGACTAAGCACAGCACAGCAAGGTAGGGAAAACCTGAGACCTCATGGACCTTTCTGGATAATTGACCTTACATTGTGTTCTCATCTAAGTGTAGCCTCCTTAAGAGCCCCTCACCACATTGTGAGTCTCCAGAGGAAACCAAGAGATGGGTTTTGCTTTGTTTTTTTATCTTGGTGTCTTTTTTTTTTTAATGTTGGGGTTTTTTTGGTTGCACTGGGTCTTCGCTGCCACATGTGGGTTTTCGCTAGTTAAGGAGTGTGAGGGCTTCTCTAGTTGTAGCACACAGGCTTAGTTTCCCAGCCAGGGATCAAATACGAGTCCCCTATATTGGAAGGCAGATTCTTAACCACTGAACCATCAGGGAAGTCCCCTCAGTGTTTTCTTAAAACCTATATACCAAGCCTTTACCATATGCCAAGATTATCTCCCTTGCATCACTCTACATTCAGCAGATGTTGGCTAAATCAAACTGATTAACAATTTTTATGCCCCTATTCTACTATTTGCAAGAGCTTTCACTTCTATTCTGGAGAAGGAAATGGCAACCCACTCCAGTACTCTTGCCTGGAGAATCCCATGGAGGGAGGAGCCTGGTAGGCTACAGTCCATGGGGTCGCAAAGAGTCGGACACAACTGAGCGACTTCACTTTCACTTTCACTTTCTTTCACATCTATTATCTTATCTCTCCCTCAAAAGACCTCTGCTAGATAAGTCAGAGACTACACTTATTCTACAGATGAAGAAACTGAACCTAAGAAGAATTGTGTCATTTTCTCTTTCTACTTTGGGTTTTCCTCCCCATCCTTCAATTCTCAGTTCAAGTGATATAAATCAGCCATGCCTTGACCACTGATGACAGTATAGCATGAACCAAAAGCTATGATTTGTCAATAATAATAATAATAATAATAAAGTCAGCTCAAAAGTCACCTTCCTTCCTTTGACTCCCTCCTTGACTTACCTTGTCTCTCCAGTCTTCTGCTATACCTTGGGTACTTAAATAGCTAAGTTATGATTATCTAGTCAGTATCTGTCTTCCCCATTAGCTTCTGAGCTCATCAAGGACTTCATTTCATTTACCATTGAATACTCTCAGGCTAGGACTGTACTCAGTACAGAGCTGGTACTCCATAAAAGTGAATGAATGAATGATGTGTGTTCTTTATAGTAGCTTAGCTCTCTTTTCTCTACACCAGAGGGTTTCTGATTACCAATAGCTTTCATCTGGAAAGTGACAATCTTCAGTAGAAGTGTGCTAAAGAGTCCGAAATCTGCTCAGAAAAATTTAGGAATCCGTGAGTTTAGGCTGTATTATCTATCAGTGCTGCTCCCTGGTGTCCAATAATGGCAAGTACAGTTATCTCTAAGAAGCTGCCCAAAGTCTGGCTGAGTAGGGAATGAGGACAGAAATCTTGGCTTCTAACAATTCTTTCCAGGCCAGCTCCACAAAGAGAATCATCTCTTTGTGAAGAACTGCTTCTGCAGAAGCAGTGCTAGACTCTTAATGCCAATGTTCATTCATTCATTTAACATCTACTGAGCCCCTGTTTGTAACAACCCAGTTCATACCCCCAAAGAGCTCAGATTTTAGGGGAAATATATAGATGAAGAGTAATTAGAATTTGTTGATAATGTCTTGAGAGAAATCAATTGGGGGCAAGTGAAGGAACACAGAATTACACAAGTAACTGCCTACAGCAGTCAGAGAGGCTGTGCACAAGCACTGGGAGAAGAGGAGGGTGTCTGGAGTCACACTGCCTAGATTCACATCCTGGCTCTGCTGCATGACTCTGGGCAAGCTAAGCCACTCCTGGAAAATACCAGGGCTGAAGAAGAAAGAATTTCCCAGAGGGGAGTATGCCAGATGACCTAAGTACCACCTGGTTTGGAGAATCTCAAAGATGCAAAGGTGTCCGGAGGCAAACAGGACTACTATTGTACTGCCTGTCTGAGAGGAAGGATACTCCTGAAGGATTGGGCATGTGCTTAGTTCCCCCTCCTCCCATCCAGTTTTTCCTTAGAGGTAATCAAGAACAATGGATCGGAGGATACAATGGATCAGAGGATGGGACTCCAGAAATTTGTTTCATTTGCCACTTCCTGTTTGTTCTTTCTGCTATCTCCTGTTCTGTCCATCATGTTCTCATTTCATGAAATGAAACATTGTGTTTATCTTTGGGGGTAGCAATAAGAAGAGTGAGGAGGGGGAGACTCTCATTTCTACTCAGGCAGGTTGAGAAAGGGAAGACCAGGGAATCAAGACAGTTGAGTCCCTGGAGCCACATTAGAGAAAAAGAGCTCAGATATGTTGTCTCAGACTGTAAAGTATGAGCCTACAAAGCAGGAGACCTAAATTAGATCCCTGAGTCAGGAAGATCCCCTAGAGAAGGGAATGACTACCCACTCAAGTATTCTTGCCTGAAGAATCCCATAAGCAGAGGAGCCTGGTGGACTACAGTCCACGGTGTCGCAAAGAGTTGGACACGACTGAGCAACTAAGACTTTCAGATTTAGGGTTAGCTTGAAGAGGCTGGGACTAGGACTGAGTAGAAGATCCTATGTGCTACTGGTGGGCTATAGAAGCTGGAACTCAGTGAGGACCAGGCTGGAAAGACCCATTTGGAAATCAGGGCAGGGGTGAGATCAGTGAGGGCCTTTCTCCTCCTCTCTTTCTCCATCTTGCGCTTTTAGGGGAACTGAGTCAGCTTTAGCATTTTACCTTGAGAAAAAAGGAAAAATTATCAGGGGAATAACTTGAAAACAACATGAGTGAATGGAGAAATTAAGTAATGTTTATTCCTTGTACCCTGGGCAATCTGCTAGACTCTTGGCTTGCTTGTTTCATTGAATCCTCATAATCCCACAGAGTACACAGTATTGTCATTCCGACTTTAAAATGAAACTAAATGGCTCTATCATATACTCTTACAGCACTCTACTTTTGAATCATTACTTGTTTATCTTCCTCGCTAGTTACATCAGGATAGGGGCTTGTCTTTTTGTTTTCACCATTGCATCACTGGCATGTGACACTTACCTGGCCCAGAGGTTTTTGATAAATATGTATTTAAGGAATGACTAAGAGAGGTCATGTGACTTGTCAAAAGCTACAAGGTAAGTGGTACAACCAGGATTTGAATCTGGGACCATTTGCCTCCAGAACCTGTCTCTGACCTCTCTATCCAGCCTCACCAAGTCCTTTCATATATTGTCTCACTTCTAGACGTCCTAGCTCAGTGACCTTCTCTCTCAGCTGCTTGTGAACACAAATGTACACTGTCTACCAAGGATTCACATATTCAGAGAAAGCAAATGAAAGAAACAGCCCATCTGGGGTTGTGCCCTCTTCCTACCCTCTTTGTCTCATCATCTTCTTCCTCCAAGAAGCCTTTGTAGACACTCCACCTGTCTACCTGTTTCCCTCTCCTCTGGCCTTATTGGCCCTTCCTAAACCCATGCCATAAAAGTAGCCTCAACTCACCTGGCCTCTGACGCATCCACACAAATTAGTTATGTGTTATTAAGGCAATTTTGTTCCACAATATACTGAAGGCAAATGTGTGCTCAGGCCTGTCTGTGCCAGGCCCAGTGGGTGGACACTGAGATGAATCAGACACAAACTCAAAGGACGTATATTTAGTGGAGAAGGCAGACATTAGACACAGATACAATTAACTGGAGCACAAAGCAAGATGACCTAAATGGTATTAAAGAAGTATGAACAATATGTTACATGCATAAACCTTAATTACTTAATGATTATTTTGAATAATGTATCATAGAAGGTCACAGCTCAAAGGTATCATCTTGGTTCAACTTCTTGCTTTCCAATGGAGGATTCTGGGACCCAGAGTAAGGCAAGACCTCATCTGAAGTCTCACAAGCCTGTCTGACTGAGCCAAGACTAGACTTCAGTTCTTCTGAAGCCTAGCCCAGGGCCCTTTCCTTGTCTGTGATTAGCTTGATATGTAGCAGTCCTGGATCCTATTGGATCATGACATTCTCAAGGCCAAGTCAGGTTCTCCCACCTAAGCAAGCTGAACCAGGACCAGGCATAACAAGACCAATGCCTTAGGAAATGCAGTCATCCCAGGCTGCCAATCCAGGCTTTTGGTCTCCTGCACCTATCTTTACCGCTATGCTTCTAAAATTGACTTTCAAATATTTTTGCAGAAAACTTTTTTTTTAATGAGCCTTTTATTCAGAACACTAATATATAAATTAGATAAAAGCAAACCAATTCTAGTTGAAGGGAAGGAAAGCCAGAGCACCACTATTTTCCCACCCTCAAGTCCTGGGAAGAGAACTTTAGAAACACAGTTCAAAAACCTTTGTTCTAGGACATAATTTTTAATGGCTTCATGAAAACCATTTTAGTATGGGATCCTCCCTGAACCCTGTCTTTAATAGGAACTCACAATGCTTCCTTCATCATCAGATGCCAAGCACCAGCCACGGGCTCCCATTAGAATATGGAAGGAAATCAGATTTTCCCCTTTCCTGGTTTCTTCTCCTCCACAGAGAGGAATATGTCCCAAGTGTTGTAGGGAGGGAGGAGAGAGACCCAAATTCTGCCTGGAGGTTCTGAGGATCCTTGAGCAAAAAAATCATGGAGAATGAATTCATCCACGCAGTCATTTACCAGTCTGAATCTGATGGAGGTTTTAACATCTCTGTCCCCATACCCACTAGCTGCATGTACCATCAAGCATTTGAAATGTCTAGCTAAAATTCAGATGTACTCTAAATACACTAGATTTCAAAGACTTAGCACAGAAAAAGAATGTAAAATAGCCTATTCATTTTCATAATCAATAATTTTATACTGATTACATGTTGAAACTGAATGACAATATTTTGCATATGTTGGGCTAAGAAAAATATATTAGTAAGATTGCAATTTACCTGTTTCTTTTTAATTTAATTGGGGGAAGGACTTACAGCTGGTGGGGTCTTAGTTCCCAGGGACTGAACAGGTGCCCCCTGCAATGGAAGGGTGGAGTCCTAACTACTGAACTGCCAGGGAATTCCTTTTTACTTTTAAAAAAATGTCAGCACTAGAAAATTTTAAGTTACATTGTGGCTCACATTTCGACTAGACAGCACTGGGAGAGACTACCAAATGCAAGGCAGAGGTGGCGTGTGTGTGTCTTGTTGGAGGCAGTGGTCCATTAAGGACAGATCGTGAAAGGCTGAGTCTATTTCGCCTGGCAGTCAATACAGAAGTTAGGCGGAAGGAATAGAATGCACAAAGACCCAAAGATGTGGGCAGGCACGTTGTGTTTTGGGAACTCATTCTTACATTAACATGGTTTTTAAAAAGAGGAAAAGAAGCATTTGTTGAGTGTTTACTGTGAGCCAGCCACTGGCAGCAGGCCTTTTACATCCATTCTCATCTTCACAACTACAGGATGAAGGGGATGTCATTCTATATTGCCAAAGATAGAATGGAAGCTCAGAAAAGTTGAATAGTTTATTCTAGGAGTTGTTCTTCCTCTTTCTCTGGAAAGCCTCTTGGAGACAAGGAGCCTTTCGTTAACGTCTCTGTTTTCCTCCACAGCACCTAGCACGCAGCCCTCCACGTGGTAGGCACTCAGAAAGTTTGTGCTGGACGAAGAATATTTTTTCAAGTCAGAGCTCCACGCGTAAGGCCTAAGAGCAGAAGCACCAGAGGGCGCCCACGAGTCCGCCCACCCGCCCGTCCCCAGGGCCCCGGCAGGATTCAGGACTGGGTGCGGTCCTTCTGTCCCAAGCAGTTGCGCGCCCCAGCGAGAAGAGGGGGCGAGGGGAGCCCCACGTCCTGGCCCCGCCCCGCCTCTTCCCCGGAGCCCAGGCGCGCGGAGCCGCCGGGTGCGGAACGACGACACGACATCCTGTTTTTGGGGCCCGCGGCTCCGCCTGCGCCTCTGCTGATCTTGTCTTTCCCCGGGTGCTGACGCCAGCTCCCCTTCCCCCGTCTCCGCACCCTTCCCAGGGGTCTGGGGCCTTCCCACTGCTGAATCACCGCCACCCCGCGCTCCCCCGGGGCTCGGGGCAGGGGTGGGGACTGTCCCAGCCGGACCCATTCTGGCCAAATCCCAGCCTGGGCCATCGCTCGATCCGGGGCTTGACTGAAGGCACCAGGCCTAGGGGCGCCCGTGCTCAGCATCTTCTCGCAGAGTTGGGTGGGGGCAAGATACGGTGAGAGGGGCACAAAACCCAAGCGCCTAGGCTAGGGCCTCTGCTGGGGTGAGGGTGGCAAGAAGGAGACTGGGCGGACTGACCTTAGACGCCCTGACCTAAAGGGCTTCGGAGGTAAAGGGCTGGGGTGAGGGAGCCAGCACCCGGCCGGGGGCCGCCCGGCTGGGGGCGACCGGGGTGGGGGGACCGGCCCGCGGACTTCCTGGTCGGGCCCCGCCCCGGCCCGGCCCGCTCCCGCGCCCCGCCCCGCCGGCGGGCCCGCCCCCCCCCCCTTCC